>CANTUR010001040.1:0-599395 GCA_947683625.1 Mallotus nudiflorus
ATTTCTAGCTTAATTATAAATTAAGCTAGGAAATATATTTAAAAAACATTTTTAAATATAATTTATTAACAAAACATGCATATAATTTAATATATACCAAAAATAAACCAAAATAAACTAAATATAAACTTAAGTAATAATCAAATTATTTATGCATATTTAATCAAAATAAAACATGCATTTCTAAATCATGCATCTTAAGCATATATATAAAAATAGCAACTTACACTTAGTGCGCTCCACGAGATGGATCCGACGGCCTGGTCCACTAAACCTTGGTCTCGCGCAACTAGACAAACAATAACGATAGAAATCAAAATAAATCTAACAGAAAATCCTAGAATTCGATCTAGAATATTAGACACAGAATCAGATTAGGGTTCGACCGGACATCACGTTTTACGAGAATTCTACCAAAAATTCGGCAGAACCTCCCCTGTAAAACGGACATCTCTATACTCAAAGAGTAGAGCCAACCCTGCAATGAATGCACTTCGAAAATAAATGTAAAATTACATTCACAACCCCTCGGTCGGACTCCAAACTACGGTCTACCGACCGGGGTCCACAAACACAGAACAATTTAAAAATATCAAAAATACCCTTATATCACAGAAATAAATTTTATAAGTATTACATTACATAATTAACCTTAAAACACATTAAAAACCGATAAAAAACTCATTTTATTAGAAAATCGTATATTATATATATAATTAAAAATAATTCATGAAAAATAGTTTAATTAGTTTAAAATACTAAATAATTTGTAGAAATCATTTTTATACCTTAAATAACTATTACAACCAATTAAATTACATTTTTAGCCAATTTAGTACAAAATTACCAAAATGCCCTTATATATAAATATACTATAATTACTTCAAAAATTCACCAAAAATAGTAGAATTATCCAAAATTAATTTTCTCAACATATTTATCAATAATATCAATAATTAAACTCAATTACCAATTAATTTCAATTAAAAACACAATTAACCTAATTTTCCAAAAATTACATAAACCTAAATAATTCAAAATAAATACATAAAAATTCATAAAAATTCCAAATAAATTTCTATAATTCATTTCAACACCTTAATTTTCATAAAAACAATTTCATAATTTATTTAATTAATTTCCGAAAATTAGAAAATAATTATAATAATATCAAAAATACCCAAAAATGAAAATAATCTCCAAAAATTCCACAAAAATTCACACATGTATATTAAGCTACTAGGATCAACATTTGTGAAGGGAGTTTTCATGAATCAATCAATTCGAAGTTCAAAAAATAAAAACCCTAATATGGCCGAAATTGAAAATTCAAAACCTAAGCAAATCAAGATCATTTTAGGCTCAAACCAAAGCTAGAATCACACTCACCGGTGCTCAAGGAGAAGAAGAGACTGGCGGTGTCGAAAATGGTGGCCGGAATAGCGAGGTGTGAAGAAATGAAGCTTTCGGCCGGAAGTGGAGGAAAGAAGCTAGCCGCGTCGGGGAAGGAGGCTAAGGGCGGCGGAGCAGCTGGCTGGGAGGGTGGAGCTGCTGGTGGCACACCGATGGTAGGTGGTCGGGATTTGCAGCGGGAGGGGGAGAAGGGACGGGCTTGGGAAGAAGAAGGAAGAAGACGAAGAAGAGAAAAGAAAAAGAAAAAGAAAAGAAAAGAGAAAGAAAAGAAAAAAGAACAAGAAAAAAGAAAAAATAAAAAAATAATTTTTAATAAAATATTTGGGAAAAATCACACACCACACACTTATTATAATAATTTAAAATTTAATAATAAATAAAATAATTAAATAACAATAAAATTAATAAACAAATAATAAAATATTAGGGTAATATATTAAACCCTAATTAAATAAATAAGTATACATAACACGGCGTTTAGTATTTAAAAATATGTATGAGTTCATGCAAGTCCGTAAATATATTTAAAATAATTAATAATAAATTATTTACGTGAAAATTTTCCCGAAAATAAAAGTCCCGGGAAAATTTTACGTAAAGCACTTAAAATAATAATAAATAATTAAAATTCAATTTAAATTAAATAAAAGCTTATGAAATATCAATATTATATTTAAAAATTATTAACACTGCATATCCCGATGCAGTATTAAAATATTTAAAAACATGGGATATTACAGTATGTTTGTTTGCATATATATATAAAGTTGAATATTTATTTGTATAAATTGGATGCTTTACATATTTAATATGATTTTCATTTATTTAATTTATTTTTATAAAATATTTTGGAGGATAGTTATAGAATATGCCACCTAGTGGGCTACGGTAAGACTGTTGCGTGATAGTGCGATAGATTTTAGGTTGAGAATCTGATTATTTGATTATGAAATTGAATATTGAGATTAATGGTTATTAGAAAGGGTGGCTGCGGATCCTCGATTGACCTAGTGTACTCGGGGCTAGTCATTCCTGTAGTGAGATTGCGGATCCTCGGTTGACCTAGTGTACTCGAGGTCAGTCTACTACTTGAGTTGGGTAAATAAATATTTGAAGTTATGGATAAGACTGTTGGCTAGTGAGGTTCAGTGATCAAGGTTGTGAAATATTTTAAGGTTCTGCTTCGGTCCTTTACCTAAATATTATTGTATTTATTCTTTTATCAAAAATGTGATTCGAGCATATGTATGTAATGTTTGTATAAATAAAGAAATATAAAAATATAATATTATTATACCGATGCTTGAATGTCTGTATTGTTAGGTTGCATGCATATATATAATAGTAATTCACTCAATAAGGTTTGACTCCCCTCAATATTTTTTTCAGGACCTTCTACTTCAGACCTCCCTAGTAGAACTATTCGTCGGACTATTTCCTCTCTGGCTGATTTATGTAAATACTAAACTGTCATTTTTCTTGTATTTTAATAATCACTGCAGTAGTAGTGTTTATTATTGTAGCATTGCTTTGTATTAGTTAGAAACCTTGTATTTGAATATTGTATAAAAATATTTTATTATTATGATATAAGCATTTATTTTTTTATTAATTAAAGTTTTAATTCTGGTGTATTTTTATGTATATTTGCATGAGTTTTTATTTTTAAGGCTTGCTATGGGTTTTGGATTCGAAAGAATTCTTGTTCCCTAGTATTGGTCATGACTCCTCGATTTAAGTTGTGAAAAGTTGGTTATAGAGTCTAGGTTTTAGTGTTATGGACCTAGGTTAGCAGAGTTGTGTTTTCTTTGAAACTACTGTAGTAAATTAGGTTCAACTATGTCTTCCGATAAGTCTTCCTTATCTTTTAGTTTTTTGCGTAACTGTTAGGATGTCTGTTTGTTGTCTATTTATGTTTGAATTGTATGTTTTATTTTTGTTCTTTTTTGTGGATGTGGCGAGCGTGATTTTTTCCATTGGTTGATGAGATTGATGACAAAGAGTCTTTTAAGGATAAGGTTCTACCCAATGTGTAGCTAGCTAGGCATAGGGGTAGAGGTGGATCTAGAGGGCCAGGTGGTCATCGTAGATAGCGGGGAACAACAGAATAAGGAGCTTAATGGCTCAGGGTTTTGATGATGTTGCCCATGCACCAGGAGTTCTATAAGGTGCAGTGTCGATACCTTCAACTGTACAGTAGATGCAGCCTCTATTTCAACAGAGAGCTTAAGATATATCAATTATACGTATATTCTATATTTTGAATCTTGTTGATTTCCATGTCTTTTTAAGTGAAGTGAATGCGAACTGCTTTTACCACAGAGACAATATGTATGGATAAGCAGTCCTTTTAAGTTGAAGTTATGTTCTAGTTTTAGCCCCTACTACACCTATCTAGTATAGAGGTAGGTCAGAGGGAATTGTAACTCAGGGGCCAAAGTAGTTATTGTAAGAGGTACAAACAACCTTTGAATTGAACTTGCAACATTTGTGGTTGGATAGCCAGGTTAATGAGGACTTGGTAGCTCTTAACTAGCATGACAATTGTTTTGAATATGCTTTGATGAAGAAATAAGAAGATGTTTAATACAAACACAACACTTTTATACTCTTAATGGTGAAGTGTTCAATTTTAACTATAGTGTAAGATTGGTACATGCAGTCAAATTAGCTTTATGTGACTATTGTGATAGGATTGGAGTTTAAAGAGTGAATTCTAAGATACTTCCATCCACTTTCAAAGAGGGATAATTACATATGGCGGCTATTGTATAGAGTAAGAGAAGAGCAGTCAGTTAAGAAGAATACCTGTGAAACTCTTAAATCTATCGTGTCATGCTATAGACGTGATAATGTATAAGAGGAGACTGGTAAAACTGTATGTTATAGGATTATATTCAGTATATATTAGCATTCGAACTGAGGACTGAAATTTAAAGAGTTATTCACGGTTTATTCGCGGATTCATTCCTTTTGGGTGTAATTGACTTGACGTGATTTTAAGAATGGATTTTGATATGATCCTTGGAATGGATAGGTTGTCTCAACACTATGTCGTTGTTGATTATCAGAGTAAAGAGGTAATTTTTGGAATTCTGAATGATGAAGAATTTAAGTTTGTGGGTGACAAGAGTTTTGCACCTCAGAATCTTCTCTCTACTATCATGGCTAGGAAGATGCTAAAAAAAGGTTGTCAGAGATACTTGGGTACTAGTCAGGGATATTTCAATAGAGAAGACATCCATCTCAGATGTTCCAATAGCTTATGAGTTTCCAGATGTCTTTCCTAATGAGTTGCCAAGTTTACCAGCCCACAGAGAGATCAAATTATGTATATATGTGGTTCTAAGCACAACTTCTATTTTGATGCCACCCTATAGAATGGCTCCTGCAGAGTTGAAGGAATTAAAAGAGCAGTTGCAAGATTTGCTAGACAAGGATTTTATTAGACCTAATGTTTCTCTTTGGGGTGCACCAGTCCTATTTGTGAAGAACAAGGATGATACACTAAGACTGTGTATAGTTAAAGAGAGCTGAACAAGGTGACAATAAAGAACAAGTATCCTCTTTTGAGGATAAATGATTTTTTTGATCAACTTCAAGGTGCACAATTCTTTTCCAAGATTGACTTGAGGTCGGGTTATCATCAGTTGCATATCAGTGAAGCTGATGTTCCTAAAATAGCATTCCACACTCTATATGGTCATTATGAGTTTCTGGTGATGTCCTTCGGGTTAACTAATGAACCAGCTGCTTTTATGGATCTGATGAACAGGGTGTTCAAACTGTTTTTGGATCAGTTTATAATAGTCTTCATTGATGATATACCGGTGTATTCAAAGAGTATGGAGGAGCACGTATATCACTTAAGGACAATACTACAGACAATGAGAGAACATCAACTTTATGCTAAATTCTCAAAGTATGATTTTTGGATGAAGAGTGTTTCATTCCTTGGACACATAGTGACTAAGATGGTATCCAGGTTGATCTATAGAAGATTGAAGTAGTATCTGAGTGGCCCAGATCGACAATAGTCCACTATGGTATGAAGTTTTCTAGGTTTGGCTGGGTATTATAGGCGATTCATTCAAGATTTCTCAAGAATTACAACACTTATGACCCACAAAAACTTAAAAGAATATGAAGTTCGTGTGGTCAGATGCTTGTGAGAATAGTTTTTAGTTACTGAAAGAGAAGTTGACCACAGTTCTAGTTTTAACTTTGCCAAATGGAGAAGACAAGTTTACTGTGTATTGTGATGCCTCCAAAGTTTGCCTAGGTTATATGTTGATGCAGAATGGTAGGGTGATAGCTTATGCTTTGGGGCAGTTGAAGAAGCATGAATAAAATTATCCTACTCATGACCTAGAGATGGCTGTGTAGTAATCTTTGCTCTCAAGATTGGGAGACATTATTTGTATAGAGTGACTTGTGAGATTTTCACATATCATAAGAGCGTTGAAGTATATTTTCCAACAGAGAGATATGAACTTGAGGAAAAGGAGATAGTTAGAATTATTGAAGGATTATGATTGTGATGTCTTATACCATCCAAGCAAGGCTAATGTGGTAGTAGATGCTTTGAATAGGAAGTCCTTGGGTAGTCTTGCTCACATTAGTATGAAGAGGAGACCTCCAATCCAAAAGTTGCACGAGTTAGTGGATCAAAGTTTGATTATGAAGATAAAAAAATTAAGAGGATTGTTACCTCAGTTTAGAGTTAGATCAGTACTGAGGGATAGAATCGAGGCAGCTCAAAGCTGAGATCCTATTTTTGGTTGAACTTGAGGAGAATGTGTGAGCAGGAATTCACTAATTTTACACTAGATGATAAAGGTGTTTTATGGATTAGTAGAAGACTATGTTTTCCTGATGTGGATAATCTAATAGAAGAGATCCTAGAAGAAACATTTTATAGCTTATAACATATATCCAGGTGCTACAAAGATGTACCATAGCATTAAGAATCTGTACTAGTGAGATATTATAAAGAAGGATGTAGTTGATTTTATTGCTAAGTGCTTGACTTTTCAATAGGTGAAAGTTGAACATCAGAAGCCTTCTGGGAAGCTTCAGCCTCTTCTTATTCCTAAGTGGAAATAGTAAAGAGTTGCTATAGATTTTGTGGTAGGGTTACCTAGTTCAAGGGATGGATATGATTCCATCTGGGTAATTGTGGATAGGTTAACCAAATTAGCTTACTTCCTAATAGTTAAAACTACTTTTTCTGTAGCCAAGTTAGCCAAGTTGTATGTTAAGTATATTGTGTGTCTACATGGAGTACCTTTGTCCATCATATCTGATAGAGGTTTTGTGTTTACCTCTTGATCTTAGTAGAAGTTGTAAGAAGCTATGAGCACTAGACTTGACTTCAGTACTATTTTTCATCCTTATACAAATGGTTAGATTGAGAGGATGATCCAAACATTTGAGGATATGTTGAGAATGTGTGTGATGGATCTTAAAGGTAGTTGAGATGATCATCTACCATTGGTAGAGTTTGCTTACAATAACAGTTACCATAACAATATTGAAATGGCATCGTATAAGTCTTTGTATAGGAGGAAGTGTAGATCTCCTCTATGTTGGAATGAAGTAAGAGAGAGTCAACTTACTGGACTTGAGATTATTTAGGATGCTACTGAGAAAGTTGCTTTAATAAGGAGAAGATTACAAACCACAACTAGCAAACAGAAGAGCTATGCGGATCCGAAGTGTAAGGATATTGAGTTTCAGGTTAGGGATTACGTATTTCTAAAGGTGTCACCGATGAAGGGTGTGATGAGATTTGGCAAGAAAAGAAAATTAGCACCGAGATATATTGGACCATTCGAGATTCTGGAGAGAGTTGGCATGGTTGTATATCAATTGGCTTTGCCTCCGAATTTCTCACAAGTGCATCTAGTATTCCATATCTCGATGTTGAGGAAGTATATTTTAGACCCTTCACATGTGTTACAGCCCCAGAGTGTGGAAGTGAACGAACATCTGACGTACAAGGAAGAACCAATAACGATTATGGAATCTCAAGTTCATCAGCTACGTTTGAAACGGATTCTGATGGTCAAAGTGTTATGGAAGAACAATAACTTGGAAGAGTACACGTGAGAGACAAAAGTTGATATGTGAACAGTGTACCCCTATCTTTTTCCTTGATGATTTCTTGTATTCCTTTCTTTTATTTTGAAAATTTGAGGATGATTTTTTTAAGGAGAGAAGATTGTTATAACACGAATTTTTATAAATTATAAAATTAAATTTATGAGATTTGCAGTATTAATAATTATTTTATTAAATTACGATATTTGATTATTAGTGAAATTTAATTTAAATTTTTGGTGTTGAATATTATTTTAAAATTATTAATATTATTATTTAAGTAAACTATTGATTATTTATTAGTGTTAAATGAGTATTTTTAATAAATTTATTATTAAGAGTATTTCAGTAAAATTATCAATTTAGTGTATCTTATATATATATATATATATATAAATTAAAGTTAAAGTTAAAAAAAAAAAAATTTCCCCAAACATGCAATACTCATTTGGTCCCCCTCCCCACTACTTCTTCTTCTTTGTCTTCTTCTTGATTATTCACTATCATTGTCTATGTCTTTTTTTGTCTCTCTTGCCTCTAATTTTCAAGATTTTGGCAAGATCTTCTTCCCCTTGCCGGCAATGTTTCCAACCATCTCAGGTCAAGCTTGATAGGTCGTTCTCTTCGTCTCAGAGTGGGCTTCTGCTATAACTTGATATTTTGATAAATTATTAAATTAAATTATGAGATATGCAGTGTTAATAAATATTTTGAAATTTTATATATTATGATTATTTTGTGTAATTTAATTTTAGTGTTGTATATTATTATTTATTTATCTATTAGTATTATTATTGTTATTATTGTGAATAGTATTAATTTATTTTATCATAAATATTTTAATATGTAGTGGAGGAATTAATTTGAAAGTGATTATTTATTTAAAAATATTATTGTTAGTATTATTATTATTATATATATATATATATATATACAATATTTTGTCTTTTTGTAATTAAAAAAAAAGGGTCAGAGCATTAAAATTTTTTTTGGGTTTTTCTTTTTTCCCTCTTTATCTTTTTTTTTTCTTCTTATTCTTCTTCTTCCTTCCTGGTTTCCTGCAGCACCGCTAGCGCCACCATTGAGCCTTACTAGCTTCACCTCCTTCTTCCCTACCCTTCCCAACATCATCTGCTAACCTTCTCCTCCCTTGTCATTGGCAAACTTAGCAACATAGCAATAACAGCAGCAATGCCAGCAGAGAGAGCTCGTGGTTTAGGGCTCATTCAACTCCTCTCAGTTTGGGCAAGCCGATTCTTAAGTCGTTTTGAGCTCAGGACGTCTGATAATTGATTTATACTTAAGTTTTAGTTTAGGTCAACTTACTTTTTTGTTTTTTTTAAGCTTGATTTAGTGTGATTCTTGCTAAATTCCTTTAGAAATGTTGTTGTGTACATCATAAGCTACTCATATATATATATATATATATATATATATATATATATATATATATATATATATATATATATATATATATATATTTTTTTTTTTCTAAATTATTTGAATTTTTGTGTTTTGATTTTTCAGCGAGTCACTATTCCGGTGGCCCTCATCAGAAAATTTTTATACTTTTAGTAAATTTTTTAAATTATTTGGATTATATTCTATGAAGAAAATTTGGTGAAATTAATTATAGATTTTTAATTATGAATTTATTTAGCTTATGTATAAAATTGTATTTTTGAAAAATAAGGTGAATTTTATTAATTATATGATTTTTATTGAAAATAGTGCTAATTAGTATATTTAATATAAATATTAAGCTTTAGAAATGAGAAAATAGATTTTATGAATTTATAGTAATTTTGGTTAATTTTTGGAAAATAGTTAATATTATGATAATTTTTGGATAAATTACTAAATTTTGTATTTTAATTGAATTTTTTGTTAATTAGTGTGTTTTGGATAATTTTTGAATAATAAATATTATTAAAATAATTTTTATGAATTATTTACTATTTTTAGCTGATTAATGATAATTTCTGAAAATATATTCAAATAATAGCTTATTTATTATTTTTATGATTAAAAAATATTTTTAGCTATTTTTATTTTATAATTGTGTAATTTAAATAATTAATTGAAGTTGGTGCTATTTAATTTCAAGTATTTGAAAAAAATGGAATTTTTACTAATATTATTTAACTCTATTTGAGATTTTATTAAATTAATTTGAAACATAATTATCTTTAATGCTTTTGTTATTTAAAAACAATTCTATTGTGGTATTTTGTTGATTTTTATGGATTTTAATGATTTTTAATATTTATTATTAAATTGTTGATTTTTGTGTATTTTAGTTCTCGGTTGGGCAAATTATGTAGTTCGGGGGCCCAACTCGAGAAGTTGTGCTTTTGTGAATATTAATGTGTGTTTGTGTGCAGGATCGGCTCTACTTTTAGTAGAGGGACGTCCATTTTACAGAGGAAACTTTGCCAAATTTTTGATAGAATTTTCATAAAATGTGACATCGGGTCGATCCTGAGCTTTTAATTGTTGGTATAGTAGTGTCCTAGATTGAGTCATTCCTTAGAATTTGTAGAAGTATAAAATTAGGATTTCGATTATGATATTATTATTTATTTATTTTCTATAGTTGCATCGAGATCGATACCTGCCGAACCAGGCCTGTCTATCTCTTTTAAAGAGCGCAGAACTGTGAGTTATTATCTTATATATGCATTGCATGTAGAATACATATTTGTGAGCATCCATAATTTTTATAATGTATTTAAAAATGATTTATTTTATTAAATGATTATATATATATTTGGTATATGTTGGTATATAATTGGTATATTTCTTAAAAATGGATGCTATCATGTCTAAATTATGCATTTTATTATTTTTAATAATTATAAGATTTATTTGAAGGATAGCAGTAGAACGTGCTACCTAGTGGACTGCACTAGGACTGTGTACGTACCAGTGCGTTAGATTTAGGAGTTAATATTATGAAATTTATTGATTTGAGACTTGATTAATTGATTATTGAGATTTATAGTGAAAGAATGGTGTGGTTGCAGGGGCTCGGTTGACCTAATGTCTCGAGGCCAATCATGCCGACAATGAGACTGCGGGAGCTTGGTTGACTTAATGTCTCGGGGCCAGTCTAATGTCCAAAAATGGTAAAGAGAAATATTTTGGAATTAAGTGTAATATCCCGTGTTTTTAAATATTTTTAATACTGCATCGGGATATGTAGTGTTAATAATTTTTGTGTATATTCATGATATTTCATTAGTTGTTATTTAATTGAAATTGATTTATAATTATTTTATGTTATGTTAAGTAATTTGCGTAAAATTCTCCCGGGAATTATATTTTCGGGGAAAATGATACGTAAATAATTTAATATTGATTATTTTAGATAAATTTTCGAATTTGCATGAATCCATGTGTAATATCCCGTGTTTTTAAAATATTTTTACACTGTACCGGGATATGCAGTGTTAATAATTTCTGTATTTTACATGATATTTTTACGAGTTAATATGTATTTAAAACCTATTTTAATTATTGTGTATTATTTTCAGTACTTTACGTAAAATTTTCCCGAGACTTTCATTTCCGGGGAAATTTTCACGTAAACAATGTATTATTAATTATTTTAAATGTATTTACGGACTTGCATGAACTCATACATATTTTTAAATTATTAAATAAAGCCTGTGTGTGTATATTTATTTAATTAGGGTTTATTATTTCCCTAATATTTTATTAAGTATTTAATTGTTTTATTGTTATTTAATTAATTTTATTTAGTATAAATTATTAAAATATTAATATTTTTATGTGTGTGGTGTATATTTGATGTGTGTAATTTAATATTATTTTAATATATAGTATAAAGTATATATATATACATATATTTGTCAAAAATCAAAAAGTTTGGAAAATTACACATTTGCCCCCGACTTCTTCTTCTTCCTCCCGATCCTTCCCCTTGCCGTCCGGGCATCTTTCATGCCGTTTCTTCACCGTGGGTGTGCCGTCCGGTGTGCCACCGTCTTCCCCAACCAATTTCGCCACCTGAGGAGGCCGTTTCCGGCGTCTGGAGATCGATTTTGGCCGGAGAAGCCGAAAATCGATCCACCGTCGATCACGCCGATTCCGGCCACCGTTTTCAACACCGACGGTCTCTTTCTTCTCCTTGAGCTCCGGTGAGTGTGATTCTAGCTTTGGTTTGAGCTGAATTGGTCTAGATTTGCTTAGGTTTTGATTTTTCTATTTCGGCCTATTAGGGTTTTTGATTTTTTTGAGCTTTGAATTGATTGATTCATGGAAAATCCCTTCACAAATGTTGTTCCTAGTAGCTTAATCTTCATGTATGAATTTTTGTATAATTTTTGGAGATTGTTTGGATTTTTGGGTATTTTTGAATATTTTAATATTATTTTCTAATTTTCGGAAATTAATTATTTAAATTATGAAATTGGAGTTTATGGTTAAATTAGGTGTTGAAATGAATTATAGGAATTTATTTAGAATTTTTATGAATTTCTAAGTATTTATTTTTAATTATTTGAGTTTATGTGAATTTGAGAAAATTAGGTTAAATGTGTTTTTATTTGAATTTAATTGGTTAATTGGGTTTAATTATTAATATTATTGATAAATATGTTGAGAAAATTAATTTTGGATAATTGTATGATTTTTGGTGAATTTTTGAAGTAATTTAGGTATATTTATATATATAGGGGTATTTTGGTAATTTTACCCTAAATTGTCTAAAAATGTAATTTAATTGGTTTTAATAGTTATTTAAGGTATAAAAATGATTTCTACAAATTATTTGGTATTTTTAACTAATTAAAACTATTTTTCGTAAATTATTTTCAATTATATATATAATATACGGTTTTTCTAATAAAATAAGTTTTATTTGGTTTTTACGGTGTTTAAAGGTTAATTATGTAATTTCTACGTATAAAATGTATTTCTGTGATTTAAGGATATTTTTGGTATATCTGGAATTATTCTGTGTTTGTGGACCCCGGTCAGTGGACTGTAGTTTGGAGTCCGACCGAGGGGTTGTGAATGAGATGTGGTGTTTATTTTCGAAGTGTATTTCTTTGCAGGGTCGGCTCTACTCTTTTGAGTAGAGAGATGTCCGTTTTACAGGGGAGGTTCTGCCGGATTTTCGATAGAATTCTCGTAAAACGTGATATCCAGTCGAACCCTAATTCTGTTTCCGTATTTAAATACTCTAGATTGAATTCTAGGATTTCTGTTAGGTTTATTCTGATGTCGGTTACTTATTTCTTGTTTAGTTGCGCCGAGACCGAGGACTAGTGGACTAGGCCCGTCGGACCCGTCTCGTGGAGCGCACTAGGTGAGTTACTATACTATATATATATGCTTAGGATGCATGATTTAGAAATATATGTTTTATTTTGATTAAAAATGCATAAACATTATGATTTGTATTTAAGTATATTTTTGGTTTATTTTCGGTATATATTAGATTATATACATGTTTTATTAATAAAATATATTTAAAATGTTTTTAAATATATTTTTGGTTTAATTTATGATTTGATTGAGTTCATTTGATGTATATATACTCGAAATATACTTGGTTTACGTTTGGTATATTTCCGGTATATATATGGTTTATATTGTTGTTTTATTTAAATTCATGCATCATTTATTTGTGAATGAATGTTTTATATTATTAATGAAGGATATCAATAGAACGTGCTACCTAGTGGGCAGCACTAGGACCGAATACGTACCGGTACGCCTATAGCTTTAGGCTATATTATTAAATTATTTGTGGATATTGATTTTATTATGATTATTGATATGTGAGATGTGGTTTGTGGGTGTGATTGCTGGAGCTCGGTTGACTTAGTGTCTCGGGACCAATCACACTGGCAGTCAGACTGCTGGAGCTCGGTTGACTTAGTGTCTCGGGGCCAGTCTACTGTCTAAATGGATTAAGTGGATATATTTGGAATAAGTGAGCCTGTATGGCCAGAGTGTTGTTTAACACTATTTTTGAGGTTGCGATATTCTAGGGTTCTATGTGATCCTTCATAAACTGTGATTTTCAATAAAATATAAAAAATGATTTTTATTGCATCTGTGTGCAATTGCCTGTATATATACATATTATATATATACTGTTGATTGTATGCATTATCACTTAGTGTGTATGTATATATATTATAGTAATTCACTCAGTGAGGTCTGACTCCCCTCCGTTGACTATTTTTCAGGAGAGTCAACTTCTTCAGACCTCAGTAGCAGGTCGATACGCCGGATTTCTTCCGCTCCGGCTTCTTTATGTAAACTGTCTACTTGAGTCTTATTTATTTTATCTAGACACTGCAATAGTTGTGAATTAAAGTATTGAATTTCATGTATTTTATTTTAAAGGAGATGTATTATGTTGAAACTGGATTTGTATTAAAGAGATTTTATATATGTGATGAGATGAGTTTTGAATTAAATCCAGTTGATATGGATAATATCATGATATTATGATTTTTATTTTCCGCTGCATATTATATGATTATTGTTATTATGGCATGTTTTATTTTATTTTTAGGCTTGCTACGGGTTCCGGATTCGAAAGAATTCCTGTTCCCTAGCGCCGGTCATGGCCCCTGTTTTGGGTCGTGACAAAGTTGGTATCAGAGCGGAGTTCTGTGTCAGGGCTTAGTTGTGTGAGTTGTGGCCCTAGTTTTTGAGTTGTGTTTTCTGTTGAACTACTGCAGTGTATTAGGTTCGAGTATGTCTTGATAAGTATTCCTTGCTGTAGTTTTCAGCGTTATTCCCCCGTTGTCTGTTTTGTCTGAATCTTTCCGTTTGTCTTTTCAGTATGAGGAGGCGAGCGCGTGTCGCTCCACCGGTCGTTGAGGCCGAGGATGATGAGTCTTTTCAGGACGAGGTTTTACCTCCTGAGCCGCCAGTTAGGCGTAGAGGTCGTGGCAGGGGTAGACCTCGAGGAGCGGCAGGTCGCCGTAGGTAGAGAGAGTTACAGGACGAGGAGCCAGATTTTTATATATGTGGTGTGTGATTTTTCTAAATATTATATTAATATATTTTAATATAAATTATTAAAGTTATTAATATATATATATATATATATATATATATATATATATATATATGTAATATCCCGTATCTTTAAATATTTTTATACTGCATAGGGATATGCAGTGTTAATAATTCTTATATATAATATTGATATTTCATGAGCTGTTATTTAATTAAAATTGATTTTTAATTTTTTTATATTATTTTAAGTACTTTACATAAAATTTTCCCGGGACTTGCATTTTCGGGAAAATTGATACTAAACTATTTATATTTAATTATTTTAAATGAATTTCCATAATTGCATGAACTCATATATATTTTTAAAGTACCAAATAAAGCATATGTGTTTATTTATTTATTTAACTAGGTTTAAATAATTACCCTAATATTTTATTATTTATTATTAGTTTTAATATTATTTAAATATTTTTAGTGTGTATAAATTATTAAAATATTAAATTATGTGTGTGGTGGATAATTTTTCTAAGTATTATATTAATATACTATATTATAAATTATTAAACTATTATTAATATTATAATATATATATATATACAAAAATCTTTTTTTTTTTATTTCTTTTCTTTTCTCTTCCGTTTTCTTCTCTTCCCCGAAACCCATCCCCTCACCCTCGCCATCTGATCACCGACCATCAGTGTGCCTTCCCTGCGTGTCGCCATCCTCCTCCGCTGCCTCGCCGTCCCAGCCATCTTCTCCGGCAACGAGCAGCTCCATTTCTGCCATTTTTGGCCGAAATAGGTTTTCAAATTTTTTTTGAATTTTTCTTGTTGATTCATGAAAAATACCTTAAAAAATGTTGTTCCCCTTAGCTTAATCTACATGTATGAATTTTTGTAGAATTTTTGGGAATTATTTTGATTTTTGGGTATTTATGAATATTTTATTATTATTTTCTAATTTTCAAAAATTAATTAATTAAATTATGAAATTATGTTTTATGATAAATATAGGTGTTTAAATGAATTATAAAAATTTATTTGGAATTTTTATGAATTTCTATGTATTTATTTTGAATTTTATTAGTTTAGGTAATTTTGGAAAATTAGGTTAATTATATGTTAAATTGAAATTAATTGGTTAATTGGGTATATTTATTGATATTATTGAGAATTATGTTGAGAAAATTAATTTTGAGTAATTATATTATTTTTGGTGAATTTTTGGAGTAAGTTTAGTATATTTATATATATAGGGGTATTTTGGTAATTTTACACGAAATTGGCTAAAAATGTAATTTAATTGGTTTTAATAATTATTTAAGGTACAAAAATGATTTATACAAATGATTTAGTATTTTTAATTAATTAAGACTATTTTTCGTGAATTATTTTCAATTATATATATAATATACGATTTTACTAATAAAATGAGTTTTGATCGGTTTTTATTGTGTTTTAAGGTTAATTATGTAATTTCTACTTATTAAATGTATTTCTGTGATATGAGGGCATTTTTGGTATATCTATAATTATTCTGTGAATTATGAACCCCGATCGGTAGACTGTAGTTTGGAGTCCGACCGAGGGGTTGTAATTGTAATTCTGCGTTTATTTTCGAAGTGTGTTTCTTTGCAGGGTCGGCTCTACTCTTTGAGTAAAGAGATGTCCGTTTTATAGGGGAGGTTCTGCAGAATTTTGGGTAGAATTCTCGTAAAACGTGATGTCCGGTCGAACCTTAATTATGATTCTGTGTCCAATATTCTAGATTGAGTTTCTAAGATTTTTTGTTAGGTTTATTTTGATGTCTGTTATTTTTGTATGTTTAGTTTCGCCGAGACCGAGGCCTAGTGGATCAGGCCCGTCGGATCCATCTCGAGGAGCGCACTAAGTGTGAGTTACTATTATATATATATATGTTTAGGGTGCATGATTTAGAAATGCATATTTTATTTTAATTAAATATGCATAAATAATTTGATTAGTACTTAAGTTTATTTTTAGTTTACTTTAGATTTATCTTTGGTCTATTTTTGGTATATTTTAAATTATATACATGTTTCATTAATAAATTATGTTTAAAATGTTTTTGAATATATTTTTAGTTTATTTTGTAATTTGATTGGATTTATTTGACGTATATATATACTCGAAATATACCTGGTTTATTTTTGGTATATTTATAGTATATATATGGTTTATGTTGTTATTTTATTGAAACTCATGCATCATTTATTTTTATGAATGTATGTTTTATATTTAAAATGAAGGATATCGATAGAACGTGCTACCTAGTGGGCAGCACTAGGACCGAGTACGTACCGGTACGCTTATAGCATTTAGGCTATATTACTAACCAGTTTGAGGATATTGATTGGATTTGATTTGTTTGATGTGTGATATGATTTGGAGGTGTGATTGCTGGAGCTCGGTTGACCTAGTGTCCGGGGCCAATCACACTGACAGTCAGACTGCTGGAGCTCGGTTGACTTAGTGTCTCAGGGCCAGTCTACTGTCCAAATGGATTAAGTGAATATATTTGGAATAAGTGAGCCTGTATGGCTAGAGTGTTGTGTGTATTTTCCTGTATATATACATATTAGATATATACTGTTGATTGTATGCATTGTCACTTAGTATGCATGTATATATATTATAGTAATTCACTCAGTGAGGTCTGACTCCCCTCTGTTGACTATTTTTCAGGAGAGTCATCTTCTTCAGACCTCAGTAGCAGGCCTGTACACCGAATTTCTTCCGCCCCGGCTTCTTTATGTAAACTGCTCACTTGAGTTTTATTTTATCTAGACACTGCAGTAGTCATTAAATTGTTAAAGAGATGTTGTATTATATTTGAACTGGATTTGTATTAAAAGATTTATATATATGAGATGAGGATTTGATTTAAATTCAGTTGGTGCAAATGTTATTTTAATATTTATGATTTTTATTTCCGCTGCATTAAATATTATTATTATTACTAATGTATGTTTTATTTTATTTTAAGGTTTGCTACGGGTTCCGGATTCGAAAGAATTCCCATTCCCTAGCACCGGTCATGGCCCCTGTTTTGGGTCATGACAATATATATATATATATATATATATATATATATATATATATATATATAGTTTATATAAAATTTACAACTCATACCCTCCCCCTCCTTCTTCTTCCTCCCGACGCCACCCCTCCTCCATCCCACTGCAACTCCGGCCGACTACCGTCGGTGTGCCTCCTAGACGTCCACCCTCTTCCTCCAGCAGCTCCGGCACTCCCTTCATCCTCTCCGACACCGGCGAAGCCAAGGAAACCGTTTTGGCCGAAAGTTGCATCTTCCTTCACACCTCACGATTCCGGCCACCAAATTCCTTGCTTCCGGTGTTGTTGGACTCCCCTAAAGCCATAGAAGACGATTCCAAGCTTTTTTTGAGCTTAAAACTTGATTTGGTATGGTTTTTCTCAATTTTTCAATTTCGGCCATATTGGATTTTTGAATTTTTTTTGAGCTTTTCTTTTTGATTCATGAAAAATCCCTTAACAAATGTTGTTACCCTTAGCTTAATCTACATGTGTGAATTTTTGTAGAATTTTTGGGAATTATTTTGATTTTTGGGTATTTTTGAATATTTTATTATTATTTTCTAATTTTTGAAAATTAATTAATCAAATTGTGAAATTGTGTTTTATGATAAATATAGGTGTTAAAATGAATTATATAAATTTATTTGGAATTTTTATGAATTTCTATGTATTTATTTTGAATTTATTTAGATTTATGTAATTTTGGAAAATTAGGTTAATTGTGTTTTTAATTGAAATTAATTAGTTAATTGAGTCTAATTATTGATAAATATGTTGAGAAAATTAATTTTGTGCAATTATATTATTTTTGGTGAATTTTTGGAGTAATTTTAGTATATTTATATATATAAGGGCATTTTGGTAATTTTACCCTAAGTTGGCTAAAAATGTAATTAAATTGGTTTTAATAGTTATTTAAGGTATAAAAATTATTTCTACAAATTATTTAGTATTTTTAATTAATTAAAACTATTTTTCGTGAATTATTTTCAATTATATATATAATATACGATTTTTCTAATAAAATGAGTTTTTATCGGTTTTTACTGTGTTTTAGGGTTAATTACGTAATTTATACTTATAAAATATATTTCTATGATATAAGGGTATTTTCGGTATTTTTATAATTATTCTGTGAATTGTAGACCCCGGTCGGTAGACTGTAGTTTGGAGTCCGACCGAGGGGTTGTGGATGTGTTTCTATGTTTGTTTTTCGAAGTGTATTTCTTTGCAGGACCGGCTCTACTCTTTGAGTAGAGAGATGTCCATTTTACAGGGGAGGTTCTGTCGAATTTTTGGTAAAATTCTCGTAAAACGTGATGTCCGGTCGAACCCTAATTCTGATTCTATGTCTAATATTTTAAATCGAGTTTCTAGGATTTTCTATTAGGTTTATTCTGATGTCTATTATTTTTGTATGTTTAGTTGCGCCGAGACAGAGGCCTAGTGGACCAAGCCCGTCGGACCTATATCGAGGAGCGCACTAAGTGTGAGTTACTATTCTATATATATATGCTTTAGGATGCATGATTTAGAAATATATGTTTTATTTTGATTAATTATGCATAAATAATTCAATTATTACTTAATTTTATTTTTAGTTTATTTTGGTTTATCTTTAGTATATTTTCGGTACATTTTCAATTATATTAATGTTTTGCTAATAAATTAAGTTTAAAATGTTTTTGAATATATGTCTAGTTTATTTCGTAATCTATCTGGATTTATTTGACGTATATATACTCGAAATATACCTGATTTATTTTTGGTATATTTCTAGTATATATATGGTTTATATTGCTATTTATTTCAAATTCATGCATCATTTATTTTTGTGAATGTATGATTTATATTTAAAATGAAGGATATCAATAGAACGTGCTACCCAGTGGGCAGCACTAGGACCGAGTACGTACCGGTATGCTTATAGCATTTAGGCTATATTACTAACCTATTTGAGGATATTGATTGAATTTAATTAATTAATGTGTGAGAAAGGATTTGGGAGTGTGATTGCTGGAGCTCGGTTGACCAAGTGTCTCAGGACCAATCACACTGACAGTCAGACTGCTGGAGCTTGGTTGACTTAGTGTCTCGGGGCCAGTCTACTGTCCAAATGGATCAAGTGAACATATTTGGATATAAGTGAACCTGTATGGCTAGAGTGTTGTCTATCACTGTTTTGAGGTTGCGATTTTCTAGGGTTCTATTTGATCCTTCATAAACGATGATTTTCAATGAAATATATAAAATGATTTTACAGCATTTGTGTGTATTTTCCTGTATATATACATATTAGATATATACTGTTGATTGTATGCATTGTCATTTAGTATGCATGTATATATATTATAGTAATTCACTCAGTGAGGTCTGACTCCCCTCCGTTGACTATTTTTCAGGAGAGTCATCGTCTTCAGACCTCAGTAGCAGGCCTGTACGCCAGATTTCTTCCGCCCCGGCTTCTTTATGTAAACTGCTTATCTGAGTATTGAGTTTTATTTTATAATCTAGACACTGTAGTAGTTGTAAATATCTGTGAGAGATATGTACTTTGAATATTTGAACTGAAACTTGTATTAAAAGTTTATTTATATATATGAGACAGGGATTTGATTTAATTTCATTTGGTGTAAATATTACTTTGATATTTATGATTTTATTTCCACTGCATTAAATACTGTTATTATTACTATTGCATGTTTTATTTTTATTTTAGGCTTGTTATGGGTTCCAGATTCGAAAGAATTCCCATTCCCTAGCGCTGGTCATGGCCCCTGTTTTGGGTTGTGACATTAAGTGAGCTTGTTGGCTAAAAAGGTTTAGTGATTGAGGTTGCGGATATTTTTAGGGTTCTATTCCAATCCTTCACACAAAATTTCTTCTGCCATTACTATTATATAAAAAGTGGATTTTTGGCATCTGTATGAAATGTATGTATGTATATATATATATATATATATATATATATACACACACACACACACTATATTGATGCTTGATTGTATATGACTTTAGATTGCATGTACATATGTTATAATAATTCACTTAGTGAGGTCTGACTCCTCTCAATATTTTTTTTTCAGGATCGACATCAGACCTTCCTCATAGTACTCTTTGTCGGACTCTTTCCTCTTCGGCTGATTTATGTAAATACTAAACTGTCATCTTCTTGTATTTTAGTAATCACTACAATAGTAGTATTATTGTATTAGTAGTATGTTGTATTATTAAAGATCTTGTACCAAATATTGTACGAAGATATTTTTAATATGTTATGATATAAAGAGTTATTTTTATATTAATTAAAGTTTTAATTCTGGCGTATTATTGTATTATATTTGCATGTGTTTTTATTTTTAAGGCTTGCTACGGGTTTCAGATTTGAAAGAATTTCCGTTACCTAGTGTAATATCCCGAATTTTTAAATATTTTTATACTGCATCGGGATATGCAGTGTTAATAATTTTTGTATATATGTTTATGATATTTTATGAGTTTGTTGTTTGTTTAAAGCTAATTTTAATTATTTTATATTATTTTAAGTATTTTACGTAAAATTTTTTCGGAAATTATATTTTCGGAAAAATTGACACGTAAGTAAATTAATACTATTTATTTTGACTAGTTTTATGAATTTGCATGAACTCATATATAATTTTAAAGTGCTAAAATAAAATGTATATATGTGTATTTATTTAAATTAATTAGAGCTTAATTAATTTCCTTAATTTTATTATTTAATTTTTGTATTAATTAATTTTAAGTTTATAAATTATTAAACATATTAAAATATGTGTGTGGTGTATATTTAATGTGTGTGAAATTTTATATTATTATAATATAGTGTAAATATATATATATATACATATATACATAATTTTTTTATCAAAAAACCAAAACTTCCCTTTATTTACACTTTTGTCCCTCCTTCATCTTCTTCCTCCCAAAACGTTTTCTTCCATTTCCAGCCACTTTCAAGCTGGTTTTCTTCCTGTTACTATGCCTCTCAGCCTTCCTCTTCCACCTCCAACCATTTCCACCACCTAAAACACTCTTTTCCGGTGAGTTTTGGCCGGATTTTCTTCAAAGAGCCAAAAATCAACTTAACTCCGACCAAGTACTTTCCGGCCACCAAATTTGATGCTTTCGGTCTCTATCTTCTCCTTGAGCTCTGGTGAGTGTGATTCCAAGCTTTGTTTCACTTGATTTGGTCTAGAATTGCTTAGGTTTCAATTTCTTCAAATCAGCCATTTTGGGTTTCGAATTTTTTTTAGCTTCAATTTGATTGATTCATGAAAACTTCCTTCAGAAACTTTGTTCCTGGAAGCTTAATCTACATGCTGTAATTTTTTTAGAATTTTTGGAATTTATTTTAATTTTTGTGAATTTTTGATTATTTTATTATTATTTTCTAATTTTCGAAAATTAATTAATTAAATTATGAAATTGTGTTTTATGGTGATTATAGGAGTTGAAATTAATTATAGAAATTTATTTGTAATTTTTGTGAATTTTTATGTATTTATTTGGAATTTATTAAGTTTAGGTGATTTTGAAAAATAGGGTTAATTATGTGTTTAATTGAAATAAATTGGTAAATTGAGTATATTTATTGATATTATTGAATTATATGTTGAGAAATTAATTTTTGAGTGATTATATAATTTTTGGTGAATTTTTGAACATTTATAGTGAATATATATATATAGGGGTATTTTGGTAATTTTACACTAAATTGGTTAAAAATGTAATTAAATTGGTTTTAATAGCTATTTAGGGCATAAAAATGATTTCTGCAAATTTTTAGTATTTTTAACTAATTAAAACTATTTTTCGTAAATTATTTTCAAATTATATATAATATACTATTTTTCTAAATAAATGGGTTTTTATTGATTTTTAGTATGTTTTAGGGTTAATTAAGTAATTTGGATTTATAAAATGTATTTTTATTATATAAGGGCATTTTCGGTATTTTATAAATATTCTGTGAATTGTGAACCTCGGTCGGTGAATTGTAGTTTGGAGTCCGACCGAGGGATTTTGATTGTAATCCTGTGTTTATTCCGAAGTGTATTTCTTTGCAGGACCGGCTCTACCCTTTGAGTAGAGAGATGTCCGTTTTACAGGGGAGGTTCTGCCGGATTTTCGGTAGAATTCTCGTAAAACGTGATGTCCGGTCAAATTCCTATTCTAAAGCTGTGTCTAAAATTCTAGATCGAGTCTTTAGAATTTTTGTTAAATTTATTCTGATTTCATGTTGTCATTTGTTTGTCTAGCTGCGCCGAGACCGAGGCCTAACGGATCAGGCCCGTCGAGTTTGTCTCGTGGAGCGCTAACATGTGAGTTATTATACTGTATATATATGCACTGCATATAGGGTGCATTATTTAGAATTTTTCATTTTCATTGTATGTTTTAAAAAATGATTTAAATTATAATATTTTTGGTATATCTAGGGTTGCATTCTTATATATATGCATATTAAATAATTATGCATGTTAGTTTGATATATGCACATTAAACAATTAGGTTTAGGTTTAATATATTTGAGTAATATACACATGTTTTAAAATGTACACTTAGACATAATTATTTTATTAAATGATTAGTATACTTTAGGTATAGTTTCAGTAGATTTTAGGTTTATTCTTAAATAATTGCATGTTAAATTATAAACCTACACTTAAATTATTTTTAAGTTTATTTTTGGTATATTTTTTTATTTATTTCCGAATAAATAAATGTTTTATTATTAAATTAAACCTAACACATTAGTGGTATATTTAGGGTTTATTTTTGATATATGCATGCTAGATAATTAGGTTTATTTTTAGTATATTTGTGAATATATGTTAAACACAAACACGTATTTAAATGAATATTTATACATAAATGGTTTATTAAATGATTTGAGTACTTAGGGTATATCTTTTGCATATTTAAGTATATTTTTAAGATAATGCATGTTATATTATTGTTACTCATTTAAATTGTTTTTAACTATATTAATGATTTATCTTTAGTTTATTTCATATTTTATTTGACTATATATATATATATATATACCTGAAATATACTGGGTATATTTTAGGTATATTTTTGGTATATATATATGGTTGGTTTTACTATTATGAATATGGTTCTACATTAATTATTTTTCGAATGAATGATTTATTCGAAGTGAAGGATATCAATAGAACGTGCTTCCTAGTGGGCAGCACTAGGACCGTGTACGTACCGGTACGGTAGATAAGGATTGAGTGAGAGTTAAAATTGGGTGATTATAATTGATTTAATTGATTTGACTAAGATTAATGGTATGTTAGATAGTGTGATTGCTGGAGCTCGGTTGACCAAGTGTCTCGGGGCCAATCACACTGACAGTCAGACTGTTGGAGCTCGGTTGACTTAGTGTCTCGGGGCCAGTCTACTGTCCATAAGTGAATTGAATGATCTATTGGGTTTATTGAGATGTGAGGTGATGGATAGTGTGATTGCTGGAGCTCGGTTGACCAAGTGTCTCGGGGCCAATCACACTGACAGCCAGACTGCTGGAGCTCGGTCGACTTAGTGTCTCGGGGCCAGTCTGCTGTCCAAATTGGAATAAGTGTTCTATTTGGAATCAAGTGAGCCTGTATGGCTAGAGTGATGATGGGATTGTTTGAGGTTGTTATTATTTAGGGTTCTATGGATCCTTCATGAATCAAAACAAACGTTTTCTACATTTAGTATATTTATAAAAGTAAAGTTTGGCATTCGTGTGAAATGTGTGTATATACATATATATATAAGAATGCCTGATTGTTATGGTTTAGTTTGCATGTATATATAGTATAATAATTCACTCAGTGACGTCTGACCCCCCTCAATTATTTTTTTCAGGAGATTCCATATCGTCAGACCTTAGTTGTAGAGTTCCTCGCCGGTGTTCTTCAGTCCCGGCTATTTTATGCAAATGTATATTCTGAACTTTGAATTGTATTCTAGAAACTGCAGTAGTAGTGTCATTATATTGGAAGTGTATTATTTTTTTTGGATATTTAATTACTCTGAGAATTTGTATTTGAACATTGTACGAATATGTATTCATTTATTAAAGGATTTGGAGTATTTATTTTATATATTGATTCAGAAAAATTTTAATTTGGTCGTACTTTTATATTATTATTGTATGATTTTATTTTCTTAGGCTTGCTACGGGTTCCGGATTCGAAAGAATTCCCGTTCCCTAGCGCCGGTCATGACTCCTAGTTTGGGTCGTGACACCTAGCACCTGTCATGACTCCCCGGTTTGGGTCGTGATAGCTTCATTTCCCCTCAATCAATTTTGGGTTTTAACTCTGGTAAACCCCTCAATTTTGTGAAATTGTGTTTAGGCTATTTTTGATTAATTTGTGAAATTGAGTTAAATTAGGTTGATTTATGTTAAATTGACTTTAGATTATTGTTGTAGAGGTTGAGAGCTTTCCAAATACATGTTTAGATTTAATTTTGGGAATTATTTTCGAAATGATACTATTCCGGACTCGGGTTACTGTTAACATACTATTCCAAGATCGGAAAAACTATATTTTTAATACATTCAAATAATTATTTTAAGCATATTTTGTAAAGAAAGTTTATCGAAATTATGTTCCGATTATTTATTATAAATTTTTTAATGTTTATGTAAAAATTGAATTTTTGGAAAAATTATTATAAATTAGTAAATTTTGTATTTTAATTAAAATTATTATGTTTTAGATAATTTTTGAGTAATAAATAGTATGAAAATAATTTTTTATGAATTATTTACTATTTTTAGCTAATTAATAATAATTTCCTGAAATATATTAAAATAATAGTTTTTATATATCATTTTTATGATTAAATGGATTTTTAGCTATTTTTATTATATAATTGAGCAATGTAAATGATTATCGGTAATTTATGCTATTTAATTTCAAATATTTAAAAAATGAATTTTTATTAATATTATTTTATTATATTGAGATTTTATTAATTATTTTGAAAATAAATATCTTTAATGTTTTTATCATTTAAATAAATTGAATTGTGATATTTTATTGATTTTTATGGATTTTAGTTTTTAATATTTAATTATTTATTTTAAGTATATTGGTTCTTAGTTGGACAATTATTGTAGTTTGAGGGTCCAACCCGAGAAGTTGAGTATTTGTGAATATTTGAAGTGTGTTTGCGTGCAGGATTGGTTCTACTTTTAGTAGAGAAACGTCCGTTTTACTAAGGAGATTCTGTTGAATTTTTGATAGAATTTTCATAAAATGTGACATCGGGTCGGTCATGAATTTTGAAATTTTGGTTGAGTCGCATTATAGATTGAGTCTTTCTTTAGAATTTCTATAAGTATAAAATTAGGATTTTAATTCTAATATTATTTATTTTTTTATTTTTCTATAGTTACGCTAAGACCAAAGCCTACAGGATCAGGTCAATCTAGTTTTTTTAGAGGAGCGCACAACTGTGAGTTATTATTATATGTATACATTGCATATAGATAAATATTATGAGCATCCATATGTTTTTAATAAATATGAATTTAACTATGCTCATTTCATTAAATGATATTTATTATTGTTAATATTTATATATACGTTTCCATATATATCATTGAGAATAATTATTTTGAATAATGTATGCATTGCATGTAGAGAAATTATTGGCATCTATGTTTTTATTAAAATATGAATTTTATTATGCTATGTTGCATTAAATGTTAATTGTTATTGTTAATATATATGTATGTTTGTTTGCACACACATACACATATATATATAAATAAAGTTGAATATTTATTTGTATAAATTGGATGCTTTACATATTTAATATGATTTCATTTATGTAAATATTTTTGATAAAATATTTTAGAGGATAGTTGTAGAATGTCCCACTTAGTGAGCTACGCTATAACTGTCGCATGACAGTACGAAAGATTTTAGGTTAAGATTCTGATTATTTGATTATAAAATTAAATATTGAGATTAATGGTTATTGGAAAATGTAATGACTATTTTAAATAATATTAAAAAATTTTGAGATATGCAGTGGTAATAAAATTTTAAATTTTATTTATATATTACTATTATTATTTATTTTATTCTAATAATTTTTTTTACATAAAATAATTTATTTTAGGGGTTTTAATATTTATATGTGTCACGACCCAAAACAGGGGCCATGACCGGCGCTAGGGAACGGGAATTCTTTCGAATCCGGAACCCGTAGCAAGCCTAAAAATAAAATAAATCATGCAATAATAACAATAATCATATATTATGCAGCGGAAATAAAAATCATAATATCATAATATTATCCATATCAACTGGATTTAAATCAATTTCATCTCATAGATATATAATCTTTAATACAAATCCAGTTTCAATATAATACATCTCTTTAAAAAATAAGATACATGAAATCCAATACTTTAATTCACAACTACTGCAGTGTCTAGATAAAATAAATAAGACTCAAGTAGATAATTTACACAAAGAAGCCGGGGTGGAAGAAATCCGGCGTATCGACCTGCTACTGAGGTCTGAAGAAGTTGACTCTCCTGAAAAATAGTCAACGGAGGGGAGTCAGACCTCACTGAGTGAATTACTATAATATATATACATACACACTAAGTGATAATGCATACAGTCAATAATACATATCTAATATGTATATATACATGCAATTTCACACAGATGCAGTAAAATCATTTTTATATACTTTTATTTAAAATCATGATTTATGAAGGATCACATAGAACCCTAGAATATCGCAACCTCGGAAAAATAGTGTTAGACAACACTTTAGCCATACAGGTTCACTTATTCCAAGATATAACCACTTAATCCATTTGGACAGTAGACTGGCCCTGAGACACTAAGTCAACCGAGCTCCAACAGTCTGACTGCCAGTGTGATTGGCCCCGAGACACTTGGTCAACCGAGCTCCAGCAATCACACCCACAAACCACATCTCACACATATCAATAACCACATCAAATCAATATCCACAAATAAGTTAGTATTATAGCCTAAATACTATAGGCGTACCGGTACGTACTCGGTCCTAGTGCTGCCCACTAGGTAGCACGTTCTATCGATATCCTTCATCATTAAATATAAAACATTCATTCACAAAAATAAATGATGCATGAAGTTCAATAAAATACAACATAAACCATATATATACCGGAAATATACCAAAAGTAAACCAGGTATATTTCGAGTATATATATGTCAAATAAATCCAATCAAATCATAAATTAAATTAAAAATATATTAAAAACATTTTAAATATATTATTAATAAAACATGTGTATAATTATTATAACCAAAAATAAACCAAAAATATACTTAAATACAAATCACATTATTTATGCATTTTAATCAAAGTAAAACATATATTTCTAAATCATGCATCCTAAGCATGTATGTATAGTATAGTAACTCACCTAATGCGCTCCACGAGACGGGTCCGACAGGCCTGGTCCACTAGCCCTCGGTCTCGGCGCAACTAAACAAGCAATAAATAACTGATATCAGAATAAACCTAATAGAAATCCTAGAATTCAATCTAGAGTATTAAACACAGAATCAGAATTTAGGGTTCGACTGGATATCACGTTTTACGAGAATTCTACCGAAAATCCGGCAGAACCTCCCTGTAAAACGGACATCTCTCTACTCAAAAGAGTAGAGCTGACCCTGCAAAGAAATACACTTCGAGAAATAGGCTCAACACAATCAAAATCCCACGGTCGGACTCCAAACTACAGTCCACCGACCGGGGTCCACAAACATAGAATAATTCCAGATATACCAAAAATATCCTTATAGCATAGAAATACATTTCATAGGTAGAAATTACCTAATTAGCCTTAAAATACAATAAAAACCGATAAAAACTCATTTTATTTGAAAAACCGTATATTATATATATAATTGAAAATAATTCACGAAAAATAGTTTTAATTAGTTAAAAATACCAAATAATTTGTAGAAATCATTTTTATACCTTAAATAATTATTAAAACCGATTAAATTACATTTTTAGACAATTTAGGGTAAAATTACCAAAATACCCCTATATATAAATATACTTAAATTACTTCAAAAATTCACCAAAAATTATACAATTATCCAAAATTAATTTTCTCAACATATTTATCAATAATATCAATAATTAAACTCAATTAACCAATTAATTCAAATAAAAACACATTTAACCTAATTTCTCAAAATTACATAAACTTCAATAATTAAAAATAAATACTTAGAAATTCATAAAAATTCCAAATAATTCATTTCAACACCCAATTTAACCATAAACCCCAATTTCATAATTTAAATAATTAATTTCCGAAAATTAGAAAATAATATTAAAATATTCAAAAATACCCAAAAATCCAAACAATCTCCAAAAATTATACAAAAATTCATACATGTATATTAAGCTACTAGGATCAACATTTGTGAAGGGATTTTCCATGAATCAATCAATTCAAAGCTCAAAAAAATCAAAAACCCTAATAGGCCGAAATTGAAAATTCGAAACCTAAGCAAATCTAGACCAATTCAGCTCAAACCAAAGCTAGAATCACACTCACCGGAGCTCAAGGAGAAGAAAGAGACTGGTGGTGTCAAAAATGGTGGTCGGAATCGACGTGATCGACGGTGGATCGATTTTCGGCTTCTCCGGCCAAAACCGACCTCCAGACGCCGGAAACAGCTACCATAGGCGGCGGAAATGGTTGGGGAAGGCGGTGGCACACCGGACGGCACACCCACGGTGAAGAAATGGCGTGACAGGCTTCCGGACGGCGAGGAGAAGGTGATCGGGGAAGAAGGAGTAGTCGGGGGGCAGTTTTGTAATTTTCCAAATCTTTTGTAATTTGACAAATTTTAATGTATATATGTATATATATATACTTTATACTATATATTAAAATAATATTAAATTACACACATCAAATATACACCACACACATAAAATTTAATATTTTAATAATTTATACTAAATAAAAATAATTAAATAACAATAAAAACTAATAAATAATAAATAAAATATTAGGGTAATACTAAACCCTAATTAAATAAATATACACACACGTAGACTTTATTTAGTATTTTAAAAATACGTATGAGTCCATGCAAGTCCGAAAATATATTTAAAATAATTAATAATACATTGTTTACGTGAAAATTTCCCCGAAAATGCAAGTCCCGGGAAAATTTTACGTAAAAAACTGAAAATAATACACAGTAATTAAAATAGGTTTTAAATACATATTAACTCGTAAAAATATCATATAAAATACAGAAATTATTGACACTGCATATCCCGGTACAATGTAAAAATATTTTAAAAACACGGGATATTACAATATGCATTAAAGTTATTATCATTTCTATTATTTAAATAATAATAATAATAATAATATTATTATTATTATTAATATTATTAATAACAATAATAATAAAAATTATTATTATTATTATTATTATTATTATTATTATTATTATTATTATTATTATTATTATTATTATTATTATTGTTAATTTGGATAGAGGAACATTTTAGTCTTTTCCTAAATAAAAAATCGGGTCAAAGCTGTTTTCTCTCTCCCTCTTCCTTTTCTTTCTTTTTTTTTTCTTCTTCTTCTACTTCCCGTGTCTCTGTTAGTGCCACCCAAGCCCGTCGGATGTTAGCCACCCTCAACCACTAACCACCATCAACTCTTCTTCCTTCCCAACTGTCGTCCACCACCTGTAGCACATCGGAAGGCCGTCGAAACTGCCTGAAACAGCAGCGATAGTAGGACGAGCTCTACGCTGGCGACTCCAATTCTGGCCTCCAAATCTCGTTGCTCTAGTCTTGTTCGAACCTCTAAGCTTCGGTGAGTTCGATTCTAAGCTCCGTTTGAGCTCAATCTCTTTTGATTTTGAGTTATCTTCAATTTTTAATTTATGTATTTTAGGGTTTTAATTTTTTTGAACTCGATATTGATTGATTCATGGATTCTTGCTTTACAAATGTTGTTTATGGTAACTTAATCTTCCTAAAAATAATTTTTGTTTATTTTTTTGAATTATGGGTAATTTTTTATTATTTTAATATTAAATTATTGAATTTTTATAATTATGTTAATTAGTTAGTTTTAATGAAAATTTAGTTAAATTAATGTTATTAATTTGAGTTAATAATTTTAGAATTATTAAAATAATTTTTAGTGAATTCATTTAAATTTTGAGAATATTTTTATATTATGTGAATTTTGTATATATAGGTTAATTATGTAATTTTGTGGAAATTATAGTTAAATAATAGGTTTTAAATGATTTTAGAATTATAGAGGGTATTAAAATGATTTTTATAAATTATTTACTATTTTTAACCAATTAATACTAATTTTTGAAAATTATATTCAAATAATATATTATTTACTATTTTGGTAATTAAATGGATTTTTAATTACTTTTTTTTATATATTTAAGCTATATGATTATAGAAAAGTGAATTTTACTATTATATGTAGAATTATTGAAAATTTTGATTTTTATTAATATTATATTATTATTTGAGATTTTATTTAATTATTGTGAAAATAATTATATTTAGTGATTTAATGTTCAAATATATTATATGTTGGTATTTTATGGATATTTATGGAATTTAATGATTTTTAATATATTTATTATAATATATTGATTTTTGGTGAATTGTGAACCTCAGTTGGAAATTTATGCAGTTCGGGGTCTCAACCCGAGGTGTTGAGTTTTGTGGTTTTAGAAGTGTGTTTTTCTTGCAGGATTGACTTTACTTGTCAATAGAGAGATGTCCATTTTACAGAGGAGGTTCTGTCAAGTTTTTTATAAAATTCTCGTAAAACATGATGTCGGGTTGATCCTGAATTTTTGTGTTTATCTGAGTTTTGAATTTTTAGATCGAGTCTCCTTTAGAATTGTTAGAAGTATAAGTTAGAAATTTATTCTGATTATTATTATTATTTATTTTCTATTTGCGTCGAGACTGCCTATCGGACCGGGCCAGTCGAGCTAGTCTCAAGGAGCACAAACTTGTGAGTTGTTATTTTATATATACATTGCATATAGTGCATGATTATAAATAAATATTTTTTGATATGAATTATTTAATTAAATAGTTTAGTATATTTTCGGTATACTTTTAGTATATTTCGACATATATGTGATGATGTATACTTGTTATATTCTCAATATGCATTCAAGTATATTTTGATATATTTATGGTTGATTTCGGTTATATGTAGCATATATATATTTGAAATATATTTAGTATATTTTCGGTATATCTCTAGTATATATATGTTATATTTCTTTGTTATGAATGTCATTTATGTTTAATTATGCATTTATTTATTTTCCATAAATATATTATTTTATTCGAAGGATATCAATAGAACGTGCTACCTAGTGGGCTGCACTAGAACTGTGTACATACTGGTTCGTTAGACTTTAAGATCGATATTGTGAGAATTATTTAAGGAGAATTTGATTGATTGATTATTGATATTTGATGTGAGTGACTAGTGTGGTTGTTGGAGCTCAGTTGACCTAATGTCTCAGGGCCAATTACACTGACAATGAGACTGCTAGAGCTTGGTTGACTTAGTGTCTCAGGGTCAGTCCACTATCCAAAATGGAATAAGAGAATTTATTTGGAATTAAGTAAACCTGCATGGCTAGTGAGATATTAGTTTGAGATTGCGAATATTTAGGGTTCTATTTATATATATATATATATATATATATATATATATATATATATATATATATATATATATATATATATATATATATATATATATATATATATATATACTGATGCTTGACTGGATATGTTTTAAATTGCATGTACATATATATATTATAATAATTCACTTAATGAGGTCTCACTCCCTTCAATATTTTTTTCAGGAGATTCCTCGTCATTAGACCTCAGTAGTAGACCTTTATGCCAGACATTTTCAGCCTGACTAGATTATGTAAATTATTTATCTAAACTTTTGTTGTATTATAGAAAACTGCAGTAGTAGGGTGTTGTACCAGTAGAATGTTATTTTAGTGTGAGACCTTTCTCTGAATATTGTATGCAATTATTTTTATATTATGAAATGACAGTTAAGTATTTATTTTTATATCAATTTAAGTTTTAATTCTGGGTTATATTTTATTTATTTATTGTAAGCTTTTTATTTTTAAGGCTTGCTACAGGTTCCGGATTCGAAAGAATTCCCATTCCCTAGCACCGATCATTACTCCCGATTTGGGTCATTGCAAATCCTTAGTTGATCTAGTGTACTCGGGGCTAGTCATGCTGGTAGTGAGATGTGGATCCTCGGTTGACCTAGTATGCTTGGGGCCATCAACTACCTTGAGTTGGATAATGTCATGACCCAAAATAGGGGCCATGATCGGCGTTAGGGAACGGGAATTCTTTCGAATCCGGAACCCGTAGCAAGCCTTAAAATAAAATAAAACATGCAATAATAATAATAACATAATTAAAATAATCTGCAGCGGAAATAAATCATAAATAAAACAAAATAATAATCTGCCAATGATATTAAATCGAACATCCTTATTTCATATATTAATAATCTTTTAATACAAATCCAGTTCAAATATTTAAAGTACATAACTCATACAAATATAATACAACATCCTTTTTCAATTTTACAACTACTACAGTGTCTATGTGATATCCCACATCGGTTAGGAAGGAGAACAAAGCATGCCTTATAAGGGTGTGGATACCTTCTCCCATTAGACGCGTTTTAAAATCGTGCGCTGCGGGCTGGGCCTGGGCAAAGCGGACAATATCTGATGCGGGTTGGCCTGGGCTGTTACAATGGTATCAGAGCCAGAGCCGATTGGAGCCGGTTGAGTTAGAGCTCCCATCCCATTAGACGCGTTTTAAAATCGTGCGCTGCGGACTGGGCCTGGGCAAAGCGGATAATATCTGGTGCGGGTTGGTCTGGGCTGTTACAATGGTATCAGAGCCGAAGCCCAGATCGGTGTGCCAGCGTGGACGTTGGGCCCTAAGGGGGGTGGATTGTGATATCCCACATCGGTTGGGAAGGAGAACGAAGCACGCCTTATAAGGGTGTGGATACCTTCTCCCATCAGACGCGTTTTAAAACCGTGCGCTGCTGGCTGGGTCTGGGCAAAGCGGACAATATCTGAGGTGGGTTGGTCTGGGCTGTTACAGTCTAGATTATAAAAATAAAACTCAGGTGAGCAATTTACATAATGAAGCCGGGACAAAAAAATTCCGACGTATGGGTCTGCTACTGAGGTCTGAAGACGATGACTCTCTTGAAAAAAAAAGTCAATGGAAGGGAGTCAGACCTCACTGAGTGAATTGCTATAACATATATACATGCATAACTAAGTGGCAATGCACACAGTCAAATATATACAATATATATATACAAGCAAATACACACAGATGCAACAAAATCGTTTTACATATATTTTACTAAAAATCATTATTTATGAAGGATCAAATAGAACCCTAGAAAATCGCAATCTCAAAATAGTGTTAGACAACACTCTAGCCATACAGGCTCACTTATTCCAATATATTCACTTGTTCCATTTGGACAGTAGACTGGCCCCAAAGACACTAAGTCAACCGAGCTCCAACAGTCTGACTATCAGTGTGATTGGCCCCGAGACACTTGGTCAACTGAGCTCTAGCAATCACACTCCCAAATCATACCTCACACATCAATTAATCAAATTCAATCAATATCCACAAACAGGTTAGTGATATAGCCTAAATGCTATAAGCGTATCGGTACATACTCGGTCATAGTGCTGCCCACTAGATAGCACGTTCTATTGATATCCTTCATTAAAATATAAAACATACATTCATAAATAAATGATGCATGAATTTGAAATAAATAACAACATAAACCATATATATACTAGAAATATACCAAAAATAAACCAGGTATATTTTGAGTATATATACGTCAAATAAATCCAATATAATCGTAAAATAAACTAAATACATATTTAAAAACATTTTAAATATAAATGTTTAATAAAGCATGCATATAATTTAAAATATATAAAAAATAAACCAAAAATAAACCAAAGATAAACTTAAGTACTAATTAAATCATTTATGCATATTTAATCAAAATAAAACATATATTTCTAAAATCATGCACCCTAAAACATATATATATATAAAATAATAACTCACTATTTATTGCGCTCCTCGAGATGGGTCCGATGGGCCTGGTCCACTAGGCCTCTGTCTCGGCGCAACTAAACAAACAAATGACCACATAATATCAGAATAAGTCTAACAAAAGTTCTAAAGACTCGATCTAGAATACTAGACATAGAATTAAAATCAGAATTCGACCGGACCTCACGTTTTACGAGAATTCTATCGAAAATTCGGCAGAACCTCCCCTGTAAAACATACATCTTTCTACTCAAAGAGTAGAGCTGGTCCTGCAAAGAAATACACTTCAAGAATACACAGAATTCATAACCAAAACCCCTCGGTCGGACTCCAAACTATAATTTACTGACCGAGGTTCATAATTCACAAAATATTTACAAAAATACCGAAAATACCCTTATATAATAAAAATACATTTTATAAATCAAAATTATGTAATTAACCCTAAAACATGTTAAAAACCGATAAAAACTCATTTATTTAGAAAAATCGTATATTATATATATAATTGAAAATAATTTACGAAAAATAGTTTTAATTAGTTAAAAATACTAAATAATTTGTAGAAATCATTTTTATACCCTAAATAACTATTAGAACCAATTTAATTACATTTTTAGCCAATTTAGTATAAAATTACCAAAATACCCCTATATATATATACTAAAATAAATCCAAAAATTCACCAAAAATAGTATAATTACTCAAAATTAATTTTCTCAACATATAATTCAATAATATCAATAAATATACTCAATTAACCAATTTATTTTAATTAAACACATAATTAACCCTATTTTTCAAAATTACATAAACTTAATAAATTCCAAATAAATATATAAAAATTCAAAAAAATTACAAATAAATTTCTATAATTCATTTCAACACCTATAATCACCATAAAATACAATTTCATAATTTAATTAATTAATTTTCAAAAATTCGAAAATATTAATAAAATAATAAAAAATACCCAAAAATCAAAATAAATTTCAAAAATTCTAAAAAAAATTAAATCATGTATATTAAGCTTCCAGGAACAAATTTTTTGAAGGAAGTTTTCACGAATCAATCAAATTGGAGCTAAAAAAATTTGGAAACCCTAATAGAGTGAAATGAAGAAATTGAAACCTAAGCAATTCTAGACCAAATCAAGTGAAAAAAATATTGGAATCACACTCATCAGAGCTCAAGGAGAAGATAGAGACTAGTGGCGTCGAATTTGGTGGCCGGAAATGGCTTGATCGGAGTTGACTTCAATTTTCGGCCTTCTTGAAAAATTTGGCCAAAACACACCGGAAAAAGGTGACTCAGGCATCAGGAATGGCTGGCAAGGGAGGAGGAAGGCTGAGGGGCATAGTGGGAGCAAGAAAACCAGCTGGAAATTGCCAGAAATGGAAGAAAATGTGTTGGGAGGAAGAAGAAGAACGGAGGGGCAAAATCGTAAATAAAGCAAACTTTTGATTTTTGTTATAAAATAATGTATATATGTATATATATATATATATGTCCACCTTATATTATAGTAATACATATATTCCCACACACAAATAATACTCACCACACAAATATTTTATTATATTTAATAATTTATACACTTAAAATTAATTAATTAATACAAAAATTAAATAATAAAATAAAGGAAATTAATTAAGCTCTAATTAATTTAAATAAATACACATATATACAATTTATTTTAGCACTTTAAAATTATATATGAGTTCATGCAAATCTGTAAAACTAGTTAAAATAAATAGTATTAAATTATTTACGTGTCAATTTCTCCGAAAATATAATTTCCGGAAAAATTTTACGTAAAGTACTTAAAATAATGTAAAATAATTAAAATTAGCTTTAAACAAATAACAAACTCATAAAATATTATAAATACATACAAAAATTATTAACACTGCATATCCCGATGCAGTATAAAAATATTTAAAAACTCGAGATATTACAGATAAATAAATATTGGGAGTTATGGATAAGTCTGTTGGCTAATTATGTTTAGTGATCAAGGTTGCGGAATATTTTAGGATTCTGCTCTGGTTCTCCACCTAAATATTATTGCATTTATTCATTTATTAAAAATGTGATTTTGAGCATCTGTATGTAATGCATGTATAAATAAATAAATATAAAAATATAATATTATTATACCGATGCTTGAATGTTTGTATTGTTAGGTTGCATGCAAATATATAATAGTAATTCACTTAGTGAGATATGAATCCCCTCAATATTTTTTTCAAGACCTTCTACTTCAGACCTCCCTAGTCGAACTATTTGCCAAACTATTTTCTCTCCGACTGATTTATGTAAATATTGAATCGTCATTTTTCTTGTATTTTAGTAATTGCTACAGTAGTAGTATTTATTGTTGTAGCATTTCATTGTATTAGTTAGAAACCCTGTATTTAAATATTGTATGAAGATATTTAATTATTATGATATAAAGATTTATTTTTATATAAATTAAAATTTTAATTATGGTGTATTTTTGTGTATATTTGCATGAGTTTTTATTTTTAAGGTTTGCTACAGGTTCTAGATTAGAAAGAATTCCCGTTCCCTAGTGCTGGTCATGACTCAGTTTGAGTCGTGACATTTTAGACTCATCATCCTCGGCCTCAACGACCGGTGGAGCGACACGCGCTCGCCTCCTCATACTGAAAAGACAAACGGAAAGATTCAAACAAAACAAACAACGGAGGAATAACGCTGAAAACTAAGCAAGGAATACTTATCAAGACATACTCAAACCTAATTCACTGCAGTAGTTTAACAAAAAGCACAACTTTAAAACTAGGGCCACAACTCACATAACTAAGCCCTGACACAGAACTCCGCTCTGATACCAACTTTGTCACGACCCAAAACAGGGGCCATGACCGGCGCTAGGGAACGAGAATTCTTTCGAATCCGGAACCCGTAGCAAGCCTAAAAATAAAATAAACATGCATAGTAATAACAATATATAATGCAGCAGAAATAAAATCATGAATATCACAATAGTATATACACCAACTGGATTTAAGTTAAATCTCATCTCATAGATATATAAATCTTTTAGTACAAATCCAGTTTCAATATAATACATCTCTTTAAATAAAATACATGAAATCCCACATTTTAATTCACAACTACTGCAGTGTCTAGATTATAAAAATAAAACTCAAGTAAATAATTTACACAAAGAAGCCGGGGCGGAAGAAATCCGGCGTATCGACCTGCTACTGAGGTCTGAAGATGTTGACTCTCCTGAAAAATAGTCAACGGAGGGGAGTCAGACCTCACTGAGTGAATTACTATAATATATATACATACACACTAAATGATAATGCATACGGTCAACAGTATATATCTAATATATATATATATATACAGGCAATTACACACAAATGCAATAAAATCATTTTTTATATATTTTATCTGAAAATCATCTTTTATGAAGGATCAAATAGAACCCTAGAATATCGTAAACCTCAGATAGTGTTAGACAACACTCTAGCCATACAGGCTCACTTAATCCAAATATATCCGCTTAATCCATTTGGACAGTAGACTGGCCCCGAGACACTAAGTCAACCGAGCTCCAGCAGTCTAACTGCCTGTGTGATTGGCCCCGAGACACTTGCTCAACCGAGCTCCAACAATCACACCTCCAAACCACATCTCACACATCAAATAATCACATTCAATCAATATCCATAAATAGGTTAGTAATATAGCCTAAATACTATAGGCGTACCGGTACGTACTCGGTCCTAGTGCTACCCACTAGGTAGCACATTCTATCGATATCCTTCATTAATAAATATAAAACATTCATTCACAAATAAATGATGCATGAATTTAATTAAAATAACAATATAAACCATATATATACCGAAAATATACCAAAAGTAAACCAGGTATATTTCGAGTATATATATGTCAAATGAATTCAATCAAATTATAACTTAAGCTAGAAATATATTTAAAAACATTTTAAATATATTTTATTTACAAAACATGCATATAATTTAATATATACCAAAAATATACTTAAATACAAATCATATTATTTATGCATTTTAATCGAAATAGAATATATATTTCTAAATCATGCATCCTAAGCATATATATATAGTATAGTAACTCACCTAGTGCGCTCCATGAGACGGGTCTGACGGGCCTGGTCCACTAGTCCTCGGTCTCGGCGCAACTAAACAAGCAATAAATAATCGACATCAGAATAACCTAATAGAAATCCTAGAATTCGATCTAGAGTATTAAACACAGAATCAGAAATTAGGGTTCGACCGGATATCACGTTTTACGAGAATTCTATCAAAAATTCGGTAGAACCTCCCCTGTAAAACGGACATCTCTCTACTCAAAAGAGTAGAGCCGACCCTGTAAAGAAATACACTTCGAAAAATAGGCTCAACACAAATCCACAACCCCTCGGTCGGACTTCAGACTACAATCTACCGATCGGGGTTCACAAACACAGAACAATTCCAGAAATACCAAAAATACCCTTATAACATAGAAATTCATTTTATAAATAGAAATTACATAATTAACCTTAAAACACTGTAAAAATCGATAAAAACTCATTTTATTAGAAAAATCATATATTATATATATAATTAAAAATAATTCACGAAAAATAGTTTTAATTAGTTAAAAATACCAAGTAATTTGTAGAAATCATTTTTATACCTTAAATAACTATTAAAACCAATTAAATTACATTTTTAGCCAATTTAGGGTAAAATTACCAAAATGCCCTTATATATATAAATATACTAAAATTCATTCAAAAATTCACCAAAAATTATACAATTATCCAAAATTAATTTTCTCAACATATTTATCAATAATATCAATAATTAAACCCGATTATCCAATTAAATTCAAATAAAAACACATTTAACCCTAATTTTCCAAAATTCCATAAACTCAAATAATTCAAAATAAATACTTAGAAATTCATAAAAATTCCAAATAAATTCCTATAATTCATTTCAACACCTAATTTAACCATAAAACACAATTTCATAATTTAAATAATTAATTTCCAAAAATTAGAAAATAATATTAAAATATTCAAAAATACCCAAAAATCCAAAAAATCTCCAAAAATTCCACAAAAATTCATACATGTAGATTAAGCTACTAGGATCAACATTTGTGAAGGGATTTTTCATGAATCAATCAATTAAAAGCTTAAAAAAATCAAAAACCCTAATAGGCCGAAATTGAAAATTTGAAACCTAAGCAATTCTAGACCATTTAAGCTCAAACCAAAGCTAGAATCACACTCATCAGAGCTCAAGGAGAAGAAAGAGACTGGCGGTGTCGAAAACGGTGGCCGAAAGAGGAAGAAACGGCGAGGAGAAGATTTTGGCCGAAAATGGCAAAAATGGCTCGCCGGCTCTGGGGAAGGAAGCTGCTGGCGGCGAGGGACGGCTGGGAATGACGGTGGCAAGCCGGGAGGCACACCGATGGTAGGTGATCGGCGTGACAGACGGTGATGAGGGGTGGTCGGGCGCACGAGGAAGAAGGAAGAAGAAGAAGAAGAAGAAAAAGAAAAAAGAAAGAAAAGAAAAAGAAAGAAAAAGAAAAGAAAAAGAAAAAGAAAAAAGAAAAAAAGAAAAAAAAAATAATAAAATAATAAAATAATAAAAAAATAATTTTAATAATTTAATAATAAATAAAATAATTAAATAATAATAAATTAATAAATAAATAATAAAATATTAGGGTAATATATATTAAACCCTAATTAAATAAATATTTACACACATAGGCTTTATTTAGTAATTTAAAAATACGCATGAGTTCAAGCAAGTCCGAAAATATATTTAAAATAATTAATATTAAAATATTTACGTGAAAATTTTCCCGAAAATGCAAGTCCCGGGAAAATTTTACGTAAAGCACTGTAAATAATACACAATAATTAAAATAGGTTTTAAATACATATCAACTCGTAAAAGTATCATATATATATTCAAAATTTATTAACACTGCATATCCCGGTACAGTGTAAAAATATTGTAAAAACACGGGATATTACAGCCTTCCCCCCTTACAAGAATTCGTCCCCGAATTCCAGAAAACAGGATTAAGAAGGAAAGAGATACGGGTAAGAAGCTCGCATCTCAGCTTCAGTCTCCCACGTATGCTCCTCAACTCTGTCGCTACGCCACAGAACCTTGACCATCGGAATCTGCTTCGATCGCAACTGTCGAACTTGAAAATCAACGATCGCCACAGGTTCTTCCGCAAACGTCAAATCTTCACTCACTTCTAAACTGTCTGGCTGCAACACGTGTGAAGGATCTGAGATATACTTCCTCAACATCGAGATATGAAATACTGGATGCACCTGTGACATACTCGGAGGCAAATCCAACTGATATGCAACAGTGCCAACTCTCTCCAGAATCTCAAACGGTCCAATGTATCTCGGTGCTAACTTACCCTTCCTGCCAAATCTCATCACACCCTTCATCGAAGATACTTTCAGAAAAATAAAATCTCCAACCTGAAACTCCACATCTCTGCGCCTAGGATCCGCATAACTCTTCTGTCTGCTAACTGCGGTCTCTAATCTTCGCTTAATCACAACGACTTTCTCTGCAGCATCCTGAACCATCTTTGGTCCCATCAAAACTCTCTCACCAATCTCATCCCAACTCAGAGGGGATCTACACTTCCTTTCATACAAAGCCTCATACGGTGCCATGCCAATACTGCTATGGTAGCTGTTATTATATGCAAACTCAACAAGTGGCAAATGATCATCCCAGCTACCTCCCAAATCCAGGACACACATCCTCAACATATCTTCCAGTGTCTGGATCATCCTCTCAGACTGGCCATCTGTCTGAGGATGAAAAGCAGTACTGAAATCCAACCTAGTGCCCATCGCTTCCTACAACTTCTGCCAAAAACGAGAAGTAAACACTGAACCTCTATCTGACACAATGGACATAGGTACTCCATGAAGGCATACAATATGCTTCACATACAACTTCGCCAATCTAGCAACTGAATAGGTGGCTTTCACAGGCAAGAAATGTGCAGACTTCGTCAATCTGTCTACAATCACCCAGATGGAATCGTATCCATCCTTCGAACGAGGTAAACCGACCACAAAATCCATAGCTATCCTTTCCCACTTCCACTCGGGAATAGGAAGAGGTTGAAGCTTCCCAGAAGGCTTCTGATGTTCGGCTTTCACTTGCTGACACGTCAAACACTTAGCAATATAATCAACGATATCTTTCTTTAATCCGTCCCATCAGTATAAATCTCTGATACTGTGGTACATCTTAGTGACACCTGGATGAACGCTGTAGGCTGTAGAATGTGCTTCCTCTAAAATATCCTCTCTCAAGTCATCCACATCAGGAACACACAATCTACCACTGATCCACAACACACCATCATCATCGAGTGTGAAATCAATGAACTTCCCTGCTCTGACATTCTCTGCAAGCTCTTCCAGAATAGGATCTCGGCTCTGAGCTGCTTTAATCCTATCCCTCAGTACACATCGCACTTTAAACTGAGCTAGCAGTCCACCTAATATACTAATCTTCATCATCAGACCTTGATCCACCATCAGATGCAATTCCTGGATCAATGGTCTCCTCTCAACACTGATGTGAGCAAGACTACCTGAGGACTTTCTACTCAAGGCATCTGCTACCACATTAGCTTTACCCGGATGGTATAGAATCTCACAGTCATAATCCTTTAACAGTTCTAACCATCTTCTCTGCCTCAAATTCAGATCTCGCTACTGAAAAATGTACTTAAGGCTCTTGTGATCTGTAAATATCTCACAAGTCACCCCGTACAAATAATGTCTCCAAATCTTCAAAGCAAAATCACTGCAGCCATCTCAAGATCATGTGTAGGATAGTTATGCTCATGCTTCTTCAACTGCCTCGAAGCATAGGCTATCACCCTTCCATTCTGCATCAATACACAACCAAGACCAATTCTAGAGGCATCACAGTAAACTGTGAACTTATCCACACTATTAGGCAAAGCTAACACTGGCGCTGTGGTCAACTTCTCCTTCAACAACTGAAAACTATTCTCACAAGATTCTGACCACTCGAATCTAACATTCTTCTGAGTCAAGCGAGTCATAGGGGCTGCAATTCTAGAAAAATCCTGCATAAACCGCCTATAATACCCGGCTAAACCCAGAAAACTCTGAATCTCTGTAACAGAAGTAGGTCTAGGCCATTCAGATACTGCCTTAATCTTCTGTGGATCAACCTGAATACCTTCTTTAGACACTACGTGTCCAAGAAAAGAAACACTCTTCATCCAGAAATCACACTTCAAGAATTTAGCATAAAGCTGATGATCTCTCAATGTCTGTAGTATAATCCTCAAGTGATATACATGCTCATCCATACTCCTTGAATATACCAGTATATCATCAATGAAGACTACTACAAACTGATCCACATACGGTCTGAATACCCTGTTCATCAAATCCATAAAAGCTGCTGGTGCATTAGTCAAATCAAAAGACATCACCAGAAACTCATAATGGCCATATCGAGTGTGGAACGATGTCTTAGGAATATCAGATTCACTGATCCGCAACTGATGATAACCCGACCTCAAGTCAACCTTAGAAAAGAACTGTGCACCCTGAAGCTGATCAAACAAATAATCTATCCTCGGGAGAGGATACTTGTTCTTCACTGTAACCTTATTTAGCTCTCGGTAGTCAATGCACAATCTCAGGGTACCATCCTTCTTCTTCACAAACAAGACTGGTGCACCCCAAGGAGAAACACTAGGTTTAATGAAACCTTTATCCAACAACTCTTGCAACTGTTCCTTCAACTCTTTCAACTCTGTAGGAGCCATTCGATAGGGTAGCATAGATATAGGAGTAGTACCTGGTACCACATCTATATAGAAATTAATCTCTCTATGAGGTGGTAAACCTGGCAACTCCTCGGGAAAAACATCAGGAAACTCACAAGCAACAGGAACATCTGTGAGTGACAACTTCTCCACTGACATATCCCTGACCAATGCCAAATATCCTTGACAACCTTTCCTTAACAAATTCCTAGCTGTAATAGCAGAAATAAGATTCTGAGGTGCTGAACTCCTATCACCAACAAACTTAAAATCTTCTTCACCAGGAATTCTAAAAGTCACCTCCTTATTCCTGAAATCTACCACGGCGAAGTGCTGAGATAACCAATCCATTCCCAAAATAACATCAAACTCCATCACATCCAACAAAATCAAATTAGCGGGTAATTCTCTATCTCCCACAAGAACTGGACAACCAGAAAGAACAATATCGGTGTCCAAAGAATCGCTCAGAGGAGTGGCAACGGAAAAAGGAAAAGCCATCCTCGAAGCTTGCCAACAAGATTTAGAAGCAAAAACAGGAGAAATGAATGAATGTGTGGCACCCGGATCAAACAAAACCCAAGCATCCAGGTAACAAACAGAAACAATACCTGCCACGACTGCATTAGATGCCTGAGCATCTTGCTGAGTGAGATGGAAAACTCTGGCCTGACCTCGACCTCCCTGCTGACTGGTAGAAGCCTGGCCAACACCTCTGGCACCTCCTCTAGTACCTCTACCATGACTCTGCTGTGGAACAAACTGAGTGGAACTCTGATGCTGGGCTGGTGGTAACTGAAATGGCACGGGTGCAACACTAGCAATCGACTGCTGTGGGAATCGCAGAATCTACGACTGCTGATACCCGGAATAAGGACACGATCTGGAAAAATGTCCTGTCTGCCCGCATCTGAAGCATGTCAGTGGTGTCAGATAACACGGTCCCTGATGGACTCTACCGTAAGTCTGGCAAACACTGGCCGCTAATCCAGAACTACGACCACTGCTGCTGCTCGAAGCACCTATCCCAAATCTGAACAATCTACGCTGACCTCCACGACCATGCCTACTGCTCCGATGCACTCGCTGCTGCTGTCTCTGACTCTGCTGAGTCGGACCTCGCTGCTGACTACTCGATCCAACATGAAAACTCGAATACGGAGTAGCCTGCAATCCACTCGACTAAACTCCTAGCTGGTAATAATCAGGCATCGCTCCCTGCCTAACTAGCCTCAGCTCAATCTCCTTAGCCAACTCAATCACAGACTCCAGAGTAAGGCCTGCTGTAGGCATACCAGCAAAAGCTGAACCCAAACCAGTGACATATGTAGTGACCGCGAAATACTGATCTCGCATCAGATCCTTAGCATATCTACCCAGACGAAGAAACTCTCAGGTATACTCCTCTACAGATCGATCTCCATGAGAAATACTGGTCAGACGAAGATGATAACTCAAACGAAGAGGCTCTGGACAAAATCTCCTCATAAACCGCTCTCGAAACTGAGCCCAGGTCATCGTCATCATATAGGGCTGGATCATCTGAATAAACCAATCTAGAGCTGGTCCCTCGACAGACAACTCAATGATCATGATCCGCTGGTACTCGGTATGAGCAGTTCGAGTCCTAGTCTCGATCGCATGTAGAAAATCTAACGGATCGGAAGTACCATCGAACGCAATCCTGCCAACTCGGGCATAGAACAAAGCTGCCTCAGGGTCAGACATACCCTGCTGATAGGCAGGCTGAACAGGCTGAACAACTGGAGGAATAGGAACATCAAATTTAGGCTCAACAGGCTCCTCGTCCTGTAACTCTCTCTGCCTACGGTGACCTGCCGCTCCTCGAGGTCTACCTTTACCACGACCTCTACACCTAATTGGCTGCTCAGGAGGTAAAACCTCATCCTGAAAAGACTCATCATCCTCGGCCTCAACGACCGGTGGAGCGACACGCGCTCGCCTCCTCATACTGAAAAGACAAACGGAAAGATTCAAACAAAACAAACAACGGAGGAATAACGCTGAAAACTAAGCAAGGAATACTTATCAAGACATACTCAAACCTAATTCACTGCAGTAGTTTAACAGAAAGCACAACTTTAAAACTAGGGCCACAACTCACATAACTAAGCCCTGACACAGAACTCCGCTCTGATACCAACTTTGTCACGACCCAAAACAGGGGCCATGACCGGCGCTAGGGAACGAGAATTCTTTCGAATCCGGAACCCGTAGCAAGCCTAAAAATAAAATAAACATGCATAGTAATAACAATATATAATGCAGCAGAAATAAAATCATGAATATCACAATAGTATATACACCAACTGGATTTAAGTTAAATCTCATCTCATAGATATATAAATCTTTTAGTACAAATCCAGTTTCAATATAATACATCTCTTTAAATAAAATACATGAAATCCCACATTTTAATTCACAACTACTGCAGTGTCTAGATTATAAATATAAAACTCAAGTAAATAATTTACACAAAGAAGCCGGGGCGGAAGAAATCCGGCGTATCGACCTGCTACTGAGGTCTGAAGATGTTGACTCTCCTGAAAAATAGTCAACGGAGGGGAGTCAGACCTCACTGAGTGAATTACTATAATATATATACATACACACTAAATGATAATGCATACGGTCAATAGTATATATCTAATATATATATATATATATACAGGCAATTACACACAGATACAATAAAATCATTTTTTATATATTTTATCTGAAAATCATCTTTTATGAAGGATCAAATAGAACCCTAGAATATCGCAAACCTCAGATAGTGTTAGACAACACTCTAGCCATACAGGCTCACTTAATCCAAATATATCTGCTTAATCCATTTGGATAGTAGACTGGCCCCGAGACACTAAGTCAATCGAGCTCCAGCAGTCTAACTGCCTGTGTGATTGGCCCCGAGACACTTGGTCAACCGAGCTCCAGCAATCACACCTCCAAACCACATCTCACACATCAAATAATCACATTCAATCAATATCCATAAATAGGTTAGTAATATAGCCTAAATACTATAGGCGTACCGGTACGTACTCGGTCCTAATGCTGCCCACTAGGTAGCACGTTCTATCGATATCCTTCATTAATAAATATAAAACATTCATTCACAAATAAATGATGCATGAATTTAATTAAAATAACAATATAAACCATATATATACCGAAAATATACCAAAAGTAAACCAGGTATATTTCGAGTATATATATGTCAAATGAATTCAATCAAATTATAACTTAAGCTAGAAATATATTTAAAAATATTTTAAATATATTTTATTTACAAAACATGCATATAATTTAATATATACCAAAAATATACTTAAATACAAATCATATTATTTATGCATTTTAATTGAAATAGAATATATATTTCTAAATCATGCATCCTAAGCATATATATATAGTATAGTAACTCACCTAGTGCGCTCCACGAGACGGGTCTGACGGGCCTGGTCCACTAGCCCTCGGTCTTGGCGCAACTAAACAAGCAATAAATAATCGACATCAGAATAAACCTAATAGAAATCCTAGAATTCGATCTAGAGTATTAAACACAGAATCAGAAATTAGGGTTCGACCGGATATCACATTTTACGAGAATTCTATCAAAAATTCGGTAGAACCTCCCCTGTAAAACGGACATCTCTCTACTCAAAAGAGTAGAGCCGACCCTGCAAAGAAATACACTTCGAAAAATAGGCTCAACACAAATCCACAACCCCTCGGTCGGACTTCAGACTACAATCTACCGATCGGGGTTCACAAACACAGAACAATTCCAGAAATACCAAAAATACCCTTATAACATAGAAATTCATTTTATAAATAGAAATTACATAATTAACCTTAAAACACTGTAAAAACCGATAAAAACTCATTTTATTAGAAAAACCGTATATTATATATATAATTAAAAATAATTCACGAAAAATAGTTTTAATTAGTTAAAAATACCAAGTAATTTGTAGAAATCATTTTTATACCTTAAATAACTATTAAAACCAATTAAATTACATTTTTAGCCAATTTAGGGTAAAATTACCAAAATGCCCTTATATATATAAATATACTAAAATTCATTCAAAAATTCACCAAAATTTATACAATTATCCAAAATTAATTTTCTCAACATATTTATCAATAATATCAATAATTAAACCCGATTATCCAATTAAATTCAAATAAAAACACATTTAACCCTAATTTTCCAAAATTCCATAAACTCAAATAATTCAAAATAAATACTTAGAAATTCATAAAAATTCCAAATAAATTCCTATAATTCATTTCAACACCTAATTTAACCATAAAACACAATTTCATAATTTAAATAATTAATTTCCAAAAATTAGAAAATAATATTAAAATATTCAAAAATACCCAAAAATCCAAAAAATCTCCAAAAATTCCACAAAAATTAATACATGTAGATTAAGCTACTAGGATCAACATTTGTGAAGGGATTTTTCATGAATCAATCAATTCGAAGCTTAAAAAAATCAAAAATCCTAATAGGCCGAAATTGAAAATTCGAAACCTAAGCAATTCTAGACCATTTAAGCTCAAACCAAAGCTAGAATCACACTCACAGGAGCTCAAGGAGAAGAAAGAGACCGATGGTGTCGAAAACGGTGGCCGGAAGAGGAAGAAACGGCGAGGAGAAGATTTTGGCCAAAAATGGCAGAAATGGCTCGCCGGCGCCGGGGAAGGAAGCTGCTGGCGGCGGGGGACGGCTGGGAACGACGGTGGCAAGCCGGGAGGCACACCGACGGTAGGTGATCGGCGTGACAGACGGTGATGAGGGGTGGTCGGGCGCACAGGGAAGAAGGAAGAAGAAGAAGAAGAAAAAGAAAAAAAAGAAAGAAAAGAAAAAGAAAGAAAAAGAAAAAGAAAAAGAAAAAATAAAAAATAAAAAGAAAAGAAAAGAAATAATAAAATAATAAAATAATAATAAAATAATTTTAATAATTTAATAATAAATAAAATAATTAAATAACAATAAATTAATAAATTAATAATAAAATATTAGGGTAATATATATTAAACCCTAATTAAATAAATATTTACACACATAGGCTTTATTTAGTAATTTAAAAATACGCATGAGTTCATGCAAGTCCGAAAATATATTTAAAATAATTAATATTAAAATATTTACGTGAAAATTTCTCCGAAAATGCAAGTCCCGGAAAAATTTTACGTAAAGCACTGTAAATAATACACAATAATTAAAATAGGTTTTAAATACATATCAACTCGTAAAAATATCATATATATATTCAAAATTTATTAACACTGCATATCCTGGTACAGTGTAAAAATATTATAAAAACACGAGATATTACAGTATGTATCGTATTTTATTTAGGTTAACTTCTGTTTAATCTCTAATAAAAATTCTAATTTAATTGAAAGTATATTTTCTATTCTAATTAGGTTAAAGTCTATTTATCTCATATAAGAATTAATTTAATTAAAATATAATTATAATATAATTGAAAGTATGTTTTCTATTTTAATTAGATTAACTTTTATGTTATATCTAACAAAATTAAATTAAATTAATTAAAATGTAATTCTAATTTAATTGAAAGTATATTTCCTTTTATAATTAGGTTAACTTTTATTTTATCTCTAATAAAAATAAAATTAATTAACATATAATTCCAATTTAATTGAAAGTATGTTTTATATTTTAATTATGTTAATTTCTATTTTATCTCTAAAAAAATTAAATTAATTAAATTTTAATTATAATTTTGTTAAAAATATATATTTTCCTATTTTAATTAGGTCTACTTACATTTTATCGAATATAAATGAAATTAGATAATATAATTTTATAAATCTTATTATATTAAATTTAATAAATAAATAATTAATAAATTTTATGAAAATAGGAAAAGTATATAATTTGTTTTAAAAGTAGATATTTTTATAAATTAAAAATTAATAAATAAAAAAATAGAGCATATAATTTGTTTGGAAGTACATTATCTATAATAAAAGTAGTATAATTGTTGTTTTTAGATATTTTTATAAAATTTAACAAAAAAAGAGTTAAAATTAAATTAGTTAATATTTATAATTTAATTATTAGTTGAACTTAAAAAAATGGCATCAAATTAATTTTTTGTGTAAACAAAAGTACTAATATAAAAAATATTGAAAAAATAAAGTGTCATACCTCAAATAAAAAATTTACCAAAATTGTAATAAATTATAAGTTTAATAGGGTTGTAATATTTAAATTGTTATATAAAGAAAATATAACTTTTATTATTTTTTAATTTTTATTAACAAATAACAAATATTTTTTTTATTATTTATCGACTAATTATGACTATAATATTTTTTTATATATAAAATCAGTTCTAAAGTTGAGAAAAATTAATTAAAAGAAATATTGAAGTAATATCATACAATTATTTACATAAAATATTTATAAAAATTGTAATGATTATAACTATATTAAGTTAATATCAAATTGTCATATAAATAAATAACAATGTTATTATTTTTATAATAATAATAATAATAATAATAATAATAATAATATGATTGTTTATTTTCTATATATATTACGAGTCAAATAAATTTTTTATTTACATATGAAACATATAGTTGTTTACTAATATATATATATATATATATATATATATATATATATATATATATATATATAAACATACAATGATATGTGTAGTTGACTATGATATCCAACCAGCTACACGATATGAGTTTTTAAAGGTAATTTTAATTTTGTCCCTAATTTTAATTAAAATTTTAACTTTTTTGAATAATTAATTAAAATAATAGAATTTAAAAATTTAAAATGAACTGAGTGAATTTGTTGTGCTATAATTTAAATACATATAATTTTTAACTAATATATATATATATATTTATTATTATTATATTTATAAAAATAAAAGAAAAATAAAATAGTAAGATGTCTCAACTAATGACGCACTGTTTACATAGCTACTTCTAACACAATATTTTCATATACGAAATACTCTGGAAGTAAATTATAACATAACGCATAAGTTCAAGCATGATGATTTGAAAGATTAAAAAAATAATAATAATAATCGAACCAATAAAATTCAGAGCAATACCAAATTACGAATCTTCCTCATGGCAACAAAGTTCCAACTTCCAAGAATCCCAACCTCGAGCTATAACTGCACAGTTGATAGAAGTGTACCAAGCAATGCTAAGATTCCCAAGCTCTTCGAAGGCAAGCTTTACCAATTTCTGCCCATTTAAAATTTGAGAAATACAACAGTTTGGGCCAAGTTGAACTTTGCATATCCACTGTACAATAGCTTATCTTATTAAAAGTTGGTTCAGCTGGTCACCAAATTCCAAATTTCATGTGTCTGTGCCGGGGCCCGACTGGAACGAGCTGATAGACGACGATAGTATGGCAATTTGCCAATTTTCTTCCCAGGGCCATTTTTGCTTATTACTTTGGATGGAACCCATAAATAATTCCCGGTTGTTTTTATTTATTCCAAATATATTACATTTAAAATTTAATGATTCAGTAATTTATATATAACAAATAAAAATATAATTAATATATTATAAATATAATTTTTAAAAATAAATTATTTTCTTAGCTAAAAATGTAATGCATACAGAAGAGCTCTTATGAGCTAAAATAGGAAAAAAAAAATCAGTAGGCAAGAGCCAATTCTAAACACAATTCGTAGATAGAGCTGCCTGAACATAAGTATGGGTTACAATATTTGCTATTTTGTGGATTGCAATATTTGCTATTTTACAAATAAATTTAAGACGCACATCCTAAAGTGCTTCAACAAACTAATACAATCATCAATTGTTAAACCAAAAGAAGAACGAAAATAAGAGTCACGAATAACTTGCACTACTTGTAAGCAGTCTTACTCTACAGTACAATGAGTTTATTGTATTGTTGGTACCATAACTTTAGGTAATATTTCATTTTGGTATCATAATTTAAATTTTTTTCTTTTCAATTTCAAAAATTTTATTTTTATTTTAAGTTAAAATATCTCGAATATATCATATCAAATTAAATATACATGACAATTAGAATAAATATATTTTTAATATATTTGTCTTATAAATATCTTATTAAACAGTTTAATAATCTTATTGACTCCATAAAATAAAATTTTCTTATGGGTCCTATAAAATAAAATTTTAGCAAAATTTATTTTATGGAGTCCACAAGATGATTAGACTGCTTAATGAGATATTTACATAGTGAATATACTAAAAATATACTTATTCCGACTCCTATGTGTGTTAAATTTAATTGGATATGTTCGAAATACTTTAACTTCAAATAAAAATAAAATTTTTGAAACTGAAAAAAAAAAAATAAAAAATTGATAATAAAGTAAAATATAATCTAAAATTATAATAATAACGGTACAACAAATCCCAGTACAATTATCCAAACCAAATTGCTTAAGCCAGCTTAAAGCTGCCTTAATGCTGACAGCTTCGGGGCAAGATTAAAAGGAATAATCAGAGGTTAAATATAATTAAATTAATTTTTAATAATTAAATTACTCATCCAAGTGATAAAATCATGAGGCTACAAGTGTCACAATATTACTTGCTTGCTCATTGGCTAACTCATGTTGTTTCTCCGTAGTATCAGCTTTTTTTTTTTTAGCTGAAAATATCAGCTAAATTGGCTCAACAATGTTCCTCTACTCCAGTGCTTAAAAAAAAAAACACACGCAATTAAATTAGTGATTATGCTTTCGGTTCACCGACAAAACAATATCCACGACTGACCGGTTGGCTTGATTTTCACGCTTTTTTTGGCTAGCGGCCTAGAAAGAGGATGCAAATGACATTACTCATATTATATTATAACCTCCATTTCGATTAATCAAATTTAATCACTGTGCTATAAAGAAATTTCTTATCATAAATCTAAATATTATACTATCTTCTTAATTTTTTTCAAACAAAAAAATCAGAATCAACATCATTTTTTAAAACTTTTCTTCATTATTTAAATTATCTAATGAAATTTATTCCGTAAAAATTTTGAGATAATCGCTATCAAACACAAAAAGAATTGCATTTAATTTTTTGTGTTTGATAGCAGTTATTCCTAATAGTAAATGTAAAACAGTTACTTCTATTTTTACCATTTTTCAATTAAAAAAATGTCTATTTTAATAATATTATATTGAAATATCAAATACTTAAGTATTTGTATCCATCCAAATGACCCAAACTCTTATTCGAAACTCTCAACATGTTTGATGCACTTCAGAAGATGAATTCATTATTTAACAGGCTTAGCTCACGCTCTAAAACCCATATAATGATTTAATTGTGGATTATAGTAATAAAATGGGTAGAATTTTATTGGTAGCAAGTTTTACCATTTCCCTATTTAGCGAATTAGAGATATCTACCTTTAAGTAGAATTAGAAAATCTTTATATTTATTTGTTTCTTTTAGCTCGATTAGGCAAGTTTTTAATTTGATTTGTTTCCTTAGTTTATTTAGATAAGTCTTTAAGTGATTTTATTTCTATATGTGGTCGAGCTTTGAAGCCTATAAAAGCCTAAGCTATGGCATTTTTAAAGTCTTTATACATTTTACATAAAACTCAATATATTGGTCAAGCTTTTTTCTTGAAAGACCTAGTGTCTCTATTTTGATTCCGATGATAAGATTTCCCAACGAAATCAACCTCCTAATTGATTAATTTCTCTTAGGTTAAAAGGGTTGAGAACTTGTTCTTACTCCTACTGTTACCCTGAGCTGACAGTGAAATCTCTATCTTCCACCCATTTTTATGATATTGTAATGAGGCTTGCATGGACCCATTTTAAACATTCATAAGGTGATTATGCCGATTCTCATTATTTTTGAGGTTGAACAATAATATTGGTGTTTTTTTATAGTTACTTTATTTCACAACAAAGTAACTTATTGTCATGACCCAAAACAGGGGCCATGACCGGTGCTAGGGAACGGGAATTCTTTCGAATCCGGAACCTGTAGTAAGACTAAAATAAAATAAAACATACAATAATAATAATAATATAATTTGCAACGGAAATAAAATCATAAATAATTAAATAATAATCCATCACGGGATTTAAATCAAAAACTCATCTTGTATATATAAATAAACTTTTAATACAAATCCAGTTCAAATATTTAAAGTACATAACTCATATGAATATAATACAATATCCTTTTTCAATTTTACAACTACTGCAGTGTCTAGATCATAAAAATAAAACTCAAGTAAGTAGTTTACATAATAAAGCCGGGGCAGAAGAAATCTAGCGTACGGGTCTACTACTGAGGTCTGATGACGATGACTCTCCTGAAAAATAGTCAACAAAGGGGAGTCAAACCTCATTGAGTGAATTACTATAATATATATACATGCATACTAAATGCCAAAAAGTATATATAATATGTATGTATACAAGCAAATACACACAGATGCAATAAAATCATTTTATATATTTTTATTGAAAATCACTGTTTATAAAGGATCAAATAGAACCCTAGAAAATCGCAACCTCAAACAGTGTTAGAAAACACTCTAGCCATACAGGCTCACTTATTCCATTTGGAAAGTAGACTGGCCCCGAGACACTAAGTTAACCGAGCTCCAGCAGTCTGACTGTCAGTGTGATTGACCCCAAGATACTGGGTCAACCGAGCTCCAGCAATCACACTCCCAAACCATATCTCACACATCAAATAATCAAATTCAATCAATATCCACAAAATGGTTAGTAATATAGCCTAAATGCTATCAGCATACCGGTATGTATTCGGTCCTAGTGCTGTCCACTAGGTAGCATGTTCTATTGATATTCTTCATTAAACTATAAAACATACATTCATAAAAAAATAAATGATGCATGAATTTGAAATAAACAGCAACATAAATCATATATATATACTAGAAATATACAAAAAGTAAACCAGGTATATTTCGAGTATATATACTTCAAATAAATCCGATATAACTGTAAGATAAACTAGAAATAAACTTAAAACATTTTAAGAATAATTTATTAATAAAACATGCATATAGTTTGAAAATATACCAAAAGTAAACTAAAATTAAAATTAAGTACTAATTAAACCGTTATGCATATTTAATCAAAATAAACATATATTTCTAAAATCATGCACCTTAGAGCATATACATATAAAATAGCAACTCACTATTATTGCGCTCCTCGAGATGGGTCCGATGGGCCTGATCCACTAGGCCTTGGTCTCAGCGTAACTAAACAAACAAATAATGATAGGAATTAGAATAAATCTAACAGAAGTTCTAAAGACTTGATCTAGATTACTAGACACAGAATTAAATCAGAATTCGATCGGACATCACGTTTTACGAGAATTCTATTGAAAATTTGGCAGAACCTCCCCTGTAAAACGGACATCTCTCTACTCAAAGAGTAGAGCTGGCCCTGCAAAGAAACACACTTCGAAAATAAACACAGAACACAACCACAATCCCTCAGTCAGACTCCAAGCTACAAATCACCGACCGAGGTTCACAATTCATAGAAAATTTACAAAATACTGAAAATACCCTTATATAATAAAAATACATTTTATAAGTAAAAATTACGTAATTAACCCTAAAACACAGTAAAAACTGATGAAAACTCATTTTATTAGAAAAATCGTATATTATATATATAATTGAAAATAATTTACGAAAATAGTTTTAATTAGTTAAAAATACTAAATAATTTTTGGAAATCATTTTTATACCCTAAATAACTATTAAAACCGATTTAATTACATTTTTAGCCAATTTAGGATAAAATTACCAAAATACCCCTATATATATAAATATACTAAAATTAATCCAAAAATTCACCAAAAATAATATAATTACTCAAAATTAATTTTATCAACATATATTCAATAATATCAATAAATATACTCAAATAACCAATAAATTTCAATTAAACATATAATTAACCCTATTTTTCCAAAATTACATAAACTTAATAAATTCAAAATAAATACATAAAAATTCACAAAAATTAAAAATAAATTTCTATAATTCATTTCAACATCTATATTTATCATAAAACACAATTTCATATTTTAATTAATTAATTTTCAAAAATTAGAAATTAATAATAAAATAATCAAAAATACCCAAAAATCAAAATAAATTCCAAAAATTCTACAAAAATTACAGCATGAATATTAAGCTACTAGGATCAAATTTTGTGAAGTAAGTTTTCATGAATCAATCAAATTGAAGCTCTAAAAAAATAAGAACCCTAATAGGCCAAAATTGAAAAATCGAAACCTAGTCAAATATAGACCATTTTAAGTGAAACAAAACTTGGAATCACACTCACCGGAGCTCAAGGAGAAGATAGAGACCGGCGGGTCGAAAACGGTGGTCGGAAACGCTATGAACGACGGTGGCTTCAAGTTTCGGTCTTCCGGCCAAAACAGGCTTCAAACAGCGTCAGAGAAGGAAGAGAAGGCGGCGGAGCTGGCTGATGACGAAGGTGGCACACCGGGAGGCACACCGATGGTGAAGAAATGGCGTGACAGTGATCGGAGGAAGAAGGGGACGATCGGGAAGAGGAAGGAGGAGGGAGGGGCACGGGCGGTAATTTTCCTAAAGTTTATAATAATAATAATAATAATAATAATAATAATAATAATAATAATAATAATAATAATAACTTTAATAATTTATATTATAATACTATAATATTATACTCAAATTAATCTCACACCACACACATATTTTAATATATTTAATAATTTATACACTTAAAAATAATTAAATAATGTTAAAACTAAATAATAAATAATAAAAATTAGGGTAATTAATTAAACCCTAGTTTAATTTAAATAAATACACATATATACTTTATTTTAGCACTTTTAAAAATATATATGAATTTATGCAAATGCGTAAATCTACTTAAAATAATTAATATTAAATTATTTACGTGTTAATTTTTCCAAAAATAAAATCCCTGAAAAATTTTTACGTAAGATACTTAAAATAATATAAAACAATTAAAATTAACTTTAAACAAATAAAAACTCATAAAAATATCATAATTATATACAACAATTATTAACACTGCATATCTCGATACAGTATAAAAATATTTTAAAAATTCGGGATATTACACTTATTTTGTATGAAAAAAAATATTTAAATTTACGAAAAATGTAAAAATTTTATTTTACTTTTTGTAAAATAATATAATTTTTTTTTCGAATATAAGAATTAGTATTTTTTTTATTGTAACTTGATATATTTTACTAAATTGTTACTTTCTAAGAGATTAAACCACTTTTATGGAATTAATTATCATACTTGTAGAATTTTTCTATAAATGTTTGTGCTACTTTATCAATTGATGATATTTTTTTAGCTTGATTTTTTTGTATAGAAAAATCTTAATTTTAAAAAATTTATTTTGTTCAGAGAAAATATAAAAAAATTATTATTTTTCGTGAAATAGCATTATATTTCTTAAGTATAAGACTTAATATTTTTATTATAACTTCATATATTTTTATAAATAATCACCATTTTTTGTTAAAATAAAATAATTTTATTTAAAAATAGATAAAATAATTTCAGTATATATAACTATAAAAAATTATAAAAATTAATTTCATTAAAAGTGATTTTTTTTCTATAATATAACAATTTAATACAAAATATGTCAAGTTATAACGAAAAAACACTATAGTTTTTATATTTACAAATAATAATTTTAGTTTACAAAAAAGCACAATATTTTTACATTTTTTTAAAAATTTGGATAAGTTTTCCTAAGCAAATAACAATACTTTGTTTTGAAATAATATAGAAAGCACTATAAATATATTTTTATTTTTATAGCTCATAAAATATTTTAAATATATATTACAACTTTTTGTCGTTATATTTAATACCTCCAAAATAGGTAAATATCTGAAAATAAAAATCGAACTCCACTTTGTAGGTTTTTTTTTTTCTTACCAACTATAGGTTCTTTGTTTAAGAAAAAAAAAAAGACAATCTAATCCTTATTCTCATGGTACCTTTTTTTTTAATAGAATATTTCATTGATTCAACGCCCAAAAGGCTTCAGAACATAATAAAGCATCCAAGACTTTTGGGGGGTTACAAGACCACAATGGATTCAATAAAAGAGAATTACATTTTTAGAAATCTAGTCAGCTACTCTATTAGTTGTTTTTGCGATATGACAAAAAATAAAGAAATTCTCTCCTCTAGAGAGAGTATGAATATCACAAATAAGCACTTGAATCTTCCATGGAGTTTCGGCACTGTCCTTCTTGATACTTTGTATTAATTGCTTACAATTTGATTTAAAAATCACTTTATGCAGCCCTCAAGATTTAACAATTAACATACCAGCCAACATAGCTTGAGTTTCACTGACGTAGCGGAATAGTGATAAACAAGGAATTAGCATTTGTTGAATCGCACATGACTATCAAATACTAATCTTATATAACCTGTAATTCGCAAACTTAGTAAATAGGCATAAAAATTCAAGGAATATTAATCATAACGACGACCAAAAATCTCAAAATAAAGCTTAAATAAGGAAAAAACCCTAAACAAAAAGAATTCCAAACAAAATAGGAAAAACCCTAAAACAACTAAAAATAAAAAAACTACCAATTTGAAGGCCTAAATGATGGAATTTGCCTAGAAAGCAATATAGCTCACAAGTAAAACTTGTGACTTGGGATTATTGGGTTGATTCCAATCAAATTGGGCTCTTGTCACACGAAAATCTGAAACTCCAAAGTAGCTGAAAATTATAAAAATGCCACTGATGCAATTTTTCATAATTTTCCATAAACCGAATTGGAATTTCTTCAATGCCCTCATCATTCACCCACTAATATAGAGGCAATCGGTCTTATAAAGCAAAATCCATCAATGATCTTGCCACGAACATCTTTAATGACTACTACTATAGATGTCATACCTCCTAGTTTATCAAAACTAGCATCAACAAAGTTTATCAAAACTAGCATCAACATTGACTTTGACTTTACCTGAAGAAGGAGTGCAACAAGTAGAAACTTGTCCAGAGGTAGCCGGACTTCTACTCATTAAAGGATTTGATGAAAATGCATCCTTGAGTTTATTCCAGTATGTAAGAGCTTTAGATACCACTTCATGAGAATTTCCATCTTTTCTTGCAAAGATGAAATCATTTCTTCTCTTCCAAATAAACCAGAAAAAATGATAATCAAGTCAAGATAATGTTCATCCCTTTTCCCCAATACATCACAAACAGAACTCCACTAAGGAGCCACATATGGAAAACCAACTTCCTCAGGTTTAAAACTAAGAGAAGACAAGAACTAGACTTGCCTGGCTCTTGAACATAAAAATGATAAATGCTCCACAGTTTCCTCACCACTATCACATAGAGGACACCTTGAAAATGAAACTAATTGCCTTTTAAATAGATTAACCATAAGGCCTAAAGCATTCCTCATAACTCTAAAAAAAGCCTTAATTTTGAAAGCAATTTCCTATTCCAAATGGAGAACCATAATTGTTTGTCAAAGCATGTAAAAGAAGACCCATAGAGAATGAGAGTAGAAATCTGAGATACTAACAAATGATAACCAGATTTGGCACAATACTGACCATTGGTCCTAAAATGCCAAACCTACTAATAAGGATATGTAGAATTTTCCTTACTTCATAACTAGGAATAATGTTATAAAGTTAGTTTGAATTCCAAGACCTAGAAGTAGGAATGATCACATCTGAAACCCATATAAACTGACAAAAAAGATGTTTAGGAGATTGGATTTTAAAGGAAGGCAAAGTAAGAACCCACGGGTCAGATAAAAAATTGATATAATTACCATTAGTTATATTTCTTCTAGCTTTAATTTTGATTAAACTCACCCCCTCAATAAAACTATTCCATCCCCATGAAGCATATCTCCTTCTATTTGCTAAAAAAATATCCCCACTCCAACCATATTTCCTTCAAAAGATCCTAGCCAAAAGAGACTTCAGACTATTGAGAACCCTTCAAGCATTCTTTCCCAACAAGGCTACATTAAACAAACCCAAATCCCTGAACCTATAACCTTCTACAACTTTAGACTTGGATAACTCATTCCATTTACACTAATTAAGACCTTTCTCTTGATCCCTTTGTTTCCACCAAAACTTATTTATAACCTTTTATACTGCTTGAATAACATTTTTTAGGAATCTTAAATAAGAAAATGCATATGTTGGAATAGCAGTCAAAACTGATTTTATTATGACTTCCCTCCTTCTAAAAGAAAGGAGATTATGCTTCCAAAACTTGACTTATTTATTATTTTATTCAATAAAAAATTGGATGTCTAAAATTTTGACCTTCCCCATTTTGAAGGAAGACCAAGATATTTTTCACACCCCCATCTCTCTCATACCTAAGACATCCTTAATTTTATCTTTTATACAATTATTAAGTTTCCTACCAAAAATAATACTGGACTTACTCCTATTTTTCTTCTGTCTAGTAGCGCACATGCATTGCTCTAATATAATATTAAGTCTATGAGCCTCTAACAGATTAGCTTGGTAAAAAATAATGGTGTCATCAGTAAAGAGACTATAGGACACTAAAGGGTAATAAGAATTAATTCTGAAACCTTTAAGTTTATCTCCCCTAATCATATCATCTACCATATTAGGGAGAATGTTAGCAATAAAAAGATACAAATAGGGCGACAAGGGATATCCTTATCGGAGACCCCAAGAAGGTTTAAACCATTCACACTACAAACCATTAAGCAACACCGATTATTGTATAGAAGACACATAAGACATCACTCTCTTTAACCACATCTCATGAAATCCCATTTTAAATAAAACTCTCTTAAAAAAGCCCCAGTAGACTTTATCATAAGCATTCTCCATAGCTAGCTTTAAGGCCATTCCCATATTCTTTTTTGCTTTAGAGGTTTTAAGTGTATGCAAAATTTCATGAGTAGTGAGGATATTGTCCTAAATTACTTTCCCAGGAATGAAAGCCCCTTGAGATTGATGAATTAAATTTTTTTAGAAAAGGTTTTAACCTGTTTTCCATCACTTTAGAAAAATTTTATACAAAAAATTACATAGACTTATAGGTAAAAATGAGTGACTTCCTTTGGGTTGTTTACTTTAGGAATCAAAACAATAAAGGTTCTATTAACATAGAAGAGCAATCTACCAGTCAACCAAAAATCATTCATAAAATTAAACACATCAAGCTTCATTATCTCCCAATGAGATTGATAGAAAATTCCTTGAAAACCATCAGGACTAGGGCTTTTACAGCTACCAAGCTCAAAAATAGCTTTCTCAACCTCCTCTATATGAATAGGCTTGGTAAGATGAACATTGATGTCATTTGCCACCACCTTCTGAATACTCCTGAGTGCTCGTGATGTATGAACTATTGGTTGTTGAGAAAATAGTTGCTTATAATATCTAAGAAAAATTCTCTGAATGCTTGGTTCATTATCTTCCCAAAAGCCCCATTCATTTTTAATCTTCAAGATCGAGTTTCTCTACTTATGTTGAGTAGCAATGGTATGGAAAAACTTAGTGTTTCTGTACTCAGCTTGTAGCCATTGTATCCGTGATCTCTAATACTAATATTCTTCCTCTAACCTCCAGGCTTTACTTAAATTTTATAAAATTTCCTCTTGCTTAAGAACAAATTCTTTAGTCAATTCCTATTCTTAAAGTAAAGCTAGTTCCCACTTTAAACTCTCAATTCTCTTCCTCGCATTATCAAAGTCATTCACCCGGATCCATTTAATTAGTTGATCTCGATAGGAATTCAGCTTGTTAATGACCCCTTAATGAGTGCTATAAGGGCCCCAACAGTCTATGATAACTTTTTTAATACCCTATATCTTTATCCATTTTGCCTTATATCGAAAGATCCTCCTTTGAAACCCATTTTATTTTTGAAATGAAATAATCAATGGCCTATGATCAGACCTAATCAAATCATCATGAGTCACCGTTGCATGAGGGAACTTAAATCGCCAAAAAGTGTTACTAAAACCTCTATTAAGTTTGCACTAAACATTTGCTTTGAACTTTTATCTATTAGTTTATGTGAATGGATAATCATTAAATCCCATATCTATGAGATAATTCTTTTGCACAAAAAAATTGAAATTCATTGATGGCATACCAATTAGTCTGCCACCCTTTTTCTCTTTAGCTTTCAATATACAGTTAAAATCTCTAACACAAAGCCAAACATTATTAACACTATGACTCAACTTTGATATCTCCTTCCAGACATTATCTTTTCCAGTCATTGTAGGCTTACCATACACAAATGTAACAAAATAGCCCTGAGGCTCCTGGATCTCTACATGAATCCAATTATGACTAGCAGAAAGAATAAAGAGATTTATATTATGCCTCCATCGCAAACAGAGACCCTCATCAATATCATCTGGCTCCACATAAAAACTGCATTCAAAACCCATCTTCCTCTATATTTTTTTCATAAAAAACACTTCTATTCTTTAACTCTATTAAGAAAATAATGCAGGGACTATGTTTCCTTTTGAGCTCTCTGAGAGCTCAAACAATCAAGGATTGTCCAAGTCCTTGACAATTCCATGCCATTAGTGTAATATCCTTGACCCTAACCATAAAAATTTTATTCAAATTTACATGCATTACATATAATTCACTTGAACATATCCATCTAAAATCATTCCATTTGATCATTCCATTTGACTATGTGAATTCCACATCCTTTTATTTATTTTAGTGTATTACAATGACATACTTGAATATGTGTAATATAGAATGTATTTGGTGTATAATAAAATTGAAATCTAGTCAATAAATAAATATGTAAAGAATTGAATTTAGTTGATTTATTTACACAAGTAGCTTTAAGGACTAAATTAAGCTTTTGCATAGAAGGAGGATTGATTTGAACTTTTACTTAATATTTTATTAAAATATAATATAATAATGATAATGATGATAATAATTATAATAATAAATAAATAAATAAAAGGGAAAGGGGCATTGGAAAAGTGGAAGTATGAAGAAAAAAAAGAAAGGAAAGAAAAGATAAAGAAAAGAGGAAGAGAAGAAGGAGAAACAAGAAAGGGGAAAATTCTAGATTTTCTTAATTTGGCAAAGGTAAGTAAATTCATCTTTTTTTTTTTTGTATAATTGTTCCATCTTAATATGTTAATCATGGTGATTAGAAATAATTAGTAAGGGAAACAAGTTAATTGAAGAATTAAAAAGGAAAATAAGTTAATTGATTTTTATAATGAATATAGTGTTCATTATGCTGAAAATTCTGGTTTATAATTGTAGATTGCACTCTAATTTTTGAGGCCATAAAAGTAGAATTAGGGGAAGCGCAAAACATGAAACTTGTGGGTTTATGTCCTATCTTAATGTTTATAAAAGGGTTTTATGAAGTATCAAATATGTGAAACTCTATGAAAGTTTATTTAGGACTGGTTTGAGTAATTGTTCTAGTAGGGTACCTAATGTTGATTAATTATTTTGAGGGTGTTAGAGACTGAATTTGTAATTACCCAATATTTTAAATTTTTATTTATATATTATAATTATTTATGAATAGTATTCGTTTACTTTACGTTAAATATTTTATTATGTAAAGGGGTATTATTTGGAAGTTAGTATTATTATTATTATTATTATTATTATTATTATTATTATTATTATTATTATTACTATTAGTGTTACTATTTCATGCATGTGTGTCTATGTATTGTGTGTGTATATATATATATATATAAAAGGAAAGTCAGGATTTAATTTTCAGTTAACTCCCTTCCCTTCCCACTTTTTCTTTTTCTTTTTCTTCTTCTTCTTCTTCTTCTTTTTCTCCTTCTCCTTACCTCCATTACCAACACAGCAGCAACCACCCGAAGCTCCCAACGTTGCCGTCAACCTCTTGAGCTCGTCGTTGCCTTCCCCACCTTCCCCTCTTCCTTTCACATATGCCAACAACCTCCAAGTCGTCAGAATTCGTGTGTGAGCTACAGCAGCTTTGGTGAGAATTCAGTGGCTTTAGCTCGTGTTTCCGGACTCGTTTGACTCCTCTCGGCATGGGTACTCGATTTTTAAGTCATTTCAACCCTACAACGTCTAGTTAGTTAGATATCTTCATGTTTAGTTTATGTCTATTTAGGGTTTTTATTTTTTTATTTAGCTTGATTATGTTTGATTCATGATTATTTCTTTAAGTATTGTTATTATATGAATCTTTAGCTTCCTAAATATATTTTTAGTTTATTTTTTGAATTTATTTGAATTATGTATAATTATTGTATTTTTGATAATTAAAATGAATTTTTATTAATTAAGTGTTTTGTGGTGAAATTATGTTAAATTAGTATAGTTATTTTAAATTATTAATTTTAAGTGAGAAAATAATTTTTAGTAATTTTGAGTAATTTTTGGAAAATATTTGGTATTATGAAATTTTTGGATTTATGGGTAAATTATGTATTTTTATTGAAATTCTAGCTAAATTATATGTTCTAAATAATTTTGGAATAATAAATGATATTAAAATAATTTTTACGAATTATTTACCATTTTTAACTAATTAATAATAATTTCTAGAAATATATTTTGATATATCTTTGGTATATAGTTGGTTTATTTTTGGTATATATTTTGTATATTTATGATATATACCAAGCATATATTTGGTATACATTTAGTATATTTTCAATATACATTTGGTATATTTTCTATATATAATTGGTATATTTCTCTATAAATGGATGCTATTATGTTTACATTATGCATTTTCATTATTTTAATAATTATAAGATTGATTTGAAGGATAGCAGTAGAATATGCTACCTAATGGGCTACGCTAGGATTGTTGCGCAACAGTATGGTAGAATTAGGTTGAAAATTTGATATTATTTATTGAGATGTTGGTTATTGGAAAGGATGGCTATGGATCCTCGATTGACTTAGTGTACTCGGGGCCAGTCATGCCGGTAGTGAGATTACGAATCCTCGGTTGATGTAGTGTACTCGGGGCCAATCTACTACCTTGAGTTGGGTAAATAAATACTTGGAGTTTTGGATAAGCCAGTTGGCTATTGATTTTGTGATCGAGGTTGCAGACTATTTAGGGTTTTGCTTCGATCCTTCAACCAAAAATGTTTTTATGCATTTGTTATTATTATCAAAAGTGGATTTTAGCATCTGTATGAATTGCATGTATATATATAAACACACACACACACACACACACAGATATATATATATATATAATACTGATGCTTGATTGTATATGACTTAAGTTGCATGTATATATAATATAATAATTCACTTAGTGAGGTTTGATCCCCCTCAATATTTTTTTAGGAGATTCTTCTTCTTCAGACCTCAGTAGTAGACCTCTTCATCGGTCTTCTTCAACCCCAGTTAGATTATGTAAATTTATTATCTGAACTCTTATTGTATTCTTGAAACTGCAGTAGTAGTGTTATTATAGTCAGAGAGTTGTATTTAAATCTTGTATGAGATATTTTTATGGTATGATGTAAGATTTATTTTCATATTAATTAAATTTTTAATTCTTATGTATTTTTATTTATTGCATGCATTTTTATTTTTAAGGCTTGCTACGAGTTTCGGATTCAAAAGAATTCCTATTCCCTAGCGCCAGTCATGACTCCCCAATTTGGTTCGTGACAGAATTAGACAATATAATAAACATAATTTTTGTTCCTTTATATATTATCTAAAACCATGTGATGTAGTTTTGTGAAATAATAGGTGTGCAATGAGAAATCATCCTTGGAGTGGAACTGAGTCTGCTTGCAATGTTTGTAGGTAGTCAGGTTTTCCTTGATTAATATGAGAACTTTAGAGGCTGAATTAGACAAAGTGTAAAACATGAAAGTTTTTCATTTATGTGTCAATGAAGTTCTTGAAAATGATTTTGCCATTATACTTGTATAACATGAGAAATTCAAAATTAATTGAGACTTACTTAAACTATTTTTATGAAGAGCGCATGTCTGAATTCAAAAATTCACCATTTATTTTGCAGGGCATATATTAAGCTAATTTCTTTGGATATGTTCTAGCCCTATATGTCTAGTTTTTCAAAAAAATTGAATTAAGTAATTTAGGGTTATGTGGTGAAATTTATTCACTCCCAGGTCTAGTTGGGTTAAGATGCCTAACAAAGAGAAAAATATGCATAAATGTTAAGTATACACATATACAAAACATATCCCTATTGTATACCAAACATAAACACTTAGTGTAGGCATTTTTTTAATCAAATATATGTTACATTTTACGGTCCCAAAACATTGGTAAAGCTCGAGAAGGTGATTCAAGTTATCCATTGAGTGTTTGGCATCTTAAAAAGTGAGTATAAATATCGATTGAATTCTTGGGTGACATTGTGTGATTAAGGTGAATTTCCTTTTGATTATTTAAATGTATATAGTTTATTTATTGATTGATTATGTCTACACATGAGTGTTTATAAATTAAATACAAGTTTACATATGAGCACTTGCATATAAATATAAAAGGATGTTGTGACTGGCTTGGCAAATATTTATAATTCACATGGCAAATGCAAATGATCAAAGAAAATCACATGATTCATATGTTATATGCTGGCCGACAAAATCAAATGGCAATTGTTTCACATGAATCCCAAGAGTAATATTTGTTTTGTCAGGCCACAACAAAATAAATGAATATTTCATTAGCACTTGCATTTGAATGAATCTTATTAGTATTATGATTTAATATTAATTGTTTGCTGTTTGTGCCTTTAGAATTTAATTGATATTTATATTCATTAAGTCATAACTCACTAAATTGTAATTATTTTTTTTTTCTGATAGTGAAGTTTGAAGTGTGACTATTTTGAAGCATATAGCATTATAAATAAAGTATGGAGCAAAGGTTACCGGGCGAACCCTTACTCTCTCTCCTTGTATCATAAGCATACACTTAAACAAAAAGGATATATTTTGTACTTATTTTTAATTATAACTCTTATATATTATAAGAATAAAAAATTTTGTAATCTTTTGTGTGCTTAAATAATTTATGGATTTTATTAATCATGATATGGTTGAATTAATATGTTAAATAAAGACTTGGACTATTTTAATTGTAAAGAAATAGGGTGTTACATTTATTGGTATTAGAGCCATGTTATAGGTTACATAGGGAATATACATAATAGCATGGCATGACATGTTCATTACTAAACATTGTCATATAATATAGTCTTATATGTCTATAGGGCACCATCAAGGAGAGAGGAGTCGGCCAATACACATTCAATGAAAGCCTCATATCATCCATCACAAGATCAACCTAGTAATAGGGTTGGATCTCCTACATATTCTTATGCACAACATGCACCTTATGAACAAATATACTTTGAGCAACATGAGCAGGAAGTATGGGGACCATAAAAGTACAGGGAAAGGAGATACGATAAATTAAGGAAATAATGTGCAGTTGATTTTCATGGCACTACAGATCCTTTAATTTTAGAAACCTAGCTAAAAAGGACATGGAGAGTTCTTAATTTGATGAAGTGCACACCAGAAGAAAAATTTGTTTATGAAGTATCATTGTTAGAAGGAGATGCTTATGAATGGTGGGAAACTATTCCCAGGAATGATGTTCAACCTTTGGTATTAACATGAGATGACTTCCTTCGTGAGTTCACTAATAAATACATACTAGAAGCATACAAAAATGATAAAAGAAAAGAGTTTTTAAATTTGAAATAGGGGACAATGACTGTAGTAGAATATGAAGTAAAATTCAATAAGTTATCTCATTATGCTTCTTCTCTAGTAGCCACTAATAGAGATAAATGCTGAATGTTTGAAGAGGGAATAAATATGAAACTAGAAATAGGATCATGCCTATAGATTTTGAGAGTTACACTAAGTTGAGAACATCTATAATTAGAGCTGAAAGACTAGTAAAAGAGGGAACAAAACAACAAGCTAAAAGGGGATTAAGTGAAATTATAGGAGATTCTAGTAGAAAGTAAGGCAAACATGGAGGATACATACCACCACAATCTAGCTCTCAAGGTGTTTACTCTAATTTTAGAGGAAGGAGATCTAGAGTTCCATCTTATTTAGGCAGAGGTCAAAGTCAAGTTATAGTACAATGACCTATATGTGTACATTGTGGAAAATAAAATGGTGGTGAGTATAGGAGACTTATTGGTGCGTGCTACTTATGTGGATCTTTTGATCATATGCACAAAGATTGTTCTGAAAGAACTAATGTGGCAGAAGTTAGTAGAGGTAGAGTTATATCAGAACCTACAGTGGGAGTTTCAACAAGTTGAGCTTGAGCAATATCTAGTAAGGGCAGAGGTAGAGGTAGAACAACTGTAACTAGTAGAGGTATGAGTAGAATAGAAAGTCAAGGTTCTAGACTGAAGACACAAGCTAGAGTGTTTGCCATGACTAAATAAAAAGCTATTGCTGCCCTAAAAGTTGTCACTGGTAAAATTCTTATCCATAATTTAGAAGCTTATGTTTTAATTGATCTTGACTCCACACATTCTTTCATATCATGGAACATGGCATCTCTTAATTTTATAATAAACCTTAACCCTTAGGTTTCAATTTAAATATGGGTACTCCTTTGGGAGAAATAATGGTTGTGAGCAGTGTTTGTCGTGACTATTTAATTAGCATTGATAAAGTAGAGTGAAAAGCTGATTTATTATTATTGCCACTTTGTGAATTTGATATGATATTGGGTATGGATGGGTTGACCAAACATCATGCCATAGTGAATTATTTCACTAAAGAGGTTATTTTAGAATCTCCGAATCAACTAAGGATTATGTTTCTAGGGGAAAGACAAATTGTGCTTGCGTGTTTAATTTCTATTGTAAAGGATTTTCAAATGATTAAAAGAGGTTGTGAAGCTTATCTAGCACATATAATAGATACCAGAACTACAAATAATACAATTGAGAAGATCCCAGTGGTAAACGAATTTCCAAATGTGTTTCTAGATGATTTACCGAGTTTGCCACCTGATAGAGAAGTAGAATTCATAATTGAATTAGTACCACGAGTGGCGCCAATATCCATTTCACCTTATAGAATGGCACCAATTGAACTGAAAGAATTAAAAACTCAATTGCAGGAACTACTTGATCAAGGATTCATTAGGCCTAGTGTGTCACCTTGGGGTGCTTCAGTGTTATTTATGAAAAAGAAAGATGGGACAATGACGTTGTGTATTAATTATAGGTAGTTAAATTAGGTCTCCATGAAGAATAAATATCGTTTGCCTAGAATAAATGATTTTTTTGATCAGTTATAGGGAGCTCAGGTGTTTTCCAAGATTGATTTGAAATCATGCTACTATCAGCTTAAAATTTTAGACCTAGACGTATCGAAGACTGCTTTTAGAACTAAGTATGAGCACTATGAATTTTTAGTGATGCCGTTTGGTTTAACTAATGGTTGCATTTATGGTTCATATGAACAAGGTATTTCAGCTCTACTTAGATAGATTTATGATTGCATTAATTGATAACATAGTTGTATATTCAAGAAGTAGGGAGGAATATGAACAACATTTTAGAATTATGTTACAAACCTTGAGAGAAAAAAAATTGTATGCTAAATTAAGTAAATGTGAGTTTTGGATAAATGAAGTTGTAGTTTTGGGACATGTGGTTTCTAGACAGGGGATAGAAGTTAATCCAAAGAAAATAAAAATAGTAGTGAAATGGGAAACTCCAAAGAATGTTGCAGAAGTTCGAAGTTTCTTAGGATTAGTTGGGTATTATCACCGATTTGTTGAGGGATTTTCATTGATAGCCAGCCCTATGACAAAGTTACTTCCAAAAAATGTTGCATTTGAATGGTCTGAAGCATGTCAGAAGAGTTTTGATTAATTGAAAACCAAGTTGACAACTGCTCCAGTACTGACAATTTCTACAAGTAATGGGATTTGTAGTTTATAGTGATGCTTCTCATTAGGGTTTGGGAGATGTGTTAATACAAAATGGTAAGGTAATTGCATATGCATCTAGATAGTTAAGGCCATATGAATTATCTTATCCAGTACATGATCTAGAACTTACTGCTGTTGTGTTTGCTTTGAAAATATAGAGGCATTACTTATATGAAAAAACATTGCAAATATTTATCGATCATAAGAGTCTGAGATACTTATTGAGCCAAAAAGAGTTAAATATGAGACAGAGGCGGTGGTTAGAATTGTTGAAGGATTATAACTGCATAATTGAGTATCATCCCAGAAAAGCAAATGTAGTAGCTGATGCTTTGAGTAGGAAGATAAGAAGCAATGTAATTGGTTTGTAGGTATTTCCATTCTCTTATTTAATTAAGTTGCGAGCTATGAATGTGAAATTAAATTCATAAGAAAATGGAGTGTTGATTGCTACTTTGCAAGTTACACTGATATTACATAACATAATTAAAGGAGCACAAATTAAGGATCCATAATTACAAAAAAAGATTGAGAAAGTAAAACAAGGGGAAGATAAAGAGTTTAACATTCAAAATGATACCTTGATGATGGGATCTCATATTTGTGTACCTGATGTTGATAACCTACGTCGAGAAATTTTAGAAGAGACACATACTGCTCCATATGCTATATACCCGGGAATGACCACAATGTACAACACTCTATGACCTTATTATTGGTGGCCTAAAATGAAGAAGGATGTGGCAGATTATGTTTTAAAATGTTTAACATGTCAACAAGTCAAAGCAGAACACTAAGCTCCAGTTGGAAAGCTGAGACCATTATTCATCCCGATATGGAAATGTGAAAGAATAACGATGGATTTTGTATGTGGATTGCCAAAAACTCCAAGAAAGAATGATGCCATGTGGGTGATCATTGATTGGTTAACTAAATCAGCTCACTTTTTAGCTATTAATAGGGTAGTTCACTTGAATTTTTGGCTAAAGAATATGTGAATGAAATTGTTAGATTGGATGGAGTTCCAGTATCCATTGTATCAGATAGGGATCCACGGTTCACATCTCGCTTTTGGAAGAGTTTACATGACACTTGGGGTACTAAATTGAATTTCATCACTGCTTTTCATCTTTAAACAGATGGGCAATTAGAGAGAACAATTCAAACACTTGAAGATATGCTCCTAGCTTGTGTAATAGAATTTAAAGGCGTGTGGGATGAACATATTGGTTTAATGGAGTTTTCTTATAACAACCAGTATCATAGTAGTATTTAGATGATACTATATAAGGCATTATATGGAAGAAAGTGTCACAGTCCTATTTATTGGGATGAAAAGGGAACCCGTGTATTAGAAGGACCAGAGATAGTATAAGACATTATGGATAAAGTAAAACTAATCAGAAGTAGAATCAAAGCAGCACAGGATAGAAAAAAAAGCTATGTAGACCAACACAGTAGGGAAATGGAATATGAAGTGGGTGAGAAAGTCTTTCTTCTAGTTTTACCATGGAAAGGAGCAATCAGATTTGGCAAAAAGAGAAAATTGAGTCCTCGATTTATAGGGCCATATGAAATTCTTGAGAGAATTGGTCCATTGGCTTATAGGTTAGCATTACCACCCAAGATGGCCCATATCCATGATGTGTTTCATATGAGTATGCTTAGAAGATATCGATATGACCCTACACATATACTTAAAAATCAAGAAGTAGAAATTGCCAATGATTTGTGTTATGTTGAAGAATTGGTAAAGATCATTGGTTATAAAACAAAACAGTTACAAAATCAAGAAATTCCATTGGATATAGTGTTGTGGAGGAACCATTCACAAAAAGAGGCCACTTGGGAAACTGAGGAGAACATAAAGTGACAATATCCTTATTTATTCACAAGTATTGAATTTTGAGGACAAAATTCTTAAAAGAGGGGGGAAAATGTAACATACTTGCCCATAACCATAAATATTTCATTTAAATTTACATGCAGTACATATAATTCACTTGACCATATGCATCTAAAATCATTCCATTTGACTATATGAATTCCTCATCCTTTCATTTGTTTTAGTGTATTGCAATGGTATACTTGAATATGTGTAATATAGAATGTATTTGGAGTATTATAAAATTGAAAGCTAGTCAATAAATAAATATGTAAAAAATTAAATTTAGTTAATTTATTTACATAAGTAACTGTAGGGACTAAATTAAGCTTTTGCATAGAAGGAGGATTGATTTGAATTTTTGCTTGATATTTTATTAAAATATAATATAATAATGATAATGATGATGATGATGATGATAATAATAATAATAATAATAATAATAATAATAATAAATAAATAAATACATAAATAAATAAATAAAAGGGAAAGGGGGGCTGGAAACAAGGATGTAGGAAGAAAAAAAAAAGAAAGGAAAGAAAAGATAAGGAAAAGAGGAAGAGAAGGAGGAAGAAGAAAGGGGAAAATTTTAGGTTTTTTTAATTTGGCAAAGGTAAGTAAATTCATCTTATATTTTTTTGTATATTTCTTCCATCTTGATATGTTGATCATGGTAATTAGAAAGAATTAGCAAGGGAAATAAGTTAATTGAAGAATTAAAAAGGGAAATAAGTTAATTGAAGAATTAAAAAGCAAAATAAGTTAAATGATTTTGATAATAAATATAGTGTTCTTTATGCTGAAAATTTTGGTTTATAGTTGTAGATTGCACTCTAATTTTTGAGGCCATAAAAGTAGAATTAGGGGAAGTGAAAAACATGAAACTTGTGGGTTTATATCTTATCTTAATGTTTGTAAAAGCATTTTGTGAAATATCAAGTATGTGAAACTCTATAGAAGTTTATTTGGGACTGGTTCGAGTAACTATTCTAGTAGGGTACCTGATGTTGATTAATTATTTTGAGGATGTTAGAGACTGAATTAGACAACATGATAAAATAAGTTTTGTTCCTTTATATGTTATCTAAAACCTTGTAATGTAGTTTTGTGAAATAATAGGTGTGTAATGAGAAATCATCCTTTGAGTGGGACTGGTTCTGCTTGCAACGTCTATAGGTAGTTAGGTTTTCCTTGATTAATATAAGAACTTTAGAGGCTGAATTAAAAAAAGTGTAAAACATGAAAGTTTTTCATTTATGTGTCAATGAAGTTTTTGAATTTTTTTTTCAATTATACTTGTATAACATGAGAAATTCAAAATTAATTTAGACTTACTCAAACTATTTATGTGTAGAGCACATGTCTGAATTCAAAAATTCACCATTTATTGTGTAAGACATATATTGAGCTGATTTTTTTGGATATGTTGTAGTCTTATATGTATGGTTTTTATTAAAAATTGAATTAAGTAATTTAGAGTTATGTGGTGAAAGTTATTCACTCCTAGGTCTAGTATGGTTAAGCTGCCTAACAAGGAGAAAAATATACATAAATGTTAAGTTTACACTTATATAGAACATATCCCAATTGTATTTTAAACATAAACACTCAGTGTAGACATTTTTTTTAATCAAATATATGTTAAATTTTAGGATCCCAAAACATTGGTGAAACTCGAGAAGGTGATTCAAGTCATTGATAGAGTGTTTGGCATCTTAAAGAGTGAGTATAAATATCGATTGAATTCTTAGGTGAAATTGTGCGATTAAGGTGAATTTCCTTTTAATTATTTAAATTTATATAGTTTATTTATTGATTGATTATGTCTACACATGAGTGTTTATAAATTAAATGCAAGTTTACATGTGAGCACTTGTATATTGCTATAAAGGGATGTTGTGACCAGCTTGGCAAATATTACAATTCACATGGAAAATGAAAATGGTCAAAGAAAATCACATGATTCACATGTTAAATGCTGGCCGGAAAAATCAAATAGCAATTGTTTCACATGAATCCCGGGTGTAATATTTGTCTTGTCAAGCCACAACAAAATAAATGAATATTTAATTAGCACTTACATTTGAATAAATCTTACTAGTATTGTGATTTAATATCAATTGTTTGCTTTTTGTGCCTTTAGAATTTAATTAATATTTATATTCATTGAGTCACGACTCACCAAATTGCAATTTTTTTTAGATAGTGAAGTTTGAAGTGTGACTATTTTGAAGCATATAGCATATTAAGTAAAGTATGGAGCAAAGGTCACCAGCTGAACCCTTACTCTCTCTCCTTGTATCATAAGTATACACTTAGATAAAAAGGATATGTTTTGTACTTATTTTTAATTATAACTCTTATGTATTATAAGAATAAAAAAATTTTCAATCTTTTGTGTGCTTAAATAATTTATGGATTTTGTTAATCATGATATGGTTGAATTAATATGTTAAGTAAAGACTTGAGCTTGAGCTATTTTAATAGCAAAGAAATAAGGTGTTACAATTAGACTCATAACTGATGTGGTGGCTTTTGGCGAGCCACCTGTGCCTCATTACTATCATCTTCAGCATTTTGTTTTGTCTCTTCTCTATTCTCTACAATAGTAGCATCATCTGTGATTTCTTTAATTATCACCCTTTTATTCCTAGCATTCCTTTTCCATTTACTTCTTCTCCGATCAGCCTTTATGGCACTATCACCTTCTTAAAACTTAATCTTATTTTCTTCTTCAATCTCTTCTTCAGTATCCCTATTAACTTGTTTTGCAACATGACACATCCATAAAACTAAAAGGTCAAATGTAGCCAACTTTTATTTTTTACTTTGTTGGACTCCTTTAGTTGAGGATTTGTGTCTTTTCTTGGGTTGTAGCAAGGTTGGGGTTGGGCTTAATGGCAAGGGTGATGAGGGGAATTCATTTGGACTAATGGGTTCTTTTAACATATATATGGTAGTATTATGGATTATTGGGCTTTGGGGACTTGGACTTTGTATTTGGGAGTAGGTGATGGGGTTATTTGAGTTCGGGTCAGTTATTAGGTCTTCAATCATTTGGGTAGGGGTTGGGCCTTGGGAATTTGGACTAGGGGTTTGGATATTTATGGTAAGGTTATATGGGTTTGGGTTGGAAGCTAGGCACTCTATAATCAGAGTAGGTGTCTTTGGTTCTTAAGAGCTACTTGTTGAGGAATTCACTAGAGTATCAATATTAAATGTAGCATTTAATGAGCTGCTTTCATCAGACTCCTCATTACCCCTTCCCACGTTCTGTGCCTCATCATTACCTGGAATCATCAGAGCTTGCAAATCAATTACTATGGTTTCCTTAGAAACTGCCACTTCCTTCCCTTTCCTTCTAGAGAGCAATTGTTCATCTTCTTCTTCAATCCGTTCCCCTTGTGGAAAATCTTGATTACCAAATTGGAGAAAATCATATAAGTACCTTCTTCGAATTAGACCAGCTTTCAACCAATTACCATATTTAATAGAGGATGGAGTGGGGACCCCTAAATTCTCTACAAGTCACTTCTTAATACAACTCCTCCCAACATGACTAATAACCTCACAGAAGTGACAAAAATCTGGTAACTTTTCATATTTAATACTTATCCACTCCACAGTCCCATCTGATCTCTGATTTTGGAAGCCTTGGACTAAAGGTTTATTTACAGTAATATTAACCCAGATTTTGAGAAATAAATGCCAACAAGAAGCCTTCAAACAAACTGATAATGATAATTTCATTTTCTTTGTTCATCTAGTTCAGTGGCAATCCATGGCATTGTATCCAGAATAGAGATATCGAAAAGTTAACTTGTTCCAACAGGACGTTAGCTGGCCATGGTTTGAGGATAAGAATCTGGTTGGATACACACCAAGGGACTTATTGTAAAACTATATCCCTATATGCCTCATGCTGAAACATGAACTTGAAAAGAATTGAGTCAAATTTCTGAACAAAAAAATCATGATGCAACCTTTATGATTTCAATATGGCTTATTTGACAATAAATGCACTCAGACTCCTTTCATATATTAACTTTCCGACCAAAATCAAAAGCTCACCCGTAATGACATCAACACCTACTGTTTGAAGTGCTAAAGTAGGCGAGTCCACAGTTGGTTTATCCTTACAACTGATGTTTTTAGATTTTTGGTTGATAAGCTCCAAATCACTATGGTTGGGGTCCATAGTGAAAGCGATTTTGATGAAATAAAGACGCCATCTAACTCTGTCAACTTCTACAAGAAGATTCAACAAAGGAAATAAAACAAGGTTTCTAGAAGAAAAGTTTTTAAAAAACCCAGACTTAAAGAAAGAGAAAAGAGTTTTGAAAATGCTATAGGGTTGTTAGTGAGGATCTAAACAACGATTATTAAGAAAGATGAAAAGTTCTAATTGGGTACAAGAATTAGAAAAATAAAAGGTAGGTTCTGACTGGGTGCGTTAAACACAGGTGAATTTGATAAGCTACATAAGCTCTCAGAGAAAACTCTACTTCGAGAGAGGTAAATCATCCATGCTGTACTTTTCTATATGTGTTGAGGATAATGTAACAATGATTGGATAATTTACGACTCTCAAAAGATCCAACCAAAATGATATAAGAATATGCAGATCCAAAGAAAACAGAATTGGTATAAGAATTTCTTTTTATTTTTTTTAGTGTGAAACACCGAAATACAGATTTTATGGAATTCTAATTCATTCAGATGATTTAAATAAGACTACAAAAGTAGTAAAAATCTCTTAACAATTAATTTAACATGATTGTATATATCAAAATTTAAACTTAAAACCTCACTTAAGTGGAAGTAACCCTTGCCAATTAATTTGAAAAATTGTTGGGGTTAAATGCATCGATAGTCATTCAACTTTACACTTATTGCAGTTTGGGTACTAAACTTCAATTTATTTATTTTTTGTCACCTAACTTTGATTTTGTTTCAAAAAGGGTACCATCCAAAAATTTTAATCCTCTAAATTTCTGTTAAAATCCATTTTAATCACTCAATTTTTTTATCTTTTCAATTTAGTTCAAAAATTATAAAAAATTTGAAAGTTTTTAACTCCTAGACTTTGATACCTCTCATGATGAGTTTGTCCTTATTAGGTGGAATCAAAATAATTTCAATTTTTTTATTATTTTCTATAAATATATAGAAAATATAGACTCATTTGTAAAAAAAAAAAAATTAATTTTAGATTAAAATTGTAATTTTAGATTGTTTAGATACTAAATTTTTTTTTAAGTGACTATTATAAAATTAAATAAAATTTTGATATTTAAAAAGATATAAATTAAAATTTAGTAATTAAATTGAAATAAAGTTAAAATTTGGTTCTGTTACTTGTATTTGACCCTTAATTGTTGGTTATAAGAATAACGCAACAAAATCAAATCAAGGTCATTAGAATCCCGAAACACTCAGAAACACTCAGAAAAGCAAGCACTATTTAACACAAAACAGGAAGATGGAATCTCTCTTGTTTATTTTCCAATTTGTTTTCTTCAAGGATTACCTTACGTGACCAACTTCCTAAACCAGATGGAAAAAATTTAAGGATGTTTTAAAAATTAATATATTTTATAATTTTATATATTTAATTAAATTGAGTTAAACTGACTTTTAAATATAAAAATTATTTAATTGAGTTCAACTTAAATATTAAAAAGTAAAATTTTAAGATTAGATTTAAGGAAATTTTTATTTACATTTAGTGTATTATATCCGATGATAGAATTTAAAATACATAATTGGATGGTTCAGTGGAGGAAATTTTGGACCCAAATTACAAAGAAAGAGGACATATAAATGTTATTATTAGTATAACTGCCTACATTAGGTGTATATACATTCGGTAGTAGAAATTATAAAATAAGACATGTATCAATTTTTTTTATCAATTGCATTTCAAAAAAAAAATAATAGCAATCACATAATCTATGTATAACCCCACAAAATTATCAAATCACAGATTTAAGAAATTTCTCCACGCGGTGAAATTGATATATATATTATTGTAAAGATAGGTCACTTTCTAAATGAAGAGGTTTCGTTTTTAGCTTTCATAGAATTTAGGTAGTAATGTCATTATTGGAGGATTAATTTTTTTTCTTAAAATTTAATTTTTTATACATAAAAAATTTAAATAATAAATGTTGGTTAGTTTCCTTTTCTTTTTTCACTAAATTTTTTTAATGGTAAATTTTTCCTTTATTTTACTGGCAAACTTTTCATTGAAAAAACTAAAATTGGATAGTTCAAATTGTAAAAAATTTTATTGTTTACAAAAAATTTATTCTTTTATAAACAACTATTAAATATGAGAAAATTATATTAAAAAAAAATCTAAAACCCTTTATCCCCTTTTCCTTTTAGTACATGCTGCTCCCTTTAGAAAGCATTCTCAATGAAAATAATTGCTTCTCACCAATAAGAAATTGTTTTCGCCAATACAATAATAAAAAATAATGAATTAATCAACTGTAATGAGCCACTTTAATCTTTATTGGCAAACTTTGGATCCACCTCTTGCAATGGTCTAGAGATACCCATTAACAACTATCATATTTCCTGTAGTTATCAATTTTTTTTTTTAAAAAGAAAATTTAACTTTATTAAGAACTCAAATTAGAGAGGAGTATATCACAAATAAAGCTAGGGGGAATACAACCCAAGCATATGGTATGTCAAAGAAATAGAAGCTCGAGCTAAGAGGTGAGCCACCTGGTTCGCAGATCGACGAACAAAACACAAATTAACATGTGATAACTCAAATAATTTAAGACTATCAGCAAGAACAAGACCAAATAGAGAATCATGTTGATCTTTTTGCTTAATAGCATTATAAACCACTAGCGAATCTGTCTCGACCAATATCGAAAACCACAAATTACATTTTATCCAGCTCAAGGCTTCACGAACACCCAAAGCTTCGGCAAGATAAGCATCAGAACAATCCAACATAGGGATAGACTTTGAAGCTATGTGTAAGCATCCAATTTTACAATGTAATTATGCATAGTGCAGCGAAAGCCACTATGATGAAAAATTAATCGAGAAATTGATATCTAGTGTTGAAATTTGACATTCTAAGAATTAAATTGTAGTATTTTTTGGACCTAATTGCAAAATCTTGATTTTAGAAGTTTTGGGACCATATAAGCAAAATGCCAATTGGCATTACGAAGCATTTTTGCTTTTTTTTTTAATATATTCGGTCCCTTTTTTAGTGTTTTTCTATTCTTCGATTAGTCTGAAATTGATTTATTTTAATAAAGAAACTAATTTTAATATTTTTCGTGTATAGTGCGCGTAGTATCCTTTTATCCTGATTTTTGATTTTGAAAAGAACAGCCTCTCCTATGATCACGAAAGAGGTTAACAGTGTTGTGATCACGTGAGTGTTTTTAGCTAAGGAAAAAAGGAAAGGGAAGTGGCAGAGAGAGGGCGTCTAGGGTTTTGAAAATTTTTGAGAGAAAAATTAACACAGAAAGAAAAAAAAAACCTTCTACTGCAGGATTTCAAAGAAACATTTTTCAAAGGGAAGAAAAGATACATTTTTTTAAAGTTTAGGAAATCAAGAAGAAAAGCAATAGAGTCAATTCCAAATGGTGAAAACCACAGTCTAAGGGGTCATCTAACTACATCTGCACAACATCCTTTTTACTTATTTGTTTCTTCTTTTCTTTTAATTTAATCTCTTTATTTTAATTATTGAGTTGATTACTGATTAAATTTTGTTCTTTTATCTTTTTTTTTTTGGCTTTTGCTCTTTGGTGCTCTAGGAATGAGGATGGGTTATGGTGCAGTATTTGAACAGTAATCTTGAAGAATCCATGGAATACCATGGATCAAAACTTATGAAACCCTATAGGATTTAGATTTTTTTATTGGGTACTGTGATGCAAACGCAGCGAAAAAATTAAAATTTTATCACGTTCCCAAGCCTAGATCCATGTAATTCGACTAATTGATTAAATCTAGGGTTTTTAATAATCTTACCAAAACGCAGAAGAGGCAAGATTCTCTGGAAGGATGAGAGGAGGTTCACACCGGTGACACCTTACCTCGAGCTTTTTGGCTTGGTTGTTCGGATCAAGACGTCTCCAAAAGGATGCGTCCTTTATAGGTATCCACATGAATAGCCCTTCACAAAACGAATTTGAGTGTGTGTGCTAGCAACCTCTTGACTGTCTCACAAATCAAGAACAAAAGGAAAAACTCTGTTTTTGTTTTCTAAGAGGAAAGAAAACGAATTTGGAGGCAAAAACAAGTGTGTGAAACCCTAGAGAATATAACATATTTATAGACTCCAAGTTAGGGTTTCACTTACCAATAACCTTTTGGTAATTTTTCATTTATTATATTATGATTTTGTTTAAAAACAAATAAAAAATAATATCTTATTTATTTATTTAAAATAACATTTATCTTAAATAAATAAATAAACAAATAAATAAATAAAACACTTTAATTATTTATTTCCACAGAGTTTATTTTGGGCTTATTAAACCCATATCCGTTTTGGGCTTATTTTAAGTGTGTGACCCTGTAGGTTCACATAACATTGGCAGTGGACCTAAATCTCTATTTAGGCCTACAAGTCATAAGTGGCCTCTAGCAAGACATTATGACTACCCAAGTCATGTGAAGTCAATAATCCGACATAACCTAATTACAGTGAATTTTATTGTCCCTTTATCACATGATATCTTAATTGAACATAAGGCATAAAATGTCATCCTTATATAGTTCAATATTATGACTTGATTCCAAGTAGACTGAAAATGATAACTCTTTATCAATTCATTTCAGCATGGCCATGCATTTTATTCAGTCTATCTCATCAAGGGGCCTTTAGATATCTTTCTCATATTAATGAGGGATAAATTCCTTCTAAATCACTCACATTCCTTACATAACTAATTTTATATCCAACAACATTCTTTTAATCATCCGGTTAAAGACAATGTTAGAATGTGTCAAAACATAAAATAGCTATGTAGAAATCCATGATGATTTCAAGGTCAAAGGACCGAAATAAAATTACTGTGATAAGAAATACTTATGAAAATAATCTATGTAGTATTCTCATTGTGGGTCAATCCAGTACATAATCTCTCATCATGTACCTATGAGTTGACTTAATATCTCATATTTATGATTAGTAAAACATAACCATCAGTCAACATCATACTAGCCTTAATACTTTAATATTCATATAATGAATAAATGGCTAGGGATAATTAGAATATAACTCTTATTTTAATCTAAGGGTTTTACTATCAAGTCACATACTTGATGGCCTTAGTAAGAATTAACCATTCATGTAATTATCATAAAATCAAATGATAATATAATACCTCTTTATTAATAAAATAAGAAAGTCAATACATAATCACAAATGATTGACCTAGTGCATATCACTAACATTTTTATTATTTCTTCGTGTTATTTGTTCATTTATTACTTATGGGTTGTAATTAATTTTCTTTTAATTCTCTGCACTGTAGGTTGTAATAGCCTCAATAGTGGAAAATAGTGGAATTCTAATTCTCTGCACTAAAATTGATTAGTAATTAGGGTTTCACTTGGTAAAATCTCATTAAAATCAATGATGGTAGTAGTTAATTAAGGTTCATGAAATTGATTTAGGGTTTTTAGAAAATCATAAAAAATGTATGTTTGATCTTTTTTTGTGTTTTATTTGTTTTAGGCTTGTTTTTTATATTTCTATCATTTTGGCCCCAAGCCCACGAATAGGTCCAATTCACTTAAAATAGGTTTATAAATGGTTCAGGTTAATTAATTAATTAAAACCAATGTAGGTCCATTTTAGGCAAATTAGACTTTAAGCCCATTTTTTAGTTAATTAAAATTTATTTAGATTTAACTCAGCCCATTTAATTTTATTACTTTTAAAATAGATAAACTTAGTCCCACATTTCTTAAAATAAAATCAAGTTAGACTTAGGCCCACTAATTCAATTTTTCTTTTAAAATTTTATAGACTTAAGCCCATTTCCTTAGATAAATTAAAATCAATAAACTTAAGCTCACTAATCAAAATGTAAACCCACCTTTAGTCTATTACATTTGTAAATAAAAAATGTAAATCTAGCTAACTTTCAATAAAATTAACCTAGTTTAGACTTAGGGATGATACACTTGAATGCATTTTTTATGTGTGATTTTATTGACTAGATACCTTAGGGTTAGATGGATGTTCAAATAGGGTTTAATAAAATTGCATGTAAATAGAGAATGAAGTAATAGTTTATAAAGTAATTCTAAATGAACACGAGACTAAGAGAAGTTAGTATTTCGTTCCCAGAATCTCCTGGTTATAGTGCTAACTTTCTTTTAGAGAATCAAGTACCACCAATTGAATTGTCCCAGTTATTACCCTGGGTAGCGACTCCTCTTCTCCACGCTATGACTTTGTGGCATAGTAGTGTGTTCCCTAAGGTCCTAAGGCTAAACAGTATCATGGTTGCTAAAATCTTGGGCACTAGAATCATCTTTTAAAACCAGACAAACTCCCATACGATGAAGAGAATCAAACAGGGCAACATTAACATTTAATTTTCTAAAGCCTGTAAGGGGCTTAGACCAGCTAACAACACCACTATATTGCTCCTGAATTATATGAGAAAAGGAAAAAGGTTGTTTGGAATAAGCCCACTCCTATTGGAATAAATAAGAACCTGCAAAATTAATCACTTGCCTAGGTGAAAATGATTGCTTTTCTAAATTAAATCATTTTGTGCTTGCCAAATGGACTAATAAATCATAAATACCATTGCAAGATCATCCTTACTTAGTTGCTAAATTAAGGAAGAAAGCCACTTAATAAAAGATGAGGCTAAAATATTAAGGAAAGGCAAGCCTGATAACTGCTAGTAAGTTAAGGCAAAGGGATAGCTAATAAAGGTGTGAAGATAATTTTCATCAGATTGATAACATAAGCAACACTGAGAACCCATTTTAACTTAATGACTCCTCAACAAATCCAGAGTGGGAAGGCAGAAAGAAGTAGCTCCCCACATCATATGCTTCACCTTTAAAGGTACTCTAATATCCTATAATTTCTGCCATTAGGACATAAAGTCATTTGCAAAATGAGAGATGAAATCAGAGGCACACATTCTATAATAGCTACGCATTGAATATATTCCCTTCTTCTTAGGTTTACAGTAAAAATAATCCATAGAGGACTACAAACTCAAAGGGATTTGATAAATTAAAGATTGATCTATAGCATTAAACAAGTCACTAATAACATCTTAATCCCATTATCTAGAACTAGGGATCAATAACTGATTAACCGTAATATGGCGTAGAGAATCATTAAAAATAGATAGCCTTAGAACCAATTAACCACGGACCGCCCCAGATAGATTTGATTCTCTTGAACTAATACATGTCCTACAACCTTCACAAATAAGATCCTGAGTAGCTAAGACACTTCTCCAAATATAACTCGGATTACTACCCAAAGAAGCTTGTAGAAACGAACACTTAGGAAAGTAACGAGCTTTAAAAACTTTGGAGACTAAAGAGGTAGGATTGGAAATAAATTTCCAAGCTTGCTTACCTAACAGAGACAAATTCACATTATGTAACTTTCAAAAACCCATACCACCTATACTCTTCGGTACACAGAGATAGTCCCAACTTTTCTAAATAATTCCCTTTGAAGCACTACCATTTGAACCCCACTAAAAGGAGTTCATAATCTTCTTAAGATCTAAAAAAAGGTTAAGAGGGTGAAGGAAAACACTCATGGTATAGTTTAGGACAGCCTGTGCAACTGTCTTAAGGAGAATTTCCTTACTTGCTTTAGATAAAAACTTCCTCTTCCAACCATGAATTCTTTGCTAAATCTTGTCTTTGATGAAAGAAAAATTAGCCTTCTTATTTTTAACAATGAGGGAAAGAAGACCAAGATAGCGGTCATGCCCACCATCACGATGAATACCCAACTGAAGATGAATAGAAGATTTTTGATCAGCAGAGACATTCTTACTAAAAAATAGAGAAGACATTGACAAGTTAATTGCTTGATATGAAGCACTTTCATAATCATAAAGAATTAACTGAATAACCCGACATTCCTCATGATTAGCCTTGAAAAAGAATAAGCTATCATCAACAAAAAAGATATGAGCAATTATAAGTGCTCCTCTCGTAATTTTAATACCAAGAAAAACCCCAAAATAAATTTTATGATGAATAAGCATGGATAAACCTTTAGAATAAATAATAAATAAGTAGGGAGACAATCGATCACCTTGTCAAAGACCTACTGAGGTAAGATAGGACCTAGATCATCTCCTTCATATAAAACATGAAAACGAACTGTAAACACACACATAAGGATCAAATTAATCCATCCTTCAGCAAACCCCATTCTACTCATCACAGCCTGTAGGAAATTCCACTTAAGCCTATCATAGGCTTTACTAATATCAATTTTTAATGCAGCAAATCCATTTTTACCTTGCGATTTCCTTTTTATAAAATGAAGCGCCTCAAAAGCCACCATGATATTATTAGAAATTAACCTTTTAGGAACAAAAGCACACTGAGATTCCAAAATGAGAGCAGGCATAATAAGCTTCAAGTGATTAGCAAGCATTTTTACAATAATTTTATAGAGAACATTGCATAAAGCAATAGGGAAAAAATCACTCATCATTTTAGGATTAGCTTTCTTCGAGATTAGAACAATAAAAGTATCATTTAAACCTGGAGGAAGACTATAATTTTGCACATACTTAAGACAAGCCTTAGTAACATTCTCACCAATAATGTCGCAACATTTTTGAAAAAAACCTGAATTCATACTATGGGTCTAGGAGATTTATTTAGGTGCATAAAAAATAAAGCATCTTTAACTCTTTGAGCTGAAAAAGGAGCTAAAAGAGCCTCATTTTGCTCATTAAAAATACAATGGGGAACCACATCAATAACAACATCCATATTTCCACCAGAGGAAGTAAAGAGATCATCGAAATGAAGCATCATAAGATCCTCCAATCCATTACCTTAAGAACACCAATTACCCATTTTATCCTTCAGATGATCAATTTTATTTTTCCTTTTGCAAGAAGAAGCAAAAGAATGAAAGTATTTGGTGTTAAAAGTCTTCTTCTTTCAAACAATTCAACCTGGCCCTTTGTTTCCAAAAATTTTCATGTTGAGCAAGAGCCTTAAAATAATTCAGTTTAGCGTCATTATAAGCCACTACAGAAGAAGAATCAAACAACCCATGTAATCAAGTCATTTGCTGTTTACAAAGCTTTATTTTGGAGCAAAAATCAACTTCTAGACTCCCACCCCAATGAGTTAGATCTGTAGCGTAGTAAGCAATACAGATAGGAATAAATGCTAAACTATCAGCCCTATAACTAGAGTGAACAATCAACTTACAACGATCCTCCTTAAGCCACCAATTTTTAAATCGAAAATGATGCACATTCTGTTTTGACTGAAACTATACAGGGAGAATGAAAAGCGGCATATGATAAGAAAAAGAAACACCAAGGTTCCAAACCTTAGCTTCCAAAAAATGAGAGAGTCAATTTGAGTTAGCTAAGGCACGATCAAGCTTTTTAAGAACACCATGATCCGACCTAGTACCTCTACTCCATGTAAAATAACCACTAACCATGAGAACCTCTGAAAGATGACAATCTTCAACAGCTCTATGGAAGCCATTAATTAACCATTGAGGTTGACAAACACCCGTGATCTTCTTATGATGAGCTAAGATATCATTAAAGTTCCCTACATAACACCAAGGAAGGGAATTAATAACAAAAAGAGCACGAAGAAAATCCCAAGATTGCCGACGTTTAGCTCTCTCAAGATACCCGTAGAACCCAGTAGGCCTCCAAAAAAGTGCCAGCCCACCACTATGACATATTGGATCCACCATAAAAAGACCCATATAACTCAATTTAGTTTTCAAGAATTCCAATATACTTCTACAAGAGAAAGTCTCAATTAAAAAAATAAAATCAGGTTGCTTTTGATGGACTAAGTCAATAAGAACCTGAACTGCTCATGTGTTGCCAAGCCCACAATAGTTCCAACTTAAGACACTTATTGCTCTTGGTGGGCCTAGAATCTAGGGCCCACCGTTGGTCCATTTAGCTGAGTTTGGATTCATCTCATGATCCCTATTAACCTAGGATTGTTCTTCCTCTATACTACGTCTCTTAATTTCAGTTAAAGTAATTCCCCCATCTATACCATTATCAACAACATCACTCCTACCATTATCACTTGCCATAAACTGCAAACCGTTACCATTATTCACCCCATGATTAGAAATATCCAAAAAATTAGGCATAATTAGTGGGCGAGAATTAACAAGCATCTCATCACTACCAGTAACCGTCGATCCATAATGCAACCACCGCATACCCAATTGATGTTGGTTCTGGCGAGGCTGAACAACAAGCTCAGGATCGTGGGCTCGAGGGAGATCTTCAAATGAAGAGAAAGTCTTTTCACAGAAATCTTCATTGTGACCAAGAACGCCATAAACAAAACAAAAGACAGGAAGTCTTTCATATTGAAAATTAAAGAAAACCCATTGCCCACCAGGTTTCCTTACCTTCATTCTCTTCTTCAGAGGTAGCCGAACATCTATCAGAACTCGAATACGAATGTAGGATCTCAATCTACCAGTGAAATTATTTGGATCTAATTCTAAGTAACCACCAAGAAAAGAGCCTACCTGGGCAACAACCTTCTCTGATATGTAGCCTATAGGTATATCATGCACTTGCACCCAAAAACTAGCATGAAAGAGTTCAACTGTACTAGGATTATCATCTTCCTGTAATTGTTTAACCAAAAGTATCTAGTTGTTGAAAGTCCAAGGACCACCAGAGAGCACCCTCTTCATATTTTTTTCATGGTAAAATTGAAAGGTGTAGAGGCTGAGACCCAGAGCAACTTCACGGATAGCCACCCCACGAACTGGTCGCCATATTGCAGCCAACATACCTCTCATGACATCAAATTTAATCGATTTGTCTGTAAGAAACCTACTAAGCAAGCAATATTGGTAATCAGCTAGAATTTCAAGACTATCATCCACTTCCAATTCATACACAACTTCATCACCGGCTAAATGCAGATTGGCACAAGCTTCTTCCAGTGGAGTTCCAAATGAAGAAGCCATGGAGAAAAGGACAGGAATAAAAAAAATGGCTAGAAAAGACGAGGCAATACCAAAAGCATAACAATATCATAAGAATGGACAAGAGAAGTGAATAAGAAAAAAAATTGAATAGAAAGGTTAACAAAAGGATTAACTAAAAAAGTGAATAAAAAAACCTTGTCAAAAGATAAGACAGAGAATAACCATATCAACAGACAAGATGACTTTTTTTGGGAGTTTAGAGAAGGCTTTTTTTGGGAGTTTATGTGGTTATCAACTTTAGAGAAAGCTAAAATTAATTGTATAATACTGATTTTGAGTTGTTAAAAAAAATAATACCGATTTTACATAGCCAACCGCCAATTCAATTAAAGATTAAATGGCTTCACAAAGCAATTAAAATAGCTTATTAATTACTAAGAACTCTTGAAATACAAGAAGCTATTCTAACTTAAATTATATTTCAAATTTAAATATAAATTAATTATTAAAAAATATTTTAATTTTTATAATTTTTAAATTAATTAAAATATAATAAATTTTAAACAATAGCAATTTAGGAAAAATATTAATTAATTAATTGTTATCAAAAGAAAGTCAAATAACTATAATGTCCCACATAGAACTTTCTAGTTATAATATGATGTCGAAGCAGTGCCTCTGTCCTTCTCCAATAAACTGAAAATCGTAAATTTTTTTTCTCTTTTGGTTTTTAAACTGGAAATTTTAATTAAACCGCAACAAGAAAGATGACAAAAAAAATCCAAACGACAACTTACAAATATGAACATGACATTCATCCAATCCATGCAAGTGGACACGCATATATACTTATGATGCATCCATGAATTTCATTTTTTATTGATTTCTGAAATTATAATTTTCCTGTAACATCATATAAACTTGCAGCCATTGTCGATTGATGCCAAAAAGAAAAATGGATAGGAAGTGGAACAAGAATAGCTGAAGCATCTAATACAACCACCTCATCCTCTGACTTAGATCCCTTACTTGATACCATTTTACACTAGACCGACTTCAAATTTTCTCTATTTATACTGGCTCACCCTCTCCATTTCCTTCATCAGCTCAGACTTCAATGCAAGCAAGTCCTTCTTCTTCTTCTTTCCTTTGAATTCATTAGCTCCCATTGCTTTAACCAGTTCTTTTGGTGCTCTTTGAAATTCTGTCCATTTCCTTATTTACACTCCAGTTCCTACCTCTTGTCTTTCCTTCTTCCAGGTTTTCTTTTTCTTTAGAATTTTTAGTTCTCTATTCTTGCTCTGTTTTCTACTCTGTTTCTCTTCACCATGGCTCCACCAAAAGATTTTTCCAATTTACTAGTCAAAATGCTTCAATCAGAGAGTCTTGATAAATACTTCGATTTATCTGAAGGAAAGTTCACTGACAAAGGATTTCCATTACTCTCAGATGCTCCAAATAATGTCACTTTCGCTCCCTTTTCTTTTATCTGTGACTCCTCTAAGTCTAATGCTCCACTTCCCTTACTCCAGCATGTTCTTTCTCTGTCTCATAAGGGTGGTTTTCTTGAATTCAATAAAGACACACCGGCTGATCGAATGATGAACTCACTTGGAAAGTTTAATGGTGGGGACTTCTCGTTCATATTTAGATTCAAAACTTGGTGGTCTACTCCGTGGGTGGGTAATTCAGGTTCTGATTTGCAAAAGGAAACTCAATGGGTTCTCTTTAACGTTCCTGAAATAAGTTCTTATGTCCTAATAATTCCTACCATAGAAGGCGGTTTTAGGTCTGCTCTTCATCCTGGCATTGATGGGCATGCCATGTTTTGTGCTGAAAGTGGTTTCACCCAAGTGAAAGCATCTTCTTTTGATGCTATTGCATATGTTCATGTGTCTGATAATCCTTACAATATCATGAAAGAAGCGTATAGTGCTCTTAGAGTTCATCTTAACACCTTTAGGCTTCTGTAAGAGAAAAATGTTCCTTGTCTTGTTGATAAATTTGGATGGTGCACTTGGGATGCTTTCTATTTAATGTTGGATCCTATTGGCATATGGCATGGTATGAATGATTTTGTTGAAGGTGGTGGGAAGCCAAGATTTCTCATAATTGATGATGGCTGGCAAAGTATCAACCTTGATGGTGAAAAGCCCGATGAAGATGCTAAAAAATCTTGTTCTTGGTGGGAGTCAAATTACTGCCAGGCTGCATAGACTTGGATGAATGCAAGAAATTCAGGAAATACAAAGGAGGATCCATGTTGGGTCCTAACCCTCCTAGAAGCCTAAGATGTTGATTTCAAAAGCAGTCGAACTTGACCATGCTGAGAAGGATATCAATAAGGCAATCCAATCTGGCGTCAAAATTTAGTAGCTTTTGAAGGTAAAATTCAACAGCTGATGAAAGAATTGGATGCCATGTTTGATGCAGAAGAAAAGGTTAATGTTTCTGATGAAGGATGTGGAAAATGCTCTTGCAAATCTGAGAATTATGGGATGAAGGCATTTACAAGGGATTTAAGAACAAAATTCAAGAGTTTGGATGAAGTATATGTTTGGCATGCTCTTTGTGGAGCTTGGAGTGGAGTTAGGCCAGGCTCTACTCATTTGAATTCAAAGATCACGCCTTGCAACTTGTCTCCTGGTATTGATGGTACAATGAATGACCTTGCTGTTATTAAAATTGTTGAAGGTGGTATGGGACTTGTTCATCCGGACCAAGCTGGAGATTTCTACGACTCCATGCACTCATATCTTGCAAGTGTTGGTGTTAAGGACTGAAAATGGATGTCATTCATGTAAGTTCACCATTAATAAACTTTCAAATCCTATCAAAGTTCCATTTGTTCATATTGTGATTGAATTTTCAAATGCAAAGACTTGAATATGTATCCAAAGAATATGGGGGTCGTGTTGAGCTTGCGAAGGCTTAGTACAAAGGTCTATCAGATTCACTTACAAAGAATTTCAAAGGAATCGACATAATCTCTAGCATGCAGCAATGCAATGATTTCTTCTTCTTTTAGACCAAGAAAATATCTATGGGAAGAGTAGGTAAGTGATACCCCACATATATATTCTTATTTAAATAAGATCTTTATTTTATTGTACAATGTCACTTGGTTAAAAATGATATTAAAGCTAAATAAGAAAAGAATCTCAATCAGGAAACTTCCAGATAAGAAGAAATACTCTCCTAGTTGGCATAGTACTTCCATCAAAGAGGAATCTTATTCCTTTCAGATTTGAGTATCACTATCTTTATAAATAGGACCTCATATCCCTCATTCTCATTCATTCTATTCTCTCATATTCTCATTATTCTCCTTCTCTCTCTAGATTCTCTTTCCATATATTCTGACTTAGGCATCGGAGGGTTTGTGGGGATCTTCCCCACTTCTCACCTTATCTTTTATTGATCACTTGTAGGGTGTCAGCTCAAGAGTTCCGAAAAACAAGTTATCAAGTGGCGTTGTCTATGGGAACTCTTGAATAAAAGTCATTCGTGCATCTATCAAATGAGCCCCAAGCATCATGACCTCTAGTCCACCACCAATCTCAACTTTCGACATGCATATCAACCCATCCACTCCTATTCCCCCAATCCATTTGTCATCACCGATAATACTGCCAACCCCTTTTTCGCACATTGAACCCTCATCTAAAATTGCAGCAGGTGGTACATACCTTCAACCTGGAAACACTCACAGGTACCCATCCTTGGGCACCGACCTTCCCTACTATGCTCCTCTCCAACACCATCATAGACCTATACCTTCCATACCTTTTCTGAACCTATAAGAAACACCTGCCATTACCATGCCTAATATAAACACAATAACCCAAACACTTAATCTCACCCTAACCAGCAAAGAAATAATGATATGAAACCTTCAAACATAGATGACCCTAATGCAAAAACAACCGAATGCCCTTATTTAAAGTAATAACCCCAGATCAACTCATACGGAAGGCAACACTACATCTCCAAAAATACCGGAAGTAGATAAGAAGCATAAAACCTTAGAAGGGGAATCCAGCTCAACAATCCCAACTCTCGACAATTCCAAGTTAACCTAAAAAGTTAAAGAAGTTATATATAAAGCTCGCACAAGGCCCATAAAAGATGATGAATGCGTGATGGAAAGCATAACGCCTTTTATAAGCAGGATAATCAGAACAATAATCCCAACCAAATTCAGAATACCACAGCTAGAATATATATGACAGAATTAAAGATCCAATCAACCACATATCCTTATTCATAACAAAGATGTTACTCCAAAACGTGAATGACAGAATCATGTGCAGAGTTTTCCTTAGTACAATTACCAAGAATGCTCACAAATGGTTCCATTGTCTTCCAGAAAATTCTATCACCTCTTTCAAAGATTTAGCTAAGAAATTCTAGACTCAGTTTATTTCCAACGTCCCTCTAGCTAAAAATATCAACAACCTCTGGATATGTCAGTAGGAGGCCAATGAATCACTACAAATCTATTTGGATCGATTCAGCAAAGTTGTTATGCAAATTGAAAACCTAGTGGATGAAGTAGCTCTAGAAGCTTTAAAGAATGGTACTAGCCTTGGAAAGCTCAAGGATAAGATAATAACAAAAGAACTTGACACTGTTATAGAGGTGATGGCGATGACAGTCAAAATGATTAAGATGGATGAAGACAGAAGGATGCAAAGTGAGGATGAGAAAGTGCCAGCTAAAAAAAGATCAAGACCCTAGAGACCAAGCTTCCTACAAACAAACGTCAGAAACCCGGTGGAAAGGTTTTGAGAAGGAAGCTAAAAGATACACGCCTTTAAATAACTTCAGATCTAGAATCCTCATGTGGGTCAGGCAAAATGGCGTAGGAATTTCTTCAGCTAGAAGAATCAACCCGAGCAGAAGAGCCATATAGGATAAATGATACTACTGCTAATATCACTAGGACTATTGACATAACACTGAGGCCTGCCGAGAGCTGAAGAGTTCCATTAAAAGATTGATACAAAATGGCAAACTCGGTAATTTCACTGACACCCCCAGAGGAACCTGGAATCAGGATGTGCGGGAACGAGATAGGTCAGAACCAAAAAAGGCCCAGAATGAACCAACCAACATCATCAACATGATCATCAGAGGAGAAAAAGCAAAAAAGAATCCCAAAAGAGCCCGTAAAGAAGAAGGGCCTGCTCTCAAGAAAAGACAGGCCATCACATTTGGTTTTGAAGATGGGAACCATGTTTGACACCCCCACAATAACGCCCTGGTGGTAAGCATTTACATTAATAATTATCTGGTAAAAATTACTAATTGATAATGGAAGTGTCATTAATGCATTATCTTAAAATGCTTACAAAGTAATGGGAGGCTCAATCACTGACTTGAAGGCTGTTCAAAATCCCATTACAAGTTTTTACGGAGGAACCACATAACCAATGGGAATGGTAGAGTTAAGTCTGGAAATCGGAGAAAGAGATACTGAAGATACAAAAGTCGTTAAAGCCCAGTTCAATATGGTAGACCTCCTATTAGCATACAATGACATCATAGGACGACCAGTACTTTATGAAACTAATGCAGTCATAAGTATCCGACACCTGACCATGAAGATTCCTATTGAAGGTAGAGTTCTAACCATTTGCGAAGATCAACATATGGCCAAGCAATGCTACCAAATGGTAGTCAAGCCTCAAATGGAAGCATTCCCCCTAGAATCCTAGGGAGTAGAGAAATAGGAAGCCAACCCAGAGTTAGTCAACCAAGTTCAGACATTACAGATCGTTGATGGGAAAACAGTAAGAATCAGTAATGAACTTGACAATGAAACTAAGTAAGGGATAAGTGAGGTCCTTATTAAACACTTAAAAGACTTCGCTTCTCAAACATATGAAGTTACCAGGGTAGACCCTCGGATTGCCTCACACAGCCTAAACATTATACTAGGGGCAAAGCCGGTTGTCTAGAAAAAGAGAACCTTCATATATGAGAGGCAGAAGATAATCGTTGAAGAAACAAGAAAACTATTATAAGCAAGGTTTATCAAAGAAGTCACTCACCTGGAATGGGTAGCCAACGTAGTGTTGGTAAAGAAGTCCAATGGGAAATACATAATGTGTGTAGATTATACTAACCTTAACAAAGCATGCTCCAAGGATAATTACCCATTGTCGATGATAGACCAACTTGTAGACTCCACCACCGATCACAGTATGTATAGCTTTGTGGACACAGTATAGGGGTATCACCAGATACCAATGAAGGAAGAAGACCAAAAGAAAACATCCTTCATTAGGCTAAAGAACGTCGGAGCAATATATCAAAGGATGATGAACCATGTACACCAGGATTGAATTGAAAAGAATGTGAAAGTACACATAGATGACATCATCGCCAAGTAGCATCCCGCTGACCTTGATCAAATCATCTAATTACTGAGCCAGCACCAGATCAAGCTAAACCTAGAAAAGTGTGTCTTCGGGGTCAATGCATGCAAGTTCCTAGGATTCATGATATCACATAAGGGAATCGAGGCTACCCCAGAAAAGATGGAAACCATTCTTAATATGAAAACTCCAACAATGATTAATGAATTACAAAAGCTATATGGTAGGATAACAACCTTAGGGCATTTCATCTTTTGCTCAGCTAAATGATGCCTACCACTATTATGAGCTCTAAAAAATTCCAAAAAATTTATTTGGACTGAAGATTGTCAGGCAGCCTTTGAAGATATCAAAAAATTCATATCCTCGCCACCTTTGATCAACAGAATAATCCTTAGGGAAACACTATACTTATACCTTTCTATTAGCTGAGAGTCAATAGATTCAATACTAGTAAGGGAAGAAGAAAGCTAATAAAGCCCAGTATACTATGTCAATAAGGTACTCTGAGGATCAGAGACTTGATATCCAGCACTAGATAAGTTAGCTATGACTGTCATCCACACATCCTAAAAGCTCAAGCACTATTTCCAAGCTCATCCCATCATTGTAAGATCCAGCTTCCCTTTGAGGAAAATCTTACAAAGGCATAAAACATCTAGCAGATTAGTTCAATGGTTAATATTTCTTAGAGAATTTGACATTGAGTATAAACCAAGGCAATAAGTGAAAGCTCAGGCCTTGGCAGACTTCATGCTGGAAATGACATTAGATGACCTTGCTCCTTCCTCAAATATGCCATTTGGATAGAATATGATGCCACTAATAATGCATCAGAATATAAAGCACTCATCATAAGGCTAAAGTTAGCTGCAGAAGTCAAAGTTGAGCACCTTACGATACACTTGGACTCCCAACTGGTAGTGAACCAAGTCAAAGGGACATTCCAAACAAAAGATCCGAGCATCACCAGATATGTCAGAAAAGTAAGCTAGCTCCTAAAGAGGCTCGAGGAAGAGGGAGGACAGTGGGAATTCACCCAAATCCCTAGAAGTGAAAACATAAAGGCAGACCTATTAGCCAAATTAGTAGTTGAGGACAACCAAACATTCAGGGGACTCGAGCTTGCCGAAGCTCTGACAAAACCTAGTATCAAAGATCTAGAGATTATGGACATACAAGAAGCCTTAGAATGGATGTAATCGATCATTCAATATTTGGAGAATGAGACACTTCTAGAAGAAAAACTAAAAGTTCAGAAGTTGAAGATAAAAGTTTCACACTACTCCATTCACCACGGAGAACTCTATAAAAGATCTCTCTCACATCTATGGTCTAAGTGTGTATCTCTAAAAGAAGGGAACTATGTACTCAGAGAAATTCATGAAGGAATTTGTTGAGCACATGAATCTTATCATTCGCTAACTAGAAAAGCATTGCTGCAAGGATACAACTAGCCCACCATGTTTCGAGACACTCAGAAACTGACTTGAGAATGCCATAAATGTCAGCAGTTTACCTGCCTCACCCATTAGTCCTCCCACCCTTAGCATCCAATAGGGAGCCCTTGGCCTTTCGCTGTATGGAGGATGGACATTCTGGGTCCTTTTCCTACCTCAACATCCTAGAAGAAATTCCTGATTATGGCCATAGATCATTTCACTAAATGGATAGAAGTGGAAGTCGTACTGACTATCACAGAAGCCTAGATTCAACACTTCTTTTAGAAAGAAATCATTTGTAGGTTTAGGATACCGTATACCTTGATCACAGATAATGGAAAGCAATTTGATAATGAGAAATTTAGAAAGTTCTATTTCAACCTTAAAATAAAGCTCCAATTTATATTAGTAGCTCACTCACAAACAAACAGATAGATAAAAGTCACCAACAGAACCATCATGCAAGAGTTAAAGAAAAGGCTCAATGAAAAGAAGGGAAACTGGGTCAAAAAACTCAATAACATCGTTTGGCCATACAGAACTACACCTAGAACCTCCACAAGGGAGACATCATTCAAACTGACCTACGAGATGGATGCAGTAACTCATCGAAATTGGGTCACCAAGTTACAACATTAGCGAGGAATTAGACCAAAAGGCCAATAGTGTCAATACCCGAATATGCCTGGATATACTGGAAGAAAGAAGAGAATGAACATCTGCTGTAGCAGAGGCACATAAGCAGAAGATAGTTCAGTATCATCACCAGCGTATCCGACCAAGACAGTACAAGATAAGAGATTGGGTGCTTGGAAGGGCAGACATCAGCAAAGGAAATTCTGGTATAGGCAAACTCAGACCTAACTAGGAAGGCCACTATCGGATCACAGAACAAACATCTAAAAGGGCATACAAAATCAGAGACAAACAAGGAAAGGAATTACAATGATATTGGAACTCGGATTGTCTTCGAAAATATTACCAGTAAATGTACTCAAAATATTATCAAATAAAGTATTCTTATTCATTGATGAGAAAGATTATAATACAAAGTCGACACTATAAAAAAAATTTCTAGTTTAATAACTGAGCACCGGAAGGCTCAAATAATGAGACACTCGGTAAGAGAGACTTGGACACAGAGGGGGATAACACTGACAGATACAGGAGGCTCAGAAGAAGATTCCCCAATTGATTTTGTAGCTTTCTTTGCATGAAGGGAAAAGGTCTTGCTTCGAGCATCCTCTTCGAAAGCAATCCTAGCCAGTCAGCCAATGTTATTTTGTCCAAATCCATTAAGTCCATATTCGAATTCTACAAAAGGAGGATCCTCTGAAACTCGAACCTATAGGCCTTAAGAAACCCTCCCACCATGTTCTAGTAGGTCCTTTTATTGTCTTCTTGAGATTTCTCAGACTCACCCAGCTTCCTCTCTAGGTCGATGATCTGGGAGTTTTGTTCTTCGATCTTCATAGTCAATTGAGCTTGACTATGCTCTAGGTCAGCCACCTTCTTTTGGCTCGCCTCCACTTCAAATCTCGCCTCTGCATGTTTAGTTTGGTAGAGTTCTAATACCGCCTTTGCCTTATCCAACTTCTTTTTGAAGTCGATCACTATGGTCCCCACCTCTATCTCCTTTAGGTTATACTAGCTCTTCAAAAAGAAGTAATTATCCTTCACCAATAGAAAAGCTTGAGTCATTTGAGAAAAATAACTAATATCATTTCCTTAAAACCCGAAACATAAAAGATTAAACGATAATAAACACTTACCTCTAGCGAATGTCTAATCATGGAGTTATACAGCTCCTTACGGCCCTCCTCTGAATAATGCTACATGTCAGCTGGTAGTCTTAAGGACTCTGCGTACTTATCTCTAACTTGGGTGTTCAAGACACTTAGAGGTTTCATCTTGTTTAGAATCCAAGCCTTTATGTCCGGGCACCCGGAGAGCTTTAAATGCTAGACTAATATTTCCTTGCATAATTCCTCGACATCCGAGTCTCTATTTAGGATTTGCCTTTTCCACCCCCCTTCCTTATCAGTCTTGGAGGACCTAGCTACAAATTTCCCCTTTAAATTGACAACAGCTTCATCTGGGATTGCTAGCGCTGCAGGCTTGGGCGATGGAGAGGATACCTGAGCATCTTCTTGCGCCTCTAGCTCGTTAACTACAAGCCAAATTTCATCTACAAATGCAAAAAAGTCAGCCATCTACAAATAAAAATGAAAATACAAGAGTTAGAGAGATGCCTTCATAAGTTTAAAACATACTAGTGGGCTGAACATGATCAGGGTAGACTCTCCACAGATATCTTCTGGATACATCTTCCGTAGACCGGGCATCAACTAGGCCCTGAAGATGAAGTTTTAAAACCATCTCTATATCTTGGTCGGATAACCTTGGAGGACGTTTCACCCTATGGAACTCGCCTGTTCACATCCGCTAGACATCCATAAAGTCTGAGGGATGCTCGACTATAAAGAATTTCTTATGTAGGTCAGGGAGTTTCATAAAAAAGCTATGCTTGGGGATAGCCGATAGAGAGAACATTAACTCCTCCTTTTTCTTATTCAAGCTATAAAGGTATCACAAAACATCCAGGTTTGGCTCTTTCCCCTCTTTATGCATCAACTGTATAAACCCAGTAAGAATCTGGTAACTATTTGGGTGGAGTTGCCCAGGAGCTATGTTATACCTATTCAAGAACTCCTTCACAAAGGGGTCCAAAGGAACTTCAAGCCCCCCTCTAAGTGGTCAAAATACACAACTAGCCTATCAAAATCTAGTATAATGGCGTGAGCCCTAAATCTTCTATCTACAGTATACAAAATGAAATCAGTAGGAATACTAAAATGCCTCCAATACCATCCTAGCAAGTCCTCATCTATCCTAGAGACAAAGAATTTCAAAGGAATCGACATAATCTTTAGCATGCAGCAATGCAATGATTTCTTCTTCCTTTGGACTAAGCAGATATCCATGGGAAGAGTAAGTAAGAAAGTGTAACCAACTAGTAAAACTCATAGGTTCTTGCACTATGAGGAACTAATCTTCTTTAATACTGTACTCTTTATTTCTCAATTTGATAATTTATTTTTGTAACAGGTGGCAACTACTTCTAGTTCTAGGATCCAAATGGTCATATAATATTAATTGTCTCTTTTATCTTCCATATATATATTCATTTTTTTCATGAAGTTGAACTTAATTGGCATTTATTTTGCAGTATGGATTTGTGATTATAGCTTTCAACTGCCAAGGAGCTGGATGGGACTCAAAAGAGCAAAGGATCAAAGGTTACCCTGAATGCTACAAACTAATCTTTAGCTCTATTCATGTCACTGACATTGAGTGGATCAAAACAAAGAAGCTACCTAAATTAGTCAAGTAGAGGAATACATTATCTATCTCAACCAAGCAGAGGAAATGCTCAAAGCCACACCAAAGTTTGATGCGGTTCAAGTGAAAATCCAGCCATCTTCATTTGATCTTTTTAGCTTTGTACCTATCAAGAAGCTAGGACCCAACATCAAATTTACCCCAGTTGGACTAACCAATATGTTCAATAGTGGTGGCACAATTCAGGAACTAAAGTATTTTGAGAGTGGAAGTGGGTATAACATTAATATTGAAGTTAAAGGTGTAGGGAATTTCTTAGCCTACTCAAATATGTCTCTAAAAAAGTGTTTCTTTAACTGGGTGGTTGATGGCAAACTTACCTTGAACCTTCTTTGGAATAAAGATGTTGGTGCAGTGATGCGGATCAACAAGTTTAAGAGTATTTAGGATGAGTTTGTGGAAGAATTGATAGAAAATATAATAATAATAATAATAATAATAATAATAATAATAATAATAATAATAATAATAATAATAATAATAATATTATTATTATTATTATTATTATTATTATTATTATTATTATTATTATTATTATTATTATTATTATTATTATTTGATTTTTATTTCTAATTAGCATTGTGTTAATTTAAATTTCCTCATTAGAATTTTATTGCCTAATAAACATTAGGGTTGGAAGCTTGAGTCCCCCTATAAATATGTAAGCCTTAGGGCTATGTGAGTTTGTTTTTAGTTTTTAATAAAATTCTCTTATTCTTTAAATTTTCAATATTATTTAGAATCAACGAATATTTTATGCTTATTTCTTAGCATTTTTTGTGAATCAACAAGTTATAAAAAATTATTTTCCAGTATTTGTGCACAAATCAATGGACTACAATATTTATTCCTTTTGTTTTTTTTTGTTAAAGCTTCCGCTACAATAATTGATATCAAAGTTGAATTGATCCTTCGTAATTATGCCAATAGATGACAGTAGTGTCTTAAAAACATTTATGAACCTGATATGGAATAGTGGGCTTATGAGATAATCAATGATCGGTTTGAACAAATGATAGAACATGTTATGGAGAGGATGACTACACTTTTAAGCAATTAAAATCAAGTCAATCCAATCAAATATGATAATAGTCGCCATAAAAATTTAGATAGGAAGATTAGTGACGAGGAGGAAGAAGACTATTATAAAGAGACAATATTCTTTAATACCGATGATGGTAAGGATGAAGATTCAGTTATTGGAGATAAGCCAATATTTGATGAAGAGGGTAGGCTGATGAGGAATGTAATGAATTGTTAAAAAGTGATGATACATGAATTGCCTTAGTTGAGAGGCATTCTTATTTGACTTCCAAGGATTTAGGAATTGAGATGGAGGAACATTACAAAAGTGAATGCATATGCTATAATTAATCAAACATGTTGAATTAATATATTGATTGTTGACCTTAGCAAATTATCAATTTGTTTTTTATCTTATCAAACTTAATTTTGAGCAACTAATGTGTTTGCTTCAAGTGTGTATAAGTTAGGAGCAATTTGGAAGTTAAAATAATAATGACTTATCGAAGAAAAATGATTCCAAAAAGTCATCATAAGTACTATATCGACGAGACTTATCATAGGGACTAAATTGCACAAAAAGTTACAATTTGTGTCATAGTCCCGATCGGGACCAAAGTAGTCCTGAGCAGGACCAAAGAAGAGCAAAAAGTATAAAAAAGGTTGTGATAACTTGTTTTTTGGAATTCTCGAGATGGAACCCTACAAGTGATCAATAAAGGGCAAAGTGAGAGGTGGGGAAGATCCCCACAAATCCTTCAATGCCTAAGTCAGAGAATATAAAGAGAGAGTCTAGAGAGAGAAGAATAACAATAATAATATAAGAGAATAGAATGAATGAGAATGAGGGACATGGGGTCCTATTTATAGGGATAGTGATGCTCAAACTTGAGAGAAATATGATTCCTCTTTGATGATAGTCCTATTCCAGCGAGGAGTGTTCCTTCCTCTTTAGGAGTCTCCTAACTAGGAATCCTTTCTTGTTTGTCTTGGATATCCTTCCTCTGCAAGCAACCCTGCATAGGAAAATAAAGACCTTATTTAAACTGGAATATGTATGTGGGGTATCAAGAGTCCCCCCCTCGGAAGTATATTTGGATATTTATATCTGATGTTACAGGTTTGTAAGGTGGATATAAATGTTATTATCTTATAAAATATGATATGGAAGGACGAGCTGAGGTGGCTAGCCTCAATCGTAAGAAGATATGAAGCTCAATACTAAGTCTTGACACCATTATATAAGGACATCATGGGAGTACCAACTGGACTTAGGTGCATAAAACCTACATTAAAAATGTAGTGTAAGGGATTAACCCACCAATATGGAGATAGTTTGGTAGAACTAGTAATCACTAGAGTTTTGATTCTTGGTGCATTAGAAGCATGACCCGAGTGCCAAAGAATCTTAGTGCATTAAAAGCGTGGCCCAAGTGCCGAACCTCAGTACTATAGAAGTGACTTGAGGGTGCCAGCTTTAGTCGTTGGACTTAAATGCTCGAGGATTAGATGCTTAGTGCTATGACTCGAGGCTTACATGCTCAGAACCTCAGTACTATAGAAGTGACCTGAGGGTGCCAGCTTTAATTACTGGACTTATATTCTTGGTGCATTAGAAGTGCAGCCTAAGTGCCGGATATTCTTAGTGTATTAGAAGCGCAGCTTGAGTGTCGAACCTTAGTACCATAGAAGCGACCTAAGGGTGCCAGTCTTTAGTTACTGGACATTGATGCTAGAGCTTTAGATGCTCGGTGTAGAGGGACAACTAATAGTGATGTGCACAGGGTTGGTAACCATTATATCATTTCGATGCCTTTTTGAAATTTGAATCGTGTAATTGTCATGTCTGTTCATATGTCAAAAAATGAGATGTTTCTGCTGCCATAATGATGACTCCTCAATTAATGGGTCTTTTTTGGTTACCAAACTGCCCTTAATGGTATGGAAGAGACCAAAACATTTATGAGGGTAGTAATGGTTATTCTAGGTCCTTCTATTGTGCTATAAGTACACTAGATTCTTCGATTTGTTACATCTTTTTCTTTTTGCTATCTTTTTTACTTCTTCCTCGTGCGTTCTATCATTAGGCTCTTCTGTAGCAAAGATTATGTTCTACATTCAGGTGAAGCTTTCTTCTTTCATACCCTTCTTTTTTTTATTAGATAAAATATATAGCACCAAAGGAACAAATTAGCTCTGATCTATTCATCTTTAGGATAGATGAAGACTTGCTAGGATGGTATCAAAGGTGTTTTAGTATTCCTGCCGATTTCATTTTGCACACCGTAGATAGGAGATTTAGAGCCCACACCCCTTGCTAGATTTTAATAGGCTATTTGTGTATTTTGACCAATTTGAGGGGGGTTTAAAGCTCCCTTTAGACCCCTTTATGAAGGAGTTCCTAAATAGATATAACATAGCTCCTAAGCAACTCCATCCCAACAGCTACTGGATTCTAACTGGGTTCATAGAGTTAATGTATGAGGAGGGTAGAGTGCCGAACTTGGACATCCTACATTACCTTTATAGTTTGAATAAGAAAAAGGGGGAGCTGATGTTCTCTCTCTCGGCCATCCCCAATCACAACCTTTTGGTGAAGCTTCCGGACCTTCATAAAAAGTGAAGGCACAAATTGTTTGTTGTCAAACACTTTTTGAACTTTATGGATGTCCAACATATATGGTCTGATGAATTCCATAAAGTGAAGCGTCCTTCGAGATTATCTGACCAAGATATCAAGATGGTCATGAGACTTTACCTTCATGGTATAGCTGATGCCCGAACTGCGAAAAATCTGCCCAAGAGATATCTTTATAGAGTCTACCCTGATTGTGTACAATCCATTGGTATATTTTAATCTTCGGAAGGTATTGTTTTGACTTATGTATTTTTATTTTTATTTGTAGTTGGCTGACTTTTTTGACTTTAAGGACGGGATTTAGCTTGTAAATGATGAGCCAGTAGCTCAAGAAGATGCTCAAATATCCTCTCCATTGCCTAAGCCTACAACGCCAATGGTTTCAGATGAGGTCGTGGTTAGTTTGAAGGGAAAATCTATGGCCAGGTCTTCCCAAGTTGACAAAGCCGAGGGGCAGAAAAGGCGAGTCCTAGATAGAGACTCCAATATTGAGGAACTATGCAAGGAAATCTTCGTCAAGCGTCCGATTCTTTCCGAGTGTCCGGATATGAAAGCCTGAATCCTTAGCAAGATGAAGCCATCCATTTTCTCAAATGCCCAAGTCAGAGATCAATATGTAGAATCCTTGAGGCTGCCAGCTGACATGCAGCGTTGGATGGAGGAGGACAATAAGGAGTTGTATAACTCCATGATCAAACATTTTTTAGAGCTAAGTGTCTTATTTTATCAATCTTGTGCTGTTGTGTATAAGGAAATGAAATTCATTCTTTTTCTCAAATGACTCAGGCTCTGATGTTAGCAAAAGACAATTACTACTACTTAAAGAGCCAATATAGCCTGAAGGAGACGAGGTGGGTACCATAGCCATCAACTTCGAAAAAAAGTTAGATAAGGCAAAGGCAGCATTGGAGCTCTACCAAACTAAACATCCAGAGGTGAAGTTTCAAGGCAGAGGTGAGCTAGAAGAAGGTGGTTGATCTAGAGCACAGTCAAGCTTAGTTGACTACTAAAATTGAGGAGCAAGACTTATGAATCGCTAACCTGAAGAGGAAGTTGGGAGAGGCTGAGAAATCCCGTGAAGATGAAAAAAAGATCTATTAAAACATGGTTGGAGGGTTTCTTAAGGCATATAAATCCAAGTGTCGGAGGGTCCTACTTGCACAGAATTTGGCTCTAGACTTTACGAACTTAGATAAAATAATGTCGGCTGACCTAGCTAGGATCGCTTCTGAAGAGGATGCTCGGAGTAAGGTCTCTTCCCTCCACACGAAGAATCCTAAGAAAGTTACTAAGTCTTTTAAGGGGGGATCATCCTTTAAGCCTCTTATGTTTGTCAATACTGTTAGTGATGTCCCTGTCACTGTCCCCGAGTCTATTCTATCGAGTGTCTCATCATCTAAGATTTCTAAGGTTTAGTTATTAATTGAAATATATATATCTTTTTTTTTGTAATGTAAATTTTGTAATATAACTTTCCTTATTAATGAATAAAGATACTTTATTTGATAAGATTCTGAGTACATCTACTGGTAATATTTTCAGAGTCAATCTGAGTTCCAATATCATTGTAATTCCTTCCCCTATCTGTCTTTAATTTTGTATGCCATTTTAGATATTTTCTCTATAATCTGGTAAGGACCTTCCAAATTAGGTCCAAGCTTGCTTGTACCAGAATTGCCTTTACCAATGTCTGCCCTTATGAGTACCCAATCTCCTGCTTTGAAATTTCTTGGTCAGATCCGTTGATGATGATATTCAACTATCCTCCATCTTTGTGCCTCTGTAACAGTGGATGCCCGCTCTCTTCTCTCTTCTAATAGGTCCAGGCATATCCGGGTCTTAATGTTGTTGGCTTCCTGGTCTAATTCCTTGCTAACCCTATAGCTTGGTGACCTAATTTCCACTAGTATCATTGTGTACATCCCATAGGTCAGTCTGAATGGTGTCTCTCTGTGGAGGTTATAGGCGAAGTCCTATAAGCCCAGATGATGTTGTTGAGTTCTTCAACCTAATTTCCCTTATTTTCATTGAGCCTCCTCTTTAACCCTTGCATAATGATTCTATTGGTGACCTCTGCCTATCTGTTTATTTACGGGTGAGCTACTGATGTAAATCAGAGCTTTATTCCAAGGTCGGAATAAAACTTTCTGAATTTCTCATTGTCGAACTGCCTTTTATTATCTATGATGAAGGTATGCGGTATTTTAAACTTATAGATGATTTCTTTCCAAAAGAAGTGTTGAATTCGGGCTTCTATAATGGTCGGTATATGTAAGCACCCAATTTCAGGATGTAATTATGCATAATTGTGACGTAAGCCCCTATGATGAAATTTATTCAAAAATTGAACTCGGTTGTCAATTTTCTAGACTTTAGGGACTAAATTGCAACATTTTTAGGATTTGATTGCAAAAAGTCAAGTTTTCAGGGTCTTTTAATAATTAAAGATTTGAAGATTGGCATTATTAATGCCAATCGGCATTGCATAATGCCGACTGGCCTTGCACAATGCCGATGCGTGAAAAATCCTATTTTTTGATTTTTTTCGTCAATTTTTCTCTTTTTTGATTGGTTAAAAATTTATTTTATTTATTTTTTATTAGCAGAAAATATGGTCAAAATATGTAAAAAATTTTGAAAATTAGACAGATAGTCTATTTCTAGGAATTGAGGAAGGTCAGCTTGCAAGTCTCCGCTTTTAAAATGTAAAGACTGCGTGAGTGAGGGAGGAGGACGACGTAAAAGAAAAAAAAACCCTACTGTGCAAAAACTCTAGAATTGTGAAAAACTAGAGATGCTACTGAGAAGAAAACCTGCACAACACTCAAAATCTTGATTTCTTTTGTTTCTCAAAACCCTAGTTTCTTGATACTATTCTTCAAAGGCGAATGATTTTTGTCTTTGAATGCAATCAGTCCTTGTCCATAATCAAACAATGATTTTAAAAATGGTGACAATCCCAATCTGAGGGGCCATCAAAGAGCATATGCATAGCATCTTATTTCCATTTTCTCATGTCTTTTGATTTTCTTTTTAATTTAATTTCCTTTAATTGTTATTTTGTTATTTTACTCATTTAGCTAATGTGATTTTTGTGATTTTTTCTTTTTTTTTTTATGTTTTCCTTTTGGAATCCAATTGGGGATTGATGGGGTCACTGCCAAATATTCAGAAATTAAATAAAAGATCCATTAAATTCCATGGATTTTAAACTGTGATTAGATTTTAGGGTTTGATGTTTTTGCGTTTATTATTTTTTTTGTGTTTTGTGTGTTAATTAATTTGGGTTTGTAATTAATTTTAATTTCTAGTATGTAAAATATTGTAATGACTCTAGCAGTTGGAATAGTAAAATTTTACTTTTCTACTTTTAAAATGAATTAGTAATTTAGGTTCAATTGGGTAAAAATCAATTAAAATCAATGATGGGTGTAGATTAATTTAGGGTTGCATGTAAATTGATTTAGGGTTTTTAGAAAATCACATAAATCTTGTGTTTGATCTAAGTTTGTTAATATTTTTGTTTGGGTTTTATTTTTAGATCTTTTAGTTCTTTAGGCCCCAAGCCCACATAGGTTCAAATCCACTAAATAAAATAGGCTTAAAACGGTTTATGTTAATTAATTAAAATCAATTTAGGCCTATTGGTTAATTTAGACTTAGGCTCATTTTTAGATTAACTAAAATTAATTTAGACTTAGGTCAGCCCATCTAATTTCATTTCTTTTTAAAAAAATAAATAGACTTAGGCCCACTTCCCATTTTAAAACAAATAGACTTAGGCTCACTTATAAAATCCAATATCTTTAAAAATTTGTAGATTTAGGCCTATTTGTAGATAATTGAAATCAATAGACTTAAGCTCACTAATCAAAATGTAGGCCTACCATTAGTCTATTTCATTTGTCAATAAAAAAAATGTACATCTAGCTAACTTTCAATAAAATTAACCTAGTTTAGACTTAAGGACGATACACTTGAATGCATTTTTATGTGTGATTTTATTGACTAGATGCCTTAGGGTTAGATGGATGTTCAAATAGGGTTTAATAACATTGCATGTAATTAGAGAATGAAGTAATAATTTGTAGAGTGATTCTAAATGAACACGAGACTAAGAGAAGTTAGTATTTCGTTCTTATAATCTCTTGGTTGTGGTGCTAACTTTCTTTTAGAGAATTAAGTACTACCAATCGAATTGTCCCAGTTATTACCCTGGGTGGAAACTCCTCTTCTCCACGCTATGACTTTGTGGCATAGTAGTGTGTTCCCTAAGGCCCTGAGCCTAAATAGTGTCGCGGTTGCTAAAATCTTAGGTGCACGCTAAACCCCGCCATGCACAGTATCGCTTCCACTTCTACCCATTTGGTGAAATGGTCTATAGCTATGATTAAGAATTTGTTATGGGATATTGAGGTAAGGAAGGGACCTAGGATGTCCATTCCCTAAATAACGAAAGGCCAAGGGCTCCCAATCGGATGTTGAGGATTAGAGGGCTTGTGGCTGAGGCAGGCAAACTGTTGGCACTTGTGGCATTCTTGAGTCAGTCTTCGATCATCTTAGGACATGGTGGGCCACTAGTATCCTTGCAGTAATATTTTCCTGGTTAATGAATAATGTGATTCATGTGCTCCATAAATTCCTTCGTGGATAAGTACGTAATTCCCTTCTTCTAGAGACACACACTTAGACCATGAATGTGAAAAAGATCTTCTATAGAGTTCTCCGTGGAGGATGGAGTAGTGTGCACCCTTTATCTTTAATTTTTGATCTTTCAGTTTGTCTTCTGGGAGTGTTCCCTTCTCCAGATATTGAATAATTGGTTTCATCCATTATGGGGCTTTTTGTATATTCATGATTTCTGAATCCTTGGGACTTGGTTTTGTCAGTGCCTCAATGAGCTTAAGTCCTCTAAATGTCTGATTGTCCTCAGTTGCTGACTTAGCTAGTAGGTCAGCTTTCAAATTTTTTCTTCTGGGGATTTGGATGATTTCCCACTATCCTCCCTTTTGTTCAAGCTTCTTTAGAAGCAGCATAACTTTTCTGACATATCTAGCGATGCTCAAATCTTTTATTTGGAATGTCCTTTTGACTTAGTTCACTACTAGTTGGGAGTCCGAGTGTATCATTAGATGCTTGGCTTTGACCTCTACAGCTAACTTCAAACTTATGATGAGTGCTTCGTATTCAGCTGCGTTATTAGTGGCATTGTATTATATCCAGATAACATATTTAATGAGGACTTTGTGTAGCCCCTTAAGAATAATTCCTGCACTAAAACCTTGAGTGGATGATGATCCATCCACATAGAGCTTCCATCCTGAGCTTTTGGAAGGAGCAAGATTTTTTGGTGTCATTTCTTATACAAAGTCTACCAGGGCCTGAGCTTTCACCTACTGTTGGGGTTCGTAATCAATGTCAAATTCTCCAAGCAAGATTGACCATTGAACTAGTCTACTAGATGTCTCAAGTCTTTATAAAATTTTCCTCAAGGGGAAGCTGGATCTTACGATGATGGAATGAGCCTGAAAATAGTGTTTGAGTTTTTAGGATGTGTAGACGAGACCATGACTAATTTATCTAGTGTTGGATATCGAATCTCGGATCCTTGGAGTACTTTACTGACGTAGTATATTGGGCTTTATTGACTTCCTTCCTCTTTCACTAGTACCAAAGCTATTGATTCTCGGCCAACTAAAAGGTATAAGTATAGTGTCTCCCCAAGGACTGGCCTGCTGAGCAGTGGTGGTAAGGATATGAATTTTTTGATATCTTCAAAAAATGTCTGGCAGTGCTCAGTCCATATGAATTTCTTTGAATTTTTCAGTGCTCGAAATAGTGGCAGACATCGCCTGGTTGAGCAAGAGATAAAATGCCCCAAAGCTATGATCTAGCCATTCAGCTTTTGCAGCTCATTAATTGTTGTCAGAGCTTTTATATTGAGAATGGCCTTCATCTTTTTTGGGTTGCCCTCAATTCCTTTATGTGATATCATAAATCCAAGGAACTTGCTTGCCTTTACTCCGAAGACACATTTCTCTGGATTCAATTTGATATAGGACTAACTCAGCAATTAGAGGATTTGGTCGAGGTCTGCGGGCTGATGCTTTGCATGCTTGCTCTTGATAATTATGTTGTCCATGTATACTTCCACATTTTTTTATTTGAATTTAGAGTACATGGTTCATCATCCTCTAATAGGTTGCCCCGACATTCTTTAGCCTAAAGGGCATTACTTTGTAGCAGTAAAGACCTTCATGGGTGATGAATGATGTTTTTACTTGGTCTTCTTCCTTCATTAGTATCTGGTGATACCCTTGTACTGCATCCACAAAGCTATACAAACCGTGGCTGACAGTAGAGTCCACTAGCTAGTTTATCATTAATAGTGGGTAGCTATCTTTAGGGTAGGCTCGGTTAAGGTCAGTATAATCTACACACATTATGTATTTGCCATTGGATTTCTTTACTAGCACTCGTTGGCTACCCATTCTGGGTGGGTGACTTATTTAATAAATCCAGCCTTTAGTAGCTTTCTTGTCTCTTATGCAATTATCTTTTGACTTTTATACGCGAAATTTCTTTTCTTCTAAATAATTGGTTTTGCCCCTAATTTGATGTTCAAACTATGCGAGGCGATTCAGGGGTCTACTCCGAGAATTTCAAATGCTCGAGAGGCAAAGTCATCTGAGTGTCTATAAGGACTTCACTTATACCCCATTTAGGATCAATGTCGATCTCATTGCCGATCCTTACTATTTTTTTGTTAATGATCTGTAGTGTCTGGACCTCATCAATTAGTTCGGGCCAGCTCCTTATTTTTCCCCTTCCTAGGATTCTAAGAAAAATGCCTCCATTTGAGGTTTGATTGCGATCTAGTAGCATTGTCTGGCCATGTGTTGGTCCCTATGAATTGTTAGGATTCGACCTCCAATGGGAATCTTTATGGTCATATGTCAGATGCTTATGACAGAATCAATCTTATATAGTACCAGACATCCTATGATGTTGTTGTATGCCAGTAGGAGATCTACCATATTGAACTAGGCTTTCAGAACTTTTTTTTCTTTGGCATCGTGATCTCCAAATTCCAAACTCAGCTCTATCACTCCCATTGGTTGTATGGTTCCTCTGTAGAATCTTGTAATAGGGTTATGGATAGCCTTCAATTATGTGACAGATCCTCCCATTGCTTTGTAGGCATTCCAAGATAGTGCATGGACAACACTCTTATCATCGATGAGTAACCTCTTCATGAGATAATTATTGATGTAAGCATTTACCACCAGTGCATCGTTGCGGGGGTGTTGGACGTGATTCCCGTCCTCTAGACTGAATGTAATGATCTATCTTTTCTCAAGGGCAAGCACTTCCTCCTTGTGAATTCTCTTGATAATCATGTTAATAACACTGGTCGGTTCATTCTGGGCTTTCTTTGGTTCTAGTCTATCTCGGTCTTGTCCATCTTACTTTCTGGTTTATCTTAATGTATTAATGAAGTTGCTGAGTTTGCCATTTTGCACCAATCTCTCTATGGTGCTTTTTAATTCGTGGTAGGCTTTGGTATCATGCTTATAATCTAAGTAATGTTGATAGTAGTACCTTCTATCCTACATGACTCTTCTATTCAGGCTTATCCTTCCAGCTGGAGTGATACCTACACCATTCTGCCTGACCCATATGAGGATCCTAGATCTAGAGCCATTTAATGGCATGTATCTTTCAATTTCCCTTTATGTCAGGCTTTTGAAGCTTGTCCGTAAAAAACTCGATCTCCTAGATCTCGATCTTTCCTTTGCCTTGGCATGTGTTTTCTCATCATCCCTTCGCATCCTTCTGTTTTCATCCATTTTTATCATTTTGACTGCTATTGCCATTACCTCTGTGAAAGTTCTAGGTTATTTTGTCATTATCTTATCTTTGAGTTTGCCAAGTTTAGTGCCATTTTTTAGAGCCTCAATGGCCACCTCATCCACCAGATTTTCAATTTGCATGACTATTTTGTTGAATCGATCCAGATAACTTCGTAGTGATTCATTGACCTCCTACCGGCACATCTGGAGATCATTGATGTTTTTTACCAGGGGATGTTGGTAATGAACCGGGTCCATAATTTCTCTACTAAATCTTCGAAAGAGGTGATAGAATTCTTAAGGAGTCGATGAAACCACTTTTGAGCATTTTTTGTGAGTGTGCTTGGAAACACTCGACACATGATTCTATCATTCATGTTCTAGAGTAACATTCTTGTCCTGAGCGAGGATAGATGGCTGATGGGATCTCCGGTTCCATTATATTGGTCTAGTTGCAGCATTTTGAACTTAGTTGGAATTTTTGTCCGGATTATCTTGCTTATGAAGGGCGTTCTCCCTTCCATGATGCATTCATATTCTTTCCTTAGTCCCATATGGACTTTATGTATAGCTTCTATGACTTTCTAAGTTAACTTTGAATCATCAATAATCAGGATTGTTGAATTGGATTCCCCTTCCGGGACTTTGCCTTTTCCTTTATCACCTTCAGATGCTTCTAGAGGAGTGGTATTATTTTCCATATAAGTCAACTTGATATTGCCACTTTAGATTAAGACGTTTAACTGTTGTTGCATTAGGACCAATTGAGTTTGAATGTTTTGTATTATCACTTCTATGCTCATTGGGGTAGGGTTAAGTGTTTGGGCTATAATGTTCAAGTTTGGTGTGGTTATGGTAGGTGTCTTTTATAGATTTGGAAAGGTTATGGAAGGTATATGCCTATGATGATGTTGTAAAGATGCATAGTAAGGAGGATTGGCACTAAAAGCTTGCCACCTTTGAGCATTTTTAGGTGGAATGTATGCTCCACCAGATAAAGATATATTATTTGGGAAAAGGGCTAGTGGTGCTATCACTGGAATAGGTGCTGATAAATTGATTGGAGGAATAAAAATGAATGGGTTAATGTGTGTGTCAAGAGTTGAGGTCGGTGGTGGGCTGGAAGTCATGACATTAAAGTCTTGATTTAGTAGATACACGAATGGCTTTTACTCAAGAATTCCTATAGATGGTGCCACTTAATAACTTATTTTTTAGAATTCTCGAGATGGAACCCTACAAATGATTAATAAAGGGCAAGGTGAGAGGTGGGGAGGATCCCCACAAACCCTCTGATGCCTAAGTTAGAGAATATAGAGAGAGTTTAGAGAGAGAAGAAGAACAATAAGAATATGAGAGAATATAATGAATCAGAATAAGGGACATGAGATCCTATTTATAGGGATAGTGATGCTCAAACCTGAGAGAAATAGGATTCCTCTTTGATGAGAGTCCTATTCCAGTGAGGAGTGTTCCTTACTCTTTAGGAATCTCTTGACTAGGAATCCTTTCCTATTTGTCTTGGATATCCTTCCTCCGCAAGCAACTCTGTATAGGGAAGTAAAGACCTTATTTAAACATGAATATGTATGTGGGGTATCAGGCAGTACCCATTTTGATCCCATGTCTTGATCGGAATATTGCTCGAGATAGGGTAGTCCCGATTAGGACTATGGTATCCCGATCAGGACCAAGGCACTTTTTGAAATGTAATGGCTCATAACAACTATTTGATGCTAGTCCTAACTGGGATGGATGATATCCTAATCGAGACCAGACAAAATGCAGCTTAAAAGTCCAAATTTCATTCAAATGGACTTTATTTTTTGTTGGGAATGAAATTATTACTTCCAACAACTATAATGGGATTCATTAAGTACAAATATAACCTCTAAAGATTTTTTTGAGGTTAAGAAACTTATTTATTCATTCTATACTTTCAAGAATTCAATTAAGCTCTCTAAACTCTTTCAAAATTCATTTTATTGTTGTATACTCTTGTGAGAGTTAGTGAGTGATAGAATAGATATTCTTATTTTTCTATTTTATGGGATTAGAAAATGGGAAGAGAGATTGTATTATAAAATAATTGGTTTAAGTGTTTAGCCATTAAAACACTTGGGGATTCAGTTTTTAGTGTGAGCTTTGAAAACACTTGTAAATTGGTTTTTGAGTAAGCCTAGAAAACTCAAGTTGTAAGGCTGTAAGAGTGAGTCATAAAACTCTTATGTAATCTTATCTTATGAATAAGATTATGGGTGATTGAAAATCCTAACTTAGGGATAAGTTAAATGGAGACGTAGGATTGTTGTTTAATCCAAACTCCTTGTGTTCTTCATTCTTCCTTCTCAACACTTCTTTTAATTTTTATTAAAACCTTTCTTTTCTTAATTTTGTTCAATAGTCCTATTCACCCCCCCCCCCTCTAGGACTCTATCAATTGGTATTAAAGCTTGAATTCTAAGACTTCATTGCTAGAATACAAGATCATGGGGAGTGAATCATAAAACATTTCTTCACTTAGACTATTCTTTGATGGTCGTGACTATCCTCATTGGAAGTTCAAAATGGAGTTATACCTTAATTATGACTCTATCAAGCTTTAGGACATTGTCCTAAAAGGTTGGGAACCACCTATAACTATCATTGATGGTATGGTAACTACTCTTTCAAAAAGTCAATGGATCATTAATTAAAAAGAAGAAAATTATAAAAATAAAAAGGTTATGACTACTCTAGTCTTTTCTATGATGAGAGAAGAAGGAGATAAGCTTCAACATTGTATGTCGGCCAAGGAGATGTGGGAGACCTTGGACAATCATTATGAAGGAAACATATAAGTTAGAAGTAAGAAGGTTCAACTTCACATGTATAAATATGAACTCTTCAAGATGAAGTCCCAAGAGTCAATCACGAAGATTACAAATCGACTCAATGCTCTTCTTGCAACCCTCAAGAAGTGTAGTAAACATTTAACCAAGAAGGAAGTAAATAACAAGATTCTAAGAATGCTACCTAAGAAGGATTAGGAATCTTGAGTTACTTTAATTGAGGAAACTCAAGACCTCTCAACCAATGTGCTCATTGGTAAGCTCTTGACATATGAGCTCACAATTAAGCAAAGAGGTGAACAGTAAGAAGAGAAAGAAGAAAAGAAAAAGAGCATAGCACTAAACGCTCTTTAAGAAGATAGTGAAGAGGAAAACATTAAAGATTCTAGTGATGAAGATGGTGACATTGTCATGCTCACTAAGAACTTCAAGAGGTTTTTGAGAAAGAAAAATTTCTTAAGAATAAGGGATTTCAATAAGAAGTATGAAGGAGAAGGCAAGAAGAAAACCAAAGAGGTTACTTGCTATAAATGTAAGAAACTAGAACATATTAAAAGTGAGTGCCCTAAACTCAAATTCAAGAACAAGGGAGCAAAGGATAAGAAGAAATCCTTCAAAGCTACTTAGGATGATTCATTCAAATCTGAAAAGGAAAAAGAACAACAAGAAGTGGCCAATCTTTGCTTCATGGCTCTTGAAGATAAAAAAAAGTACCATCTACTGATGAATATTGTGATTATAATAATGACGATGATGATGTTGAGAGCTTTATTACAACAAAATTCTTACTTAAATGCAAAAGTTTATTATCTAAAAAGAAATATCATAAGCATGAGTTAGTTATCTTAACCAAAGAATTTGAAAGTTTAAAAAATGATTTTGCTAAACTTGTTGAATCAAATGAAAAGCTTGTTAGTAATGCAAAATCTTTTAATTCTTTGGGAGATCAACTTAAAAAAGAAAATGATAAAAATCATAAGATCTCTAAAGAGGTCTTAGAATTAAAGAATTCCATTACTAAATTCAAGAGAGGAAAATAAATTTTAGATAGTCTACTTGACTCTCAAAAATTTCATGGAGATGGAATTGGATATAAAAATAGAATGCCTTCATCATCATCATCATATATAATTTTATTAAAGCCTCACATGAATCCACTCCTTCTACTTCCAAAAAAAATGAGATTCAAGCTTTCAAAGCTAAAAGATCTCATGTGTTAAATAATAAGGGAAAGTTTCATAAGACTCACTCTTCATTAATACAAAGAGGTAAGGCTTAAACTAGAGCACCTCAACCCAAGCATGCTTACATATACACTAAATACAATAACATTAGGCATGCTACACAACATAATGCACTTAAATATATTGAACAAACCTATCAAAATACATATTGCCATTGCCAATGCTTGTCTCACACCATGACTTAAAATAATAGGAAACACACACCACCACAACATAAGGCATGTTTCACACATTATGAAGGCATATCATCTTAAAGGAAAAAATTTGAAAATGTTGTATGTTCATATTGCATGATCAAAGGACATACTAATAATGTATATTTCTATAGAAGACTACACATGAATTTAATTCATTCGGATTATCTTGAAATTGACTAACCTAAACTAAGAAAGGTTTGGGTCCAAAAGAACACTTAAATTGTTATATATATATATGCTTAAAATCCATCAGAGCAAAAAGAAAATGGTATCTCAATAGTGGATGTTCAAGGTACATGATGGAAGATAAGGAGCAATTCAACAAGCTTTATGCTAAGGATGGAGGACATGTTACAGTCGGAGACAATGCAAAAGGAAAAATTATTGGCATTAGAGAAATAGGTAATCCTCAATCCTTATCTATACATCATATGTTGTTTGTTGATCATCTTAAAAATAATTTACTTAGTATAAGTCAATTATGTGACATGGGAAATAAGGTGACTTTCTATCTTAGAAATTGCTTTGTTAGTAATCTTGATGAAAACAAAGTTATTTTTAGTGGTGAAAGAGTAGACAATGTTTATGTCATTGATTTGAATAAAATTGATAACAAAGACATCAAATGCTTAATGTCGATTTCCCATGACATATGGACATGGCATAGAAGATTAGGACATGCAAATTTTGAGCTTTTGAATGATCTTTGCAAACATGAACTTGTGATTGGTTTACCTAAGCTTGAATTCACTAAAGATAAACCTTGTAATTTTTATTAAAAAGGAAAACAATCCAAGTCCTCATTTAAGCTCAAAAATGTAATGTCTACTTCTAAATCACTTAAACTTATATATATGGATTTGTTTGAACCAGCTAGAGTTGTTAATCTCAGTGGAATACACTATGCTTATATATTGGTTGATGATTGCTCTAGATTTACTTGGGTATGTTTTCTTGCTCATAAGAATGATGCATTTAAGGCTTTTGAAAATTTTGCTAAAAGAGTTAAAAAAAAAAAGAAAAAGGATTTTATATTTCATCCATTAGAAGTGATCATGGAACTGAATTTGAAAATGAATTTTCAAAATCTTTTGTAATGAAAATGGTATTTCACATACCTTCTCTTCTCATAGAACTCCTCAACAAAATGGGGTAGTCAAAAGGAAAAATAGAACTCTTATGGAAAAGGCTAGAACAATACTTCATGAGTATAACTTGTCTCTACACTTTTGGGTGGAAGCCGTTAACACATCTTGTTACATTTCAACCCGAGTTTTCAAAAGACCAAATTTAAATAAAATATCTTATGAGCTATAGAATAATAAAAACCCCAAAATCTCATATCTAAGAGTATTTGGATGTAAGTGCTATACATTGAATACTAAGGATAATTTTAGAAAATTTAATTCCATAGCCAATAAATGAATTTTCCTAGGCTATTCTATTTCTAGTAAAGTATATAAAGTTTTTAATAAGAGAAATCTAGTAGTTAAAGAGTCAATGCATGTTGTATTTGATGAATCAAACTCACTTAATCCTAGAAATAATGTTTGTAGTGTTGATGATCTTGTAGGTGAAAATGAGATTATGGAAACTCAAGAAGAAAATCCTAGTAAGCCTTTGGAACTTGAAGGTCCAAGCAAGGAGGATAATGAGGAGACATTTTAACCCACCTTGAAAGATGAACTTTCAAAGGATTGGTAATTTAAGAAAGCTCATCCTCCAGACCTCATTATAAATGACACTATAAAAGGGGTAACTACTTGATCTAAATTAAAGTTAATTGTTAATTTAGCCTTCATTTCTCAAATTGAGCCCAAAAATGTTAATGATACATTGAGTGATTAATTTTGGGTCCTTACTACGCAAGAAGAGTTTAATCAATTTGAGAGAAACAAGGTTTAGACCTTGATTCTTAGACAAAAACATCATCCTATTATAGGCACCAAATGGATGTTTAGAAATAAGTGAAATGAACAAGGTGTCATAACTAAGGTAAAGCTAAACTAGTAGCTAAAGGTTATAGTCAAGAGGAAGGCATTGATTATGATGAAACCTTTGCCCTAGTTGCAAGGTTAGAAGCTATTAGAATGCTACTTGCATTTGTATCATTCATGGATTTTAAAATTTATTAAATGGATGTTAAAAGTGCTTTATTAAATGGTTTCATTGAAGCAGAGGTATATGTTGAGCGACCTTTGGGTTTTGAAAATTTTGATTCTCTAAATCATATGTTTAAACTTTCAAAAGCATTATATGGATTGAAACAAGCTCCAAGAGATTGGTATGAAAGATTGAGTAACTTTTTACTAGAGAAAGGTTTCTCTAAAGGAAAGGTTAACACAACTCTTTTTACAAAGAAATCCAAACATGATTTATTAATTGTGTAAATATATGTTGATGATATTATTTACGGTGCTACTAACCATTGCTTGTGTGAGGAATTTTCCAAATAAATGCAAAGAGAATTTGAAATGAGTATAATGGGAGAACTCAAATTCTTTCTCGGATTACAAATCAAGCAATGCAAAGATAAGATTTTCATCAATCAAACAAAATACGCAAGAGACATTCTCAAGAAGTTTGGAATGGATGGAACTAAGACAAGCAAAACTCCAATGAGCACTATAACCAAACTAAACAAAGATAAGAATAGAAAACTAGTTGATGAAAAGTGATTAAGAGGTATGATCTTATCTGTTGATGCAAAATCGCAAAAGCATGGTATCGCCAAGTAGCATAAAAAATATCGATCCCATAAGGACTCCCTCTAATCACCTATTAACCTAATTGTTTATTGTTTAAGGCTTTCGAATATGGAATTTTGAATGAAAATTAAATAGCAATTAAATAAATTTATAATAAAAATAAATTCTAAAAGTGAAGGAATAAAAAATTAGTGAATGCAATGGATAGGAATTGAATCTTTTCACAATCCTTAGTTAACCTTAATTAATGAACCTACTAGTCTAGCAAATCCTGGGTAATTCTAATTTATTGATTAATCTCTCTCAAGTAACAATCAATTTTAATTCATAACCTTCAAACAAGAACATTAAATCCCAGCTCTCATTGTAAACTCAATCCTTTAAATTAAATTATAAATTTATTCACCCCTACATGATTGGAATTTAATTGACTTATGATATCTCTACCTATATGAAATTTAAATCTATGTTTATAGTTCCATTAGGACTTTGATCTCTTAACCTAAAACCCTAATTATAATTATGCTAATGGTGATCAAACATCAATATATAATAAGCACAATAAATATAGTTTGCAAGAACTAATAACTCACTAATTAAAAGAAAAACTAATTCATGTTAAATCATCAATCCCTAACCATATGAATTTAGCCTAACATGTTTGAAAAATATCCAATAAAATTCTCAGAACAACCCATGGAAATTACAAGAATAAAAAAGGAGAGAAGAAAATAAAAACTAGAATTGTGTTCTTTAATCTTGGCTCTTAATATCTCTTGAGCTTCTCCTAAATTTTCTTGCACTTTCCAATGTTGATTTCTCCAAAAAAATCATCTCCAATTGATATGTAAGTGATCACCTAAAATTTTCCAATTTCCTCCTTAAATAGGGAATGCTTAGGTGATAAAATTTTCCTAAATAGCCAACCTACGACAATAGCGATTTTACTATTATCTCAGCATTAAATCAGCCTCCTTTTCTCTGTGTTATTACTGTTGTAGCAACCCCTAGGCTATTGACTCAGCTGTAGATAAACTCCCAGACATAAGCTTATTGTGATGGCAACCCAAAACATGCTCTAAATTCATGTCAAATGCCTTATAATCATCCCCAAAAGAGTCCTAATTTACCTACAAAAATAAAGAAACAAAATAAATATAAAAACTAGCATTATAAATTTAATTAAAACACAAAAACTATATAATAACCACACTAAAAAAATTTAAATAAACATGCAATTCTCATACAAACAAATACCCCCACACTTAAACTTTTGCTTGTCCTCAAGCAAACACTTAAGAACACCTATCCTCATAATGAATTTAACACATTGACAAACTTGACTTGTCCATCCCCCATAATCTTTGGTTAATACAAGACTTATAACTCAAAATTAAATTGATAACTCAAGGTTAAAGACATAATTTTTACTAAGTGAAAAGCAAACTTTACCGTTGAATTCTCAAAAAATTATAAGTTAACAATCAAGAAAAATCAAAGTAAGAGATAGTACTCACTCAACCCTTAGCAACCTCTAAATTCTAACACATAAAAGATAACAAAACCAAACTTTTTTTTCTTTTTTTCAAGCAAGTGCATTTTACGCTCCATCTCGTTTTTTTTTCTGCCTCACAAATCTTCCCACTCTTAGCAATCCCCTATCGTTCCCACACTACTAAGTGTGGATATCGTTAAGTGGGTCCTTTGGATACTCTTACTCTAATTTTCACCCAGGTAGGACTTCTTTTTCCTTTCTTTAGTAAAGTTATCTTACAGTGGTCCCACATTCTTTGAGAAATTATTCTTATCAAGAATCCTTCTTCTAGCTCCTTTACTGCTAAGTCCAACCTCTATATAGCCCAATCCTTTGGTATCATTTTCTCCTTTGAAATCTGAGAATTCTAGACTTCCTTGCTCATTCTTTCTTAGTCCTTATTCGGGTAAATAATTCATCTTCTTGATCATGCTCATAACCCTTGGATCCATTTTAATTCCATAAAAAATCATGGCTATTTGGAAACTAGGAAGGGTGACTACCTATTTCTGACCATCCATAACTACAGACATAATCTTGCTCACACTAGCATCTAAAGTCACAACTTCTCCATCGAATAGAAATTTCACATGTTAATGCACAGTTGAGGGCACTTCTCCCAAAGTATGATACCAGGGCCTACCCAAAAGCAAAGTGTAGGTGCTAGGGATATCCAACACAGTGAACTCCACCATTGTCTCTATAGGTCTAGTCTTTATAAGAGCCATAAATGTTCCTTCTACATTCCTTATATTGTCATCATAAGCTCTGATTATAAGGTTGGATTTTGTTAAATCCTCCACCTTCACCCCTAGATTAGGAAGAATCTATAATGGGTAAACATTAATTATAGACCCATCATCCACCATTATATAATTAGTCTTCTTCCCTCTAACTTCAGCTGGGATAAACAAAGCTTTATTATGATTTCTCCCTTCCGTAGGTAAATCCTTATCAAAAAAGGTGATAACCCCTATTTATTTTCAATAACCTTTGCCACCATTGCTTCAAGGGTTACAGTAGTGTCAAGAGCTCCCAAATCATCACATTTGACCAGAGCTTTCCTGTGGCTACTTAAGTGCATCAAGAGCTCCCAAATCATCACATTTGCTTTTTCCTTCTTAAGTTGTTCAAGGATCAAGTCATCCTTATGTTCATCTAAGCCTTCTCTTTCAGTAGCCTCCTCCCTTTCTATGGTCTTCTCCATTGATTTATAACCCTTACCACTTTTAGTGACATGACTGACTTCTGGATTATCCACCTATACATTGCAGCCTTCAGTGCCTTCTTCATCAAAGTTGTACTAGATGTTTATTACCCCAATGGTTCGCTTCTTCTTTCCATCTTTCCACACCTCAACCATGCATTTCTCCTTATTATATGGCATCTTCTTATCATCAAATTCATTATCCCATCCTGTAGGCATGATCGACTTAATGGGTATATCAAAAGAAGGTGGTTTGGAATAACACACCTTGTAGTCGAATTTGCCTAAAGGTTATCCCAACAGGTCTTCTATTCTCTCCTTATCTTTGGGGGCATTAGGTGGTTTCTCATTAGTTTTAAGGTTTAGATCCTCAAAGGAGTTGAGCACTTCTTCCTCACTAACTCTTGAGTTGATCATCATGGTAGTTGGGGGTGGTACATTTTGATAGTTAAGGAAAGGGTTGTTTTTGGTGTTTAGGCTTGGATTCAATTTCTCAGGGTCTGTGATTTCTCCAGAGTCTATGAGGTTTTGAATTTCATGTTTAAAGTGCATGCAAGAGTCAGTGAAATGGCCAATAACATGGTGAAATTTATAGTAACTTTTTGGGTCAAAGCCAAGGAGATTTGGGTTTCGTGGTCTAAAAGGGGTTAAAGGTTTAAGGAGGCATTTTTGGATCAATCTGTCTAGGACTTTATATAGGGGCTACTTAAAGTTTGAGAATTTCCTAGGTCGTTGAATAGCATGGACTCCTATAACTACAACTCTACTAGCATTTCCTTATTGTATGCCCCCTGTTGGGTAATTTCTCACTTCGGTGCTTCCATTAATCAATTTTGGTTTCGTGGTCTAAAAGGGGTTAAAGGTTTAAGGAGGCCTTTTTGGATCAATCTGTCTAGGACTTTATATAGGGGCTACTTAAAGTTTGAGAATTTCCTAGGTCGTTGAACAGCATGGACTCCTATAACTACAACTCTACTAGCATTTCCTTATTGTATGCCCCATGTTGGGTAATTTCTTGCTTCGGTGCTTCTATTGATCAATTTGGGTTTCGTGGTCTAAAAGGGGTTAAAGGTTTAAGGAGGCCTTTTTGGATCAATCTGTCTAGGACTTTATATAGGGGCTACTTAAAGTTTGAGAATTTCCTAGGTTGTTGAACAGCATGGACTCCTATAACTACAACTCTACTAGCATTTCCTTATTGTATGCCCCCTGTTGGGTAATTTCTCGCTTCAGTGCTTCCATTGATCCTCCTTTTCTCGCTTTTGATCTCTTCAGCTTATAACCCATCATCGTAAAGGTATACAAATGTCTTAGGCTTCATCATTTGGAACCTTTCAACTAGATTGGATAACATATTTCGGACTATCATCCTAACTTGATCCATTTCAGCCAGCTTGTTCTTTATTAATCCTGCCTTATTCATGAACCTGGTCAGGAAATCTGAGAATGGTTCATTAGGCTTCTGCTTGGTCAATTCTAGATCCCTAATGGACACTTCAAGCCTGGTGTTGTAGTCATATTGCTTTAGAAAGGCGGTATATAGCTCCCTCCAGTCCGCTCACATTGACTTCTCCAACCCATGATACCAATTGACAACTATACCCTCTAAGGATAGCACAAACAGCTTGGTAACCATAAACAAAGGAGCCTTAGTGGTGCTCATGGTAGTTTCATATTGACTAAGGTGGATCCTCAAGTCTCCAGTACTTTCAAACTTCTGCAGCTATGGCATCTTAAATTTATCAGGCAACTTGTCCTCCTCAAATTGCATCACATCATCAAAGTGAAATGAGTATCCAATACCTTTTCCTCTCATTAACTCCTCCATCTTGGACATCTTCTGAGTCAGTGCTTTCATTTGCTTGGATTTCAGATGTTGCACTTGCTCAAGAGATTCTTTTTTCACCTTTTCAACCATGTAAATCTCAACATCCTCCAACTTTGTTTCCACAATAAGCATATTCCTAGCAGCATTGACATTATTAGTGGGTGGTGTACCCATAACAGGTGGATTGGTCATAACAGGAGGTGTAGCAGCAGCAAGTGGTGGCACCAACCCAGCCAGAGCTTGTCTTAACTCATATTGCATCATTGCTCTCATATCATCCATAAATGCTCCTTTGACATCCTCTAAGGTTTAGTTTCCTCCCTCGTGTTATTCCATTTCTTCAACTTGTTCAGGATGTGCAACTTCTAGATAAAGCAAGTTGATAGGACTCCTTTCCAGTCTGCTAAGGATCTCTCTCGTAATTGATTGCGGACTCAAATTAGTTCTCACTAGTCTGCCACCTTTCTAACTCCAAACACAGGATGACCTGGATGAATCTATGATGGTTGTAAGACAAGTTGTTAGTATAATGCATGTATGCGTGTATGCATGATGCACGTGCTATGCAACAAGTATCAATCAAGTTAAGTATATACATCCTTCCAACCTTATTCCTCCCACACATGTATTCAATGGCAAGTCTATTTTCCTAGGATTTTTTGTCTTGGCCTTAATATCAATAGGGGATATCAAAAATCAATGTGCATGTTAAATCTCTCAAAGCAGTAAAGCATAGAAATAGTATTTCTAGGTATAAAAGCATAGCCCGATCTTTATTAATTCTTATGGGTTTCTAAGGTATGGGTTTAGGCCTTTATAGATAGAAATACCTCATGGAAACATTCACAAGAAATTTAGGTAATCCTAGGGGAATTTACTAAGCCACTACATGAGCTGAGTTCCAATAAAAAGGTCAAGGTTCCCTTAGCAAGATGCCCTCCTTTAAGACTTGAGTTACAGGCCAAGGTCAAAGGGGCCTAGCATCCTTTACAAACTCAAGAGAAGACTTCCCCCCCCTTTAGGACCTGGGTTACAGAATCTGGTCAAATGAGCCCAGTAATCTCTCTTGAACTGAGTTAAGGCTAAGAGTGATGGTTAGCCAATTTACAATCCCATGAAGCTAGTGGAATCATGGAACTATAAACCAACGCCATTGGTTAATAGGGACATGCAGAATGAATGCAAGAACAAAATAATAATTAATAAAATAATTCTAAAGAACACAAGTAGAATCAGTATCTTTTATCCCCAGTGGAGTCGCCACTATAGACGGCGGGGTTTAGCGTGCGCGTAAGATCTTAGCAATCGCAACACTGTTTGAGCTAAGGGCTCTAGAGAACACACTAACCACTGTCACAAAGACATGGCGTGGAGATGAGGAGTCATCGCCTAAGGTAATAACTTGGATAAATCAAAAAATGGTGGTACTCGATTCCCTAAAAGAAAGCCAGCACCACAACCAAGAGATTTTGGATACGGAATACCAACTTCTTTCAGTCTCATGTTCTTTTAGAATTACTTTATGAATTAATATTTTATTCTCTATTTACATGCAATTTCATGTAAACCCTAAAAACAATCAACTCCAGACAAACTAGTCATGAAATATACAAGTAAACAATGCATTCACTAAAACTCCTAATCCCTAAATGAGTCTAATCTACATTGATTTTAATTAAATGAGCTAAATCTACATATTTTAATTTACATGTGAGCCTAAAGACTAATGGGCCTAATCCTTATTCAATTTTAATTTAAGTGGTTCTAAGTCTATTTATTTTAATTCTAAACATGGGCCTAAATCTAAAAATTATGAAGTATTTAATTTAATAGGCCTAATTCTATATATTTTAATTCTGGAATGATCTTAAATCTATAAATTATGAAAAAGGTTTAAATTAAATTGGCTAAGTCTAAGTTAATTAAATTAAATTAGGTGGGCCTACGTCTAATTAACTAAGTGGGCCTAAGTTATCTTTACCCTAATTTCTAATTAATTATGGACCTAAAGATGCATTTTCATTAATTAAACCTAAAAACACCTAAATTTAAATGGGTTAAAGCCTAATGTGGGCCTAGGGCCCAAAACACATAAACATAAGAAAACAAGCCTAAAATTAATAATAAAAATACCAACATAAATAAATAAAAGATTAAACAATTAATTAAATTTATTCCAAAACCCTAATTTAATTAAAATTACCATAAACAATAAAATAAAATAACCAATCAAGCAAAACTAATTTTACCCACTTAAATCAAATTCAATTTTAATTAAACAACCTAAGGATTTCTATAACCATTAATTTAATTAATTACCCAATTAAAACCCTCATTTTACTAACCGATTAATTAAAATTAAACACACAAGCACATACACCAAATTTCATTATTCCCACTATTGGGGTTATTATAAATAAAAGAATGATAAACAAACTAAATAAAAACCCTAGAAATTAGGTTTAGCTACACATTTCCATCTATAGCATTTCATGGATCTTCATAGATTTAATTCTCAAAATATGATCATTATGTAATCTCCTCCATAATCATCATCATAAAAATGTAAAACAATAATTAGTGAATAAAATTATAATAAAAAATTAAGTAAAATGAAATTTAATAAAAATCAAAATCATAACAAAAAAAAAGAAAAATAAAAGAAAGTAGGGAGAAAATAATATTTATGGATGCTTGTGGTTGGCTCCTCAAACTAGTAAAATCACTGTTTATTTCTTGAATAGATCTTGTTATTTTCTCCTTAAAAAAACTTTCTGCTCCTTGCCTCCAATATTTTTCTTGTCCCCTGCCAAGAGGCTAAGCTCTCCTTTTATAGGGAGAAAAATAAAAAAACCTTAAATTTTACGTATTAAGAGTTCCAATTTTAAAAGGACTTTATTTCCTAAAGAGTTCCAATTTTAAAAGGAATTTATTTTCTGAAGAAGTAGATAAATCCCAAAATAAATTTAAGAAAATTTTTAAACAAATCAAAACTAAAGAAAATATTTTTTATTTTCTGTAAAAAAATAAAAATAGACGGAAAACACGTAATTCCGACCAGAATTGCGTAATTCCAAATTTTTATTTTTATTTTTTTAACTTTTAATTACAAAAAGACCCCTGAAAGAAATTAAAATTTTAAATTAGGTCTTAAAAAGGTAATACAATTAAGTCCTTAAAAAATAATAAAACTCTTTTTGAAAACGTATGCAAACTTTTGAGGTTTCGAACTTCAAGTGTTGAAGACATACTTATAGCATTTTCATCATTAGAGTCATTTATCGCATCCATATTTTATTATCCCGAATTTGGGTGTTTACACTTAGTTAATTTCTTTTAAAAGAATTTTTCTTTAAATATGTGTTTATATAAGTGACATAGCTATGTGAAAGTGTGACCTTAATATCTTTTTTTTTACTCATTGATATAAGGGGAGAACATTACTTAAATGACATTCAATTTCATAAAGATTTTATGTATCTTTGCTTTTTTATTATTTTGGTTTATGTTCTTTTGTTTCCTCTATTGTTTAATAAAAGGGGAGAAAAAGCAATGTGATTTTTGTGCTTAATGTTCATGATTGTAATATGCTAAATGCCACATGATCAATTAACTAGCTAAGCTATATATGATCATGTTTGCACTATTTTGTGATGCATCATATATGTTTGAAATTATTTCCTTCACATTATCAAACATTCCTGTTGACCTTATCAAGTTACCAATCTTGATTTTGATCTTAACAAACTTAATTTTGTGCAACTAATGTATTTGCTTCTAGTGTGTATAAGTTAAGAGCAATTTGGAAGTCAAAATAATAATGAATTATTTAAGAAAAATGATTCTAGAAAGTCATCACTAGTATTATCTTGGTCGGACTCATCACAGGGACTAAATTGTACAAAAAGTTACAATTTGTGTCATAGTCCCGATCAAGACCAAAGTAGTCTCGAGCGAGACAAAAGAAGAGCAAAAAACACAAAAAAGGGCAGTACCCATCCCAATTGAATGTCCTGATCAGGACATGCATATCCCAATCGAGATCAAAGCATATTTTTAAACGTAATGGCTCGTAACGGTTATTTGATGCTAGTCTCGACCGGGACGGATGATATCTCGACTGGGACCTAACAAAATATAGCTCAAAATTCTAAATTTTCATTCAAATAGACTTGGTATTTATTAGGAAAAAAATTATTGCTTCCAAAGTTATAATTGGATTACTCAAGTATAAATATGACCTTTGAAGATTTTTTTAAGGTTAAGAAACTTGTTTATTCATTCTATACTTTCAAGAATTTAATTAAGCTCTCTAAACTCTTTCAAAATTCATTTTATTGTTATATACTTTTGTGAGAGTTAGTGAGTGTTAGAATAGATATTCTTATTCTTCTATTTTATGGGATTAGAAAATGGGAAGTGATATTCTATTCTAAAGGAATTGACTTAAGTGTTTAGCCATTAAAACACTTAGGAATTTGGTTTTTAGTGTGAGTCTTGAAAACACTTATAAATTGGTTTTTGAGTGAGCCTAGAAAACTCAAGTTGTAAGGTTGTAAGAGTGAGCCTTAAAACTCTTGTGTAATCTTAATCTTATGAATAAGATTGTGGGTGATTGAAAATCCTAACTTTGGGATAAGTTAGGTGGAGACGTAGGATTGTTGTTGAATCTGAACTCCTTAAATCATTGTGTTCTTCATTCTTCCTTCTCAACACTTCTTTTAATTTTTATTCAAACCTTTTATTTTATTAATTTTGTTTAATAGTCCTATTCACCCCCCCCCCTCTAGGAGTCTTTCAATTGGTATCAGAGCTTGAATTCTAAGAACTTCATTGCTAGAATACAAGATCATGAGGAGTGAATCTCAAAATATTTTTTCACTTAGACCATTCTTTGATGGTAGTGACTATCCTCTTTGGAAGTTCAAGATGGAGTTATACCTTGATTGTGGTTCTATAAATCTTTGGAACATTATCCTAAGAGATTAGGAACCACTTACAACTATCATTGATGGTGTGGTAACTACTCTTTCAAGAAACCAATGGACCATTGATCAAAAGGAAGAAAACCATAAAAATAAAAAAAAGGCTATGATTACTCTAATCTTTTCAATGATGAGAGAATAAGGAGGCAAGGTTCAACATTGTATGTCGGCCAAGGAAATGTGGGAGACCTTGGAAAATCATTATGAAGGAAACATATAAGTTAAAAAGCAAGAAGTTTTAACTTCACATGTATGAATATGAACTCTTTAAGATGAAGCCTCAAGTGTTAATCACAGAGATGACAAATTGACTCAATACTCTTCTCATAACCCTCAAGAAGCTTGGTAAATATTTCACCAAGGAAGAGGTAAACAACAAGATTCTAAGAATCCTACCTAAGAAGGATTGGGAATCTTGAGTTACTTCAATTGAGGAAGCTCAATACCTCTCCACCCTCTCAACTGATGTGCTCATTGGTAAGCTTTTGACACATGAGCTCACAATTTAGCAAAAATATGAAGAGCAAGAAGAGAAAGAAAAAAAGGAAAAGAGCATAGCACTTAAAGCTCTTCAAGAAGATAGTGAAAAGGAAAGCATTAAAGATTCTAGTTATAAAGATGGTGACATTGCCATGCTCACTAGGAACCTCAAAAAGTTTTTGAGAAAGAAACATTTATTAAGAATAAGTGATTTCAATAAGAAGTATAAAGGAGAAGGCAAGAAGAAAATCAAAAAGGCTACTTGTTATGAATGCAAGAAACCATGACACATTAGAAGTGAGTACCCTAAACTCAAATTCCAGAACTAGGGAGCGAAGGATAAGAAAAAGGCCTTCAAAGCTACTTGAGATAACTCCTTCGAATCTAAAGAGAAAGAGGAACAATAAGAAGTGGTAAATCTTTGTTTCATGGCTTTTAAAGATGAAAAAGAGGTATCATCTACTTCTAATTCTTCTTGTGATGAATATTATGATTATGATGATGTTTATAGCTCTATTATAAGCAAACTCTTGCTTAATTGCATAAGTTTATTATCTAAAAAGAAACATTATAAGCATGAGTTAGTTAGCTTAGCCAAAGAATTTGAAAGTTTAAAATTTGATTTTGATAAACTTGTTGATTCAAATGAAAAACTTGTTAGTAATGCAAAATCTTTTAATTCTTTAGAAGATCAACTTAAGAAAGCAAATGATGAAAATCCTAAACTTTCTAAGGAGGTCTTAGAATTAAAGAATTCCACTACTAAATTCAAGAGAGGAAAAGAAACTTTAGATAGTCTTCTTGACTCTCAAAAATTTCATGGAGATACCTATAGAATTGGATATAAAAATGGAATGCCTTCATTATCATCATCACATATTAATTTTATTAAAGTCTCACATGACTTTACTCCTTCTACTTTCAAACCAAATGAAATTCAAGCTTTCTGAGCTAAAAGATTTTGTATGTTAAACAATAAAGGAAAGTCTCATAAGACTCATCCTTCATTAACATAAAGAGGTAAGGCTCAAATTAGAGTACCTCAACCCAAGCATGCTTATATGTACACTAGACATAATCACATTTGGCATGCTATATAGCACAATGCTCTTAAATATGTTGTACAAACCTATGAAAATATAAATTGTCATTGTCCATGTATGTCTCACACTATGACTCAAAAGAGTTATAGGAAGCACATACCAACACAACATGAAAGACATGCTTCACACACTAGGAAAGCATATCATCCTAGGAGGGCTGTCACTGTGTCAACTTTGAACCTTCCCATTTGTTTTGGAGGTTGAACTCTCTTAGAAGACCATAGGTAATTATCAATCACCATCCTTTCCAAAAGATCTGTTGCCTCATCCATTATTTTCCTCATAAAAAATCCACCAGCCCTAGCATCAATAGAATCTCCTGTAGAATTTGTGACTCTGTTATAGAATGCCCTTATAAGCACATCTTTTAGTAGTCCATGATGTGGACAGCTCCTTTATAACTCGGTAAACCTCTCTCGAGCTTCACTCAATGATTCATGCTCAAATTGTTATAATAAAGTGAGCTCTTTCACCACCTTTGTTGTCTTAGATGGTGGAAAATATTTAGCTAGGAACCCCTTGCACAAATCATTCCAATTAGTAAAAGAACCGGGTGGTTAAGATTTTAACCACATTTTAGCCTTGTCCTTCAAAGTGAATAGGAGCAATCTCAACCTTAGTGCATCACTAGACACACCATTATACTTGAGCGTGTCACAAATCTCAAGGAAGTTTGCAATGTGGTCGTTCGAGTCCTCATTCATCATCCTATAAAATTGAATGGTTGATTAGAGCATCTACAACAAAGAAGGCTTTATCTCGAAACTATTGTCTTCAACATTTGGCCTTGTTATGCTTTCCCTCGTACCTCCCAAACCAAGCATAGATGTGTCCAACAACACCTTGTATAAGCAGCTTGATTCTCTTCATTCGCCATCGTTCTTGATTCCTCATAAAAATGTCTACGATTCTCTTTCTCAAACTAAGTAAGCTCTAGTATGTACATGAGTGGTTTCTTTCCTGACTTTGGGGTATTATGCATACACTAAAAAGCTAAGAAAAATTTAAAAACAAAAGAGTTAAAGATAAAAAGAATTAAAAATTGGTCCTTTAATCCAACAAAAATCAAATCAATTATGATGTTAGAACTAAATCCCTGGCAACAGTGCCAAAAACTTGTTGATGCAAAACTACAAGCGCATGGTATTGCCAAGTAGTATAAAAAATATCGATCCCACGAGAACTCACTCTAATCACCTATCAACCTAATTCTTTATTGTATAAGGCTTTCGAATATGGAATTTTGAAAGAAAATTAAATAAAAATTAAATAAATTTATAATAAAAATAAATTCTAAAAGTGAAGGAATAAATAATTAATAAATGCAATGGTTAGGAATTGAATCCTTTCACAATCTTTAGTTAACCTTAATTAATGAACCTATTAGTCTTGCAAATCCCGAGTAATTCTAATTTATTGATTAATCTCTCTCAAGTATTAACCAATTTTAATTCATAACCTTCAAACAAGAACATTAAATCCCAACTCTCATTATGAACTCAATCCCTTGAATCAAATTATAAATTTATTCACCCACACTTGATTGGAATTTAATTAATTTATGATATCTCTACCTATAAGTAATTTAAATCTATATTTATAGTTCCGTTAAGATTTTGATCTCTCAACCTAAAACCCTAATTATAATTATGCTAATGGTGATCAAGTATCAACAAATAATAAACACAATAAATATAGTTTACAAGAACTAATAACTCATTAATTAAAAGAAAAACTAATTCATATTAAATCATCAATCCCTAACCAACATGAATTTAGCCTAACATGTTGGAGAAATATCCAATAAAATTCTCAAAACAACCTGTGGAAATTACAAGAATAAAGAAGGAGAGAAGAAAATAAAAACTAGAATTGTGTTCTTCAATCTTGGCTCTTTATATCTCTTGAGCTTCTCCTAATTTTTCTTGCACTTTTCAGTGTTGATTTCTCCCAAAAATTGTTTGCAATTGATAGGTAAGTGATCACCTAAAATTTCCCGAGAGTCCTCCTTAAATAGGGAATGCTTATGAGATAAATTTTTCCCAAATAGGCAGCCTGCGACAGCAACTATTTTGTTGCTATCTCAACCTTAAATCAGCTTCTTTTTCGTTGTGTTACTGCTACTATAGCAACCCCTAAGCTGCTATCTCAACTGCAGATTAACTCCCAAACATAAGCTTATTGTGATGGTAGCTTTCCCCCCTGCAATGGTAGCCCAGAACATGCTCCAAATTCATGTCAAATGCCTTATAATCATCCCCAAAAGAGTCCTAATTTACCTAAAAAAATAAAGAAACAAAATAAATATAAAAACTAAATAATAACCACACTAAAACAATTTAAATAAACATGCAATTCTCATAAAAACATGATCCTTTCTCTATTTAACTACTAGTAAACCCGATATTATGTTTTCTACTTGCTTGTGTGATAGATTTCAATCAAGTCATAGAGAATCTCATTTTAATGCTATCAAAAGAATTTTCAAATATCTTTGTGGTACAATGCATTTAGGACTTTGGTATCCTAGGAGTTCTTCCTTTAACTTGATTAGTTATTCGAATGTAGACTTTACCGGTAGTTTACTAAATAGAAAGAGCACTTTTGGAACTTGTCAATTTTTAGGAAAATGTTTAGTTTCTTGGTTTAGTAAGAAATAAGTTTCGGTTGCCTTGTCCACTGCTGAAGCTGAATACATTGCAGTAAGTCTTTGTTGTTCATAAGTCTCATGGCAAAAACAACAACTAATAGACTATGGCATAAAACTTAATCACATTCCTATCAAATGCGACAATACAAGTGCTATTAACCTTAGCAAGAATCTCATTTAACACTCTAGAACTAAGTATATAGACATTCAACATCATTTTTTGTGTGATCATGTTCAAATTGGTGATATATCACTTGATTTTATTGATACAAATAATCAACTTGCTGATATCTTCATAAAACCTCTCAATGAAGAGAGATTGAACTTCATTAAACATGAACTTTGTATGATTGATGGTTCTAGCTTGTCTTGATTTTGATAGAACCTTAACTTTCTTCTTTGTTTATTTTTGGTAGATGATACATGTTTATTTGATTTTTTTTATTCTTCCTATTTTGCAAAATTAATAATTAATTTTTGAAACTTTCATTAAATTAATTTTTTTAATTTTTAGCAAAATATATCCTTCCTTAAATAAGTCTATTTCATTAGGTCATTTATTTCTTTCAAAAGTTATATATTAATTCCCATAAATGCAAATTAATTTTGCAAGGACTTAATTGTAAGACATTTTGGACCTAATTGTAAAGTTTTTAAAAAAATTTTGTTAAGGGACCTTAGTCCCACCCAAGACCAGATCATATCCTGATTGGGATATGATATTTGATTTCTGTGTTTTTACATAGAACTCATCCTAAACAAATGTCCCAATTAGGACATCGCTTGGGACATCATGTCCCGATCGGGATGGGAGCATGTCTCGACCAGGACATAACTCCTAACAGCGTTAGGAATTCAAAAATTTTCACCTTTTTGACTCTCCAATAAAAAACATGAATGAATTTTTACGTTCCTATTTAGTTCAAATTTAAATTCTACACTTTTTCCAACCCTAATCTCATGCTTATAAATACCACTCTATTCCTCATTGATTTTTTCATCCTAAATCAATTCTTTTCTTTCTCTACACATTCTACATCTATTACTCTCCTAATGGCTCTAAAGAAACCAAGCAAAGCTACTTTATCTTTTCAAGCTCCTTTTTTTTCTAAGAAGGATAAACCTAAGAGAAATCATTCTCCTTTTTCTTATTCCTCTTAAAAAAAAAAAGGATGTCTCTATTTCAAAAAAGGGCTTTCATTCCCTTAAGGTACATGCATGAAACAACTCCCAAGGCTATAGGATGCTATGATGAAGCCCAACATCTTCTCCTCAAAGGTGGGATTTATGGTTTTGCTTTCATACCTTTTCTATCTTACCCATCTCTCAGCATTAAGTTTCTTTCATCTTTTACTCTTCACTCCGCCAAATTTGATGATAATAATCCTTATTTCTCAATGAGATTTAAATTAAGAGGGAGAGATTGCTTTATCACCTATCAAGAGTTTGACACTCTTTTTGGATTGTCTCAAAAGGGACACATTCAAGTTAATCCTCATTGGATTGCCTCCTCTTATTGGGATCAAATCAAAGCTCCTAATGCACCTCAATTCTCCATCGGACACACTAAAGCCTCCTTCATCAAACCCAAAGCAGTTTGGTAGTTCATCGCTTCATTACTTATTCCATTAATAGTAGAGCTCTTTCTAATGAAGCACTTTCTCTTGATGACCCTTTTATTCTTTATTTTCTTCATCACAATGAGAATATTTCTTTAGGAAGATTTTTACAATGGCTAATTTGGCTAATTTGTGATAGTCAAACCGGTGCAATTTGTATTGGCGGAATTATCATGAAATTAACTAAATTTTTCAATATTAATCTTGACTCTCTATCATCTACTAAACCTTTGTTTCTTGATGCTTCCTTCATTTAAAACTCCAAACAATTCACTTTTATTAATGGAGTTTAGGTTTGGAAACATGACCTTAGAGCTAGCGAAAACATTAAAGCTATGTTTCAAAAATTAGAAGAACAAGAAGGTCAAGGAGAAGAAGAATAAGAACCTCACCCTCAAGTTGCTCCTCCAAGAAAAAGAATAAAAAGTGAAGGTACATCAAGTCAAGGTGCTCAAGCTCAAGAAAATGAACCTTCATAGGTTGGCCAAACTTTTGAGCACATGTCCCTAATGGAATCCAACTTCAATTCATGCTTTAATGAAGTTGAATCTAATTTTAATGTGCATTTCAATCAAATTGATGCCAACATTGCTCATCTTCAAGTTCATCACATTTATGAGCAACAAGGTTATACATGCACCTATCCTCCTCCTCCTTTCCCTTCTCAAGAATAGATTTTATTTGTATTTTTTGTTTGTTTTATTTTCAGTTTATGTTTGGTTAATTTTCTATATATGAGCCTCTAGCTGTTAGTTTTCTTTTAGGCTCATTCTATCCTTGTTTATGCTTAGTTTATTTTTAATTTATTTTCAGTATCTTATCTTTATACTGCATCTTTTTATTATTAATGAAATTTTTTACTTTGAAAGTGTTTATTTAAGTTTATTTTTTTTATTTTTGATAAAGGGGGAGAAATATTTAAGTTTGAATAATGTTTTTAATAAGGTGATTAACTTATTAATTAACTTATTATGATTTATGCTTTTAATAATTATGCATTTTTTTATATATGCAAAATTCATTTATGTAAAGAAAAATTTCTCTTAGAAATATTTTTGATCTTTAAAAGGAAACAATAGTTGAGTTTGCATGTATACTTTGTGAATTTCTTTTAAAAGAATTTTCATTTAAAGACGTGTTTATGTAAGTGACATAATTATGTGAAAGTGTGTCCTTAATATCTTTGTTTTTTTTACTCATTAATATGGGGGAGAACATTACTTAAATGACATTTAATTTTATAAAGATTTTATGTATCTTTGCTTTTTCATTATTTTGGTTTATGGTTTTCTATTTCCTCTATTATTTAATAAAGGGGGAGAAAAAGCAATGTGATTTTTGTGCTTAATGTTCATGATTGTAATATGATAAGTGACACATGATCAATTAACTAGCTAAGCTATATATGATCATGCTTGTACTATTTTGTGATGCATCATATATGTTTGAAATTATTTCCTTCACATTATCAAACATTCTTGTTGACCTTAGCAAGTTACCAATCTTGATTTTGATCTTAACAAACTCATTTTTGAGCAACTAATGTGTTTGCTTCTAATGTGTATAAGTTAAGAGCAATTTGGAAGTCAAAATAATAATGAATTATTTAAGAAAAATGATTCCAGAAAGTCATCATAAGTATTATCTCGATCAGACTCATCACAAGGACTAAATTGTATAAAAAGTTACAATTTGTGTCATAGTCCTGATCAGGACCAAAGTAGTCTCGAGCGGGACTAAAGAAGAGCAAAAAATAGAAAAAAAGGTAGTACCTATCCCAATTGAATGTCCCGATCGGGACATGCATACCCCAATCAAGATCAAGGCATATTTTTAAATGTAATGGCTCACAATGGTTATTTGATGTTAGTCTCTACTGGGACGGATGATATCCTGATTGGGACCTCACAAAATATAGCTTAAAATTCTAAATTTTCATTCAAATAAACTTGGTATTGATTAGGAACAAAATTATTGCTTCCAATAGTTATAATTGGATTACTCAAGTATAAATATGACCTTTGAAGATTGTTTTGAGGCTAAGAAACTTTTTTATTTATTCTATACTTTCAAGAATTCAATTAAGTTCTCTAAACTCTTTCAAAATTCATTTTATTATTGTATACTCTTGTGAGAGTTGGTGAGTGTTAGAATAGAAATTCTTATTCTTCTATTTTCTAGGATTAGAAAATGGGAAGAAAGATTCTATTCTAAAGGAATTAGTTTAAGTGTTTAGCTATTAAAACACTTGGGAATTCAGTTTTTAGTATGAGTCTTGAAAACACTTGTAAATTAGTTTTTGAGTGAGCCTAGAAAACTCAAGTTGTAAGGTTGTAAGAGTGAACTTTAAAACTCTTGTGTAATCTTAATCTTATGAATAAGATTATGGGTGATTGAAAATCCTAACTTTAGGATAAGTTAGGTGGAGACATAGGATTGTTATTGAATCCGAACTCCTTAAATCATTGTGCTCTTCATTCTTCCTTCTCAACACTTCTTTTAATTTTTGTTCAAACCTTTTATTTTGTTAATTTTGTTTGGTAGTCCTATTCACCCCCCTCTAGAACTCTTTTGATTGGTATCAGAGCTTGAATTCTAAGAACTTCATTGCTAGAATACAAGATCATGGGGAGTGAATCTCAAAACATTTTTTCACTTAGACCATTCTTTGATGGTAGTGACTATCCTCTTTGGAAGTTCAAGATGGAGTTATACCTTGATTGTGATTCTATAAATCTTTGGTACATTGTCCTAAGAGGTTAGGAATCACCTACAACTATCATTGATGGTATGGTAACTACTCTTTTAAGAAACCAATGGACCATTGATTAAAAGGAAGAAAATCATAAAAATAAAAAGGCTATGATTACTCTAAACTTTGAATGATGAGAGAATAAGGAGGCAAGGTTCAACATTGTATATTGGCCAAGGAAATATGGGAGACCTTGGAAAATTATTATGAAGGAAACATATAAGTTAAAAGCAAAAAGGTTCAACTTCACATGTATGAATATGAACTCTTTAAGATGAAGCCTCAAGAGTTAATCACAAAGATGACAAATTGACTTAATACTCTTCTCACAACTCTCAAGAAGCTTGGTAAAAATTTCACTAAGGAAGAGGTAAACAACAAGATTATAAGAATCCTGCCTAAGAAGGATTAGGAATCTCAAATTACTTTAATTAAGGAAGCTCAATACCTCTCCACCCTCTCAACCGATGTGCTCATTGGTAATCTTTTGACATATGAGCTCATAATTAAGCAAAGAGGTGAAGAGCAAGAAAAGAAAGAATAAAAAAAAAAGCATAGAACTTAAAGGTGTTCAAAAAGATAGTGAAGAGGAAAGCGTTAAAGATTCTAGTGATGAAGATGGTGACATTGCCATGCTCATTAGGAACCTCAAAAAGTTTTTGAGAAAGAAAAATTTCTCAAGAACAAGGGATTTGAATAAGAAGTACGAAGGAGAAGACAAGAAGAAAACCAAATAGGTGCTATGAATACAAGAAACCAGGACACATTAGAAGTGAGTGCCCTAAACTCAAATTCAAAAACTAAGGAGCAAAGGATAAGAAAAAAGCCTTCAAAGCTACTTGGGATAACTCCTCCAAATTCGAAGAGGAAGAGGAACAACAAGAAGTGGCCAATCTTTCTTTCATGGCTTTTAAAGATGAAAAAGAGGTACCATCTTCTTCTAACTTTTCTTGTGATGAATATTATGATTGTGATGATGTTGAGAGCTCTATTGTAAGCAAACTCATGCTTAAATGCAAAAGTTTATTATTTAAAAAGAAATATTATAAGCATAAGCTAGTTAGCTTAACCAAAGAATTTGAAAGTTTAAAATTTGATTTTGATAAACTTGTTGATTCAAATGAAAAACTTGTTAGTAATGCAAAATCTTTTAATTCTTTGGAAGATCAACTTAAGAAAGCAAATGATGAAAATCCTAAACTTTCGAAGGAGGTCTTAGAATTAAAGAATTCCATTGCTAAATTCAATAGAGGAAAAGAAACTTTAAATAGTATTCCTGACTCTCAAAAATTTCATGGAGATACCCATAGAATTGGATATAAAAATGGAATGCCTTCATTATCATCACCACATATTAATTTTATTAAAGCCTCACATGACTCTAGTCCTTTTACTTCCAAACTAAATGAAATTCAATCTTTCCAAGCTAAAAGATCTTATGTGTTAAATAATAAAGGAAAGTCTCATAAGACTTATCCTTTATTAACACAAAGAGGTAAGGCTCAAATTGGAGTACCTCAACCCAAGCATACTTATGTGTACACTAGACACAATCACATTAGGCATGCTACACAACACAATGCATATAAATATGTTGTACAAACCTATTAAAATATACATTTTCATTGTCAATGTATGTCTCACACTATGACTCAAAAGAGTTATAGGAAGCACACACCAATACAACATGAAAGACATGCTTCACACACTAGGAAAACATATCATCCTAGGAGAAACAAATTTGAAAATGTTGTATGTTCATATTGCATGATCAAAGGATATACGAATAATGTCTACTTCTATAGAATACTACATATGAATTTGTTTCCTTTGGATTATCTTAAAACTAACCAACCTAGACTAAAAAAGGTTTAGGTCCGAAAGAACACTTAAATTATTTTATATAGCTGTACTCGAAATCTATAAAAATAAAAAGAAAATGGTATCTCGACAGTGGATGTTCAAGGCACATGATAGGACAAAGAGCAATTCAATAAGCTTGATGCTAAGGATGGAGGACATGTTACATTCGGAGACAATACAAAAGTAAAAATTATTGGCATTAGAGAAATCAGTAATCCTTAATCCTTATCTATACATCATGTATTGCTTGTTGATGGTCTTAAGCATAATTACTTATTATAAGTCAATTATGTGATATGGGAAATAAAGTGACTTTTTAGCCTAGAAATTGCTTTGTTAGTAGTCTTGATAAAGATAAAGTAATTTTTAGTGGTGAAAGAATAGACAATGTTTATGTTATTGATTTGAATAGAATTGATAATAAAGACATAAAATTCTTAATGTCAATTTCTCATGACACATAGGCATGGCATAGAAGGTTAGGACTTGCAAATTTTGAGCATTTAATTGATCTTTGTAAACATGAACTTATGATTAGTTTATCTAAGCTTGAATTTACTAAGGATAAACCTTGTGATGCTTGTAAAAAAGGAAAACAATCCAAGTCCTCATTTAAGCTAAAAAATGTAGTGTCTACCTCTAGACTAGTTGAACTTATACATATGGATTTGTTTGGACCAACTAGAGTTGCTAGTCTCAGTGGAATGCACTATGAATATATATTGGTTGATGATTAATATAGATTTACTTAGGTATGTTTTCTTACTCAAAAGAATGATGCATTTAAAGTCTTTGAAAATTTTGCTAAAAGAGTTCAAAAAGAAAAAGGATTTTGTATTTCATCCATTAGAAGAGATCATGGAACTGAATCTAAAAATGAATTTTTCAAAATCTATTGTAATGAAAATGGTATTTCACTTACATTTTCTTCTTCTAGAACTCCCTAACAAAATGGGGTAGTTGAAAGGAAAAATAGAACTCTTGTGGAAATGGCTAGAATGATGCTTCATGAGCATAATTTACCTATATATTTTTTAGCGGAATCTGTTAACACATCTTGTTACATTTCAAATCAAGTTTTCAAAAGACCAATTTTAAATAAAAATTCTTATGAGCTATGGAATAATAGAAAATCCAAAATTTCATATCTAATAGTATTTGGATGTAAGTGCTTTATATTAAACACCAAGGATAATCTTAGGAAATTTGACTCTAAAGCTGGTGGAGGAATTTTCCTAAGCTATTCTATTTCTAGTAAGGCATATAGAGTCTTTAATAAGAGAACTCTAGTAGTTAAAGAGTCAATGCATGTTGTTTTTTATTAATCAAACTCACTTGATCACAGAAAGGATGTTTGTAGTGTTGATGATCTTGTAGATGAAAATGAGATTGTGGAAACTCAAGAAAAAAATGTTACTAAGCCCTTGGAAACTTAAAATTCCAAGTAAGGAGGATATTGAGGAAATATCTCAACAAACCTTGAAGGAGGAACTTCCAAAGAATTGGCAATTAAAGAAAGCTCATCCCCAAGACCTCATCATAAGTGACACTACAACAGGGGTAACTTCTAGATCTAAATTAAAGTCTATTGTTAATTTAGCCTTCATTTCTCAAATTGAGCCTAAAAAAGTTAATGATGCATTGAATGATGAATTTTGGGTCCTTGCTATGCAAGAAGAGTTGAATCAATTTGAGAGAAATAAGATTCCAACCTTGGTTCCTAGACCAAAACATCATCCTATTATAGGCACCAAATGTGTGTTTAGAAATAAAATGAATGAACAAGGTGTCATAACTAGAAATAGAGCAAAACTAGTAGTTAAAGGTTATAATCAAGAGGAAGACATTGATTATGATGAAATCTTTACCCCCGTTGCAAGGTTAGAAGCTATTAGAATGCTACTTGCATTTATATCTTTCATGGATTTTAAACTTTATCAAATGGATGTTAAAAGTGCATTCTTAAATGTTTTTATTAAAGAGGAGGTATATGTTGAGCAAAAATTTTGATTCTCCAAATCATGTATTTAAACTTTCAAAAGCATTATATGGATTGAAATATGGTCAAAGAGCTTGAGTAACTTTTTACTAGAGAAATCCAAACATGATTCATTAATTGTGCAAATATATGTTGATGATATTATTTTCGGTGCTACTAACCATTACTTGTGTTAGAAATTCTCCAAATTAATGCATTGAGAATTTAAAATGAGTATGATAGGAGAACTCAAATTCTTTCTCAAATTACAAATCAAGTAATGCAAAGATGTAATTTTCATCAATCAAATAAAATACGCAAAAGACATTCTCAAAAAGTTTAGAATGGATGGAACTAAAACAAGCAAAACTACAATGAGCACCACAACCAAACTAAACACAGATGAGAATAGCAAACCGGTTGATGAAAAATAATTTAGAGATATGATATGATCCCTTCTTTATTTAATTGCTAGTAGACACCATATTATGTTTACTACTTGCTTATGTGCTAGATTTCAATTAAGTCCTAAAGAGTCTCATTTGAATGCTATCAAAGAATTTTCAAATATCTTTATGGTATAATGCATTTAGGACTTTAGTATCCTAGAGGTTCTTCCTTTCACTTGATTAGTTATTCGGATGCAGACTTTATCGATAGTTTACTAAATAGAAAGAGCACTTTCAAAACTTGAAATTTTTAGGACAGTGTTTAGTTTCTTGGTTTAGCAAGAAACAAGTTTCGGTTGCCTTGTCCACTGCTGAAGATGAATACATTGCAACAAGCCTTTGTTATTCACAAGTCTTATAGTAAAAACAAAAATTGATGGACTATGGTATAAACTTGATCTGATTCCTATCAAATGTGACAATACAAGTGTTATTAACCTTAGCAAGAATCCCATTCAACATTCTAGAAATAAGCATATAGACATTAGACATCATTTCTTGCATGATCATTGTCAATTTGGTGATATCACACTTGATTTTGTAGATACAAATAATTAACTTGCTGATGTCTTCACAAAACCTCTCAATGAAGAGAGATTGAACTTCATTAAACATGAACTTAGCATGATCGGTAGTTCTAGTTTGTCTTGATTTTGATAGAACCTTAAGTTTATTCTTTGTTTGTTTTTAGTATATGATACATGTTTATTTGATTTTTTTTATTCCTTCTATTTTGCAAAATTAATAATTAATTTATGAAACCCTCATTAAATTAATTATTTATTTTTTAGCAAAATATATCCTTCCTAAAATGAGTCTATTTCATTTATTCATTTATTTCTTTCCAAAATTGTCATTTTTGTCCAATTAATGCAAATGAAATTTGCAAGGACTTATCTATAAGACTATTTGGTACTACTTGAACAAATTTTTAAAGCTTTTCTAAAAGGGACCCTGGTCCAGCCCAGAACAAGATCATGTCCCAATCGAGACATGATCTTTGATATCTGTGTTTTTACATAGAACTCATCCCAAATGAATGTCCCAATCGGGACATCATGTCCCGATCAAGATGAGAACATGTCCTGACCGGGACATAGCTCCTAACAGGATTAGGATTTCAAAATTTTTTACCTTTTTGACTCTCCAATAAAAAAATAGGAACGGATTTTTAGGTTCCTATTTAGTTCAAATTCAAATTCTCCACTATTTTCAACCCTAATCTCATGTCTATAAACACCACTCTATTCCTCATAGATTTTTCATCTCAAATCAAGTCTCTCATTTCTCTACATACACTACAATTTTTCTCTCCCTATGGCTCTAAAGAAACCTAGCAAGACTCCTTCATCTTCTTAAGATCCTCCTCCTTCAAAGAAGGATAAACCAAAGAGAACTCATTCTCCTTTTTCTTATTCCTCTCAAGAAATCAAAAAATGGATGTCTCTTTTTATCATTTTTCTTTCACACCTTTTCCATCTTACCCTTCTTTCATCATTGAGTTTCTTTATCTTTTACTCTTCACTCTGCCAAATTTAATGATAATAATCCTTATTTCTCAATGAGATTTAAATTGGGAGGCAAAGATCGCTTCATGACCTATCAAGAGTTTGACACTCCTTTTGGATTCTCTCAAGAGGAATACATTCAAGCTAATCCTCATTGGATTGCCTCCTCCTAGTGGGATCAAATCAAAGCTCCTAATGCACCTCAATTCTCCACCAAACACACCAAAGCCTCCTTTATCAAATCCAAAATACTTTGGCATATTCATCGTTTTATCACTTATTCTATTAATTATAGAGCTCTCTCTCATGAAGCATTTTCTCTTGATGATCTTTTTATCCTATATTATCTTCATTACATGAGAATATTACTTTAGAAAGATTTTTACAATGGAGAATTTGGCTAATTAGTGATAGTCAAAATGGTGTTATTTATATTGGTGGGATTGTTACAAAATTAGCTAAATTTTTCAATATTAAACTTGACTCTCTACCTTCTACCAAATTTTTATTTCTTGATGCTTCCTTCATTTGAAACTCTAAACAATTTCAGCTCTATTAATGGAGTTTGGGTTTGGAAACATGACCTTAAAGCTAGTGAAAACATTGAAGCTAAATTTTAAGAGTTAGAAGAACAAGAAGGTCAAGGGGAAGAAAAATAAGAACCTTAACCTTAAGTTGCCCCTCCAAGAAAGAGAACAAGAAGTGAAGGTACATCAAGTTAAGGTGCTTAAGCTCAAAAGGATGAACCTTCTTGGGTTGGCCAAATTTTTGAGCACATGTCTCTCATGGAATCCAACTTCAATTCTCGCTTTGATGTCTAATTTTAATATGCTTTAATCAAATTGATGAAAACAGTGCCCATCTTCAACATGATGTTCATCACATTTGTGAGCAATAAGGCTACATATGCACCTATCCTCCTACTCCTTTCCCTCCTCAAAAATAGATTTTATTTGTATTTTTCATTTGTTTTATTTTTGATTTATTTTCCATATATGAGCCTCTAGCTATTAGTTTTCTTTTAGGCTCATTCTATCTTTGTTTATGTTTAGTTTATTTTTCTTTTATTTTCAGTATTTTATCTTTGTACTGCATTTTTTTATTATTAATGAAATTTTTTTTTTAATTGCAAGTGTTTATTTAAGTTTATTCTTTTTGATTTTTGACAAAGGGAGAGAATATTTGAGTTTTATATTAATATTGTGCTTAATTTATTAATTTTATTATTATACTTCTAATAATTATATATATATATATATATATATATATATATACATGCAAAAAAAACAAAAGTTGAGTACCATGCATACTTAATTAATTTCCTTAAAAATAATTTTCTTTTAAAGATGTGTTTATGTAAGTGACATAGCTATATGATAGTGTGACCTTAATATCAATTTTATTTTTCACTTATTAATTTAGGGGGAGAACATTGCTTAAATTACATATTCATTTCATAAAGATTTTATGTATCTTTGCTTTTTTCATTATTTTGGTTTATGATCTTTTGTTTCCTCTAGTGTTTAACAAAGAGGGAGAAAAAGTAATGTGATTTTTGTGCTTAATGTTCATGATTGTAATATGCTAAGTGCCACATGATCCATTGACTAGCTAAGCACTATATGATCATGTTTGTACTATTTTGTGATGCATCATATATGTTTGAAATTATTTCCTTCACATTATCAAACATTCCTCTTATGCTTTGGAGGACCATAATTTTGTAATGATATATTTTAAGTCATTTAAAATAAAAATTTATATTTCTTATCATGTCCATATTCTTAGGTGGAGAAATAAAGAAATATATTTATTCTCATTGTATATATTCATTGTTATCACAAATTGTTGTCAATTATACACTTTACATTTTTTTATCAACTCAAAATAAGTTTATCAAAATCAAAAAGGGGGAGATTATTGACCTTAGCAAGTTAGCAATCTTGATTTTGATATTAACAAACTTCATTTTGAGCAATTAATGTGTTTACTTCTAGTATGTATGAGCTAGGAATAATTTGGAAGTCAAAATGATAATGAAATATCGAAGAAAAATAATTCTAAAAAGCCATTGCAAGTATTATCTCAACCGAACTCATCATAGGGACTAAATTGCACAAAACATTGCATTCTATGTCATGGTCCAGAGCGGGACCAAAGAGAGCAAAAATTCATTAAAAGGGCAGTAACCATCCCAATTGAATGTCCTAATCGGAACTTTGCTCGGGATAAGGCAATCCCGATCGAGACATGCATATCCCGATCAGGATCAAGGCAGATTTTCAAATGTAATGGCTCGTAACGACTATTTGATGCTAGTCTCAACTGGGACAGATGATATCTCGATCAGGACCTAAAAAAACACAGCTCAAAAGTCTAAATTTTCATTCAAATGGACTTGGGTTATGTTGGGAATGAAATTATTGCTTCCAATAGCTATAATTGGATTGCTTAAGTATAAATATGACCTTTAAAGATTATTTTAAGGTTAAGAAACTTATTCACTCATTATATACTTTTAAGCATTCAATTAATCTCTTTAAACTCTTCAAAATTTCATTTCATTGTTGTATACTCTTGAGAGAGTTGGTGAGTGTTAGAATAGATATTCTTATTCTTCTATTTTCTGGGATTAGAAAAAAGGAAGTGAAATTCTATTCTAAAGGAATTAGTTTAAGTGTTTAGCCATTAAAACACTTAGGAATTCGATTTTAGTGTAAGCCTTGAAAACACTTATAAATTGGTTTTTGAGTGAGCCCAAAAAACTCAAGTTGTAAGGTTATAAGAGTGAGCCTTAAAACTCTTGTGTAATCTCAATCTTTTGACTAAGATTGTGGGTGATTGAAAATCCTAACTATGGGATAGTTAGGTGAAGACGTAGGATTGTTGTTGAACTCGAACTCCTTAAATCATTGTGTTCTTCATTCTTCTTTCTCAACACTTTTTTTAATTTTGTTCAAACCTTTTACTTTCTTAATTTTTTTTGATAGTCCTATTCACCCACCCCCCCTTAGGACTCTTTTAATTCCTTTTATGCCTTTAACACCTTGGAGGACCATAATTTTTATCATGATATATTTTATGTCATTTAGAATAAAAATGTATATTTCTTATCATATCTATATTCATGGTGGAAGAAATAAAGAAATACATGTGTTCCCATCTCATATATTCATTATTATCATAAATTATTATCAATCACACACTTTACATTATATTTTTTTATCAATTTAAAATAAGTTTGTCAAAATCAAAAAGGGAGAGATTATTGACCTTAGCAAGTTATCAATCTTGATTTTGATTTTAACAAACTTAATTTTAAGCAACTAATTTGTTTGCTTTAAGTGTCTATAAGTTAGAAGCAATTTAGAAGTCAAAATAATAATGAATTATAGAAGAAAAATTATTCTGAAAACTCATCACAACTACTATCTCAACTGGACTCATCATAGGGACTAAACTACACAAAAAGTTACAATTTGTGTCATAGTCCCAATCGGAACCAAAGTAGTTCTGAGCAGGACCAAAGAAGAGGAAAAAACACAAAAAATGGCAGTACCCGTCCCAATCCCATACATTGCTTGGGATAAGGTAGTCTCGATCAGGACCATGGTATCCCGATCGAGATTAGGACATTTTTTCAAATGTAATGGCTCATAATGGCTATTTGATGCTAGTCCAAATTGGGACGGATGATATCCCGACTAGGACCTGACAAAATGCAACTCAAAAGTCTAAATTTCATTCAAATGGACTTTGTTTTTATTGGGAATGAAATTATTACTTCCAACAGCTATAATTGGATTGCTCAAGTATAAATATGACCTCTTAAGATTGTTTTGAGGTTAAGAAACTTTTTTATTCATTCTATACTTCCAAGAACTCAATTAAGCTCTCTAAACTCTTTCAAAATTCATTTTATTATTATATACTCTTGTGAGAGTTGGTGAGTGTTAGAATAGATATTCTTATTCTTTTATTTTCTAGGATTAGAAAATGGGGAGAGAGATTATATTCTAAAGGAATTGGTTTAAGTGTTTAGCCATTAAAACACTTGGAAATTCAGTTTTTAGTGTGAGTCTTGAAAACACTTGTATATTGGTTTTTGAGTGAGCCTAGAAAACTTAAGTTATAAGGTTGTAAGAGTGAGTCTTAAAACTCTTATGCAATCTCAATCTTGTGAATAAGATTGTGGGTGATTGAAAATCCTAACTTGGGGATAAGTTAAGTAGAGACGTAGGATTGTTGTTAAAATCGAACTCCTTAAATCATTGTGTTCTTTATTCTTCCTTCTCAACACTTCTTTTAATTCTTGTTAAAACTTTTTTTTTCTTAATTTTGTTATGTAGTCCTATTCACCACCCCCCCCCCCCCTTCTTCTTTAGGACTCTTTCATTGACTTTCTTAGCATTAATGAAATTTTTTATTCTTGTGTTCTTATAATTTTTATTTTAAAGGAATTACAAGTTGATGGTTAATTTCTGATATTCTGTACATTTATGAGCAAATTTCTTTCACAATGTGGAGCAATAAATTTAAGAGTATTTGGGCGATGAGTTGTGGAATAATTGATAGAAGACATACTTATTATTATTAAGATTGATTTTTATTTATAATTTAGCATTATGTTAATTTTAATTTCTTGATCAGAATTTTATTTCCTAATTAAAATTAGGGTTGGAAGCTTGAGCCACCCTATAAATATGTAAGTTTTAAGGCTATGTGAGTTAGTTCTTGGTTTTCAATAAAATTCTGTAAGATATGTAATTCTCTTATTCTCCAAACTGTTGGTATTCTCTAGAATTAATGAATATTTAATGCCTATTTTCTAGCATTCTTTATAAATTAACATGTTATAAAATATTGTTTTCCGGAATTTGTATGTAAATTAATGGATTACAATATATATTCCTTCTATTCTTTTTTTCTTTTTTCGTTAAAGCTTTTGCTAGGTCATGGAGTCTCTAATGTGCCATTTATGTTCTGATTGTGTAATTGCACTTGAATTAGGTATAGTCACGGTTAGTAAGTTAGAACTGTAATTATGTGTCTTAAATAAACCAAATATGAAATTTCATTAATTGGAGACTTCTATGTTTATGATTGTTAAAGCTGAGAGATGGATTGAATTCAACTTGATAATTCAAAATGTAAATTTATTTTTGTAATTGATATTAATTTTCTTATTTGAAAACAAGTTCTTCTGGTAATTAATTGAGTTTATACTTGCCAAACCCCAACAATCTAAGAAGATGTAGGTTTTTTTTTTTTTGCCATAAATAATAATATATATTGACAAAAAGGAATAAGATCTATAGTTAAATTTTTAAACCAGTCATTAATTAGGTAGCCTATTACACAAACATGACTTAGCTACCCAATCAATATCTTGGTTTGATGACCTGCTAATCCACTTAGGGGATGTTTGGTTCATGCTCCGGAATCGGAATCGAAATAGAAATGTAAATGGGAAGGAATGAGAAAGAGAATGAAAAATTGAAAAAAGTGTTTGGTTCTCAAGAAAATGGGAATGGAAATGAAAATAAGAATCAACATCATTAACAACTAACTTTTTTATAAAAAATAATTTTATAATTATTTTATACATATAAAAAAATAACATTATAATTATTTTTATATATTAAAAATTAATATTATAATTATCTATTATAAAATATTTTAAAATATTTATTTATAAATATATTATTATAATTTTTAAAATTATTATAAAATTATTTATTTTTTATAAATATTCTTATCCAAACGTTTAAAATTTTAATTCCTGTTATCCATTATTCTTACCCAAACATTTATTAATGTATATATTTTATTTATAAATTTAAAAAAGTAATGTTAATATTTATAAATATTTAGCTAATTTATAATTGATTTAACTTGATTGTTAAGAAAAACATAAGTCATTCCTTAACAATAGATAGGGAATGATGATTTCCATTAATGGGGAATCACCATCCTATTCTCATGTTAAAATTTAGTCAACCAAACATTAGAATTGGAATTATCTATTTCGATTTGGATTCTCACCCTTATTTTTTACCAAATAAATGCGCCCTTAAAAAAAAATTAACAAAGATAACAAGTATTAGATATTGAATCTATAATTTTCAAAGCTTATGACAGAGTTGATTGGGGTTTCTTGGAGTGTTTATTGAATAAAATGGGTTTTGATAGTCGTTTTGTCAATATTATTATGCAATGTGTATCTATGGTGCCATATTCTATCATCATTAATGGTTAGCCTACGGAGAGCTTTAAGCCATCAAGGAAAATTAGGCAGGGAGATCCTTTATCTTTCAACCTATTCACCCTAATCAGAAGATGTAGGTTTAAGGGCAGAAAATAAACATTTCTCCATAAATTGAAGCTGTAGGGTAGGGATAAAATTAAATCATGATTAACCCTTGGTTTAAACAAAATCAGCGGCACTGCTGTTAATTATAAGCTTTCAATTCTTAATCTCAGGGCAATCATGACAAATTAGGGTTCAAATAAGAAGAATGTACATCCAGGAAATTAGCACCATAAATTTTTTTTTTTTTTTTTTAAAAGAGCTAAAATAGATTATCCAGTTTCTTGCACACCCCTTGCTTGCTAGCTAAGCAAGTATACTTGACAAAGTTGAAAAATAATAATAATAATAATAAACACAATAAGGTCATACTTAGACTACTCTACCAGGAGTAAAAACGACATGCTTTCGTTAGAAAGTAAAAACGACAACCTACAAATATGAACATGACATTCATGCGATCCATGCAGCTGGACACGCAAATATACTTATGATGCATCCACGAATTTCATTTTTTATTGATTTCTGAAATTATAAGTTTCCTGTAACATCATATAAACTTGCAGTCATTGTCCAAGAATAGATGAACCATCTTAGAAGAATGGATAGGAAGTCGAACAAGAATAGCTGAACCATCTTACAAAACCACCTCACCCTCTTATTTAGATCCCTTACTTGATACCATTTTGCTCTGAACCTACTTCAAATTTTCTAAGAAATAGTTTTTCTAGCTTAAGTTACATTTCAATTCAATATATGTTTTTATATATATCTTGGTGGTACATAACCCACATTACTAATCACTAATATCTCTTTATATATAGAGGTTTTCTCAAAATGATAAAAAAATATATATAATGTTTTTTTTTATCTAATACAAATCCATCAATATCATTTTCTAATTGACTATGATTTGATTACCCAAATAACACTTGTTTTGCGATGAAAACCATACATATAAAAGTACAATATATTGGGTAGAAAGTGAATGTCGGCTTCTGCTCAGGCACTTTTCCTCATAATTCAAAACCCAATTATAACTCGAAACATATATGTTTGACGATTTTCTCAGATTAGCGCCAGAATTGCATTATCCATCAACTTTTGGCCGGTCCAGTAGTGATACATTTACCAGAAATTGAAACATATGTCAACTGTATCAATAGACCCCACTTACGTACTCAACTAACTAAATTTAACTAAACTACCTGAAATAAACTGTAATTTTGAGACGTGTTCCATTCCTAACATTTGACTGGAAAAAAAAAATAAAAGTTGTGCGGTGAGATGTTAAATGCAACATATTGCTTCGCGTCATGCATGCACATGACTCATTAAGCCACCATGGTTACCATGCATACATGAGAATAACAAATAGATATATTACATAAATGACTTTATGTATTTGTCACTTTTATCAGTTTGACATCTGAACTTATAGTTTTGTTATTTTAATATCTAAATTTGGCTAAAATGCACTAGTTTGCACTAATATGATGATATAATACATTTACCAATCCTTATACTTGTCACTTTTTATCAGTTTCACACATCTATTTGTAGTTTTTGATCAGTTAAACTCTTATGATGTGGCATATGTTGATTTGCTATTCCATACCATTTGTGTGGATAGGGGTCTCAAAATTATATTTTAGTCAAGTTTATGTGTCAAAATAATAAAATTATAAGTGGAGGTGTCAAACTGACAAAAAATAACAAATATAAGGGATCATGTATGTATTACGCCTAACAAATAGGAAAAAGTTTGTGCTTTGCTCCTTGTACTAAATATGAATATAATAATTTAAAATATATTACAGATTTATTATCTAAATATATAATTTCCAAAAAATATATCACTTCAATTAATAGTTAGATAGCATTGATTTTTAAACTAGTGACTAATGAAATAAAAGAGTTTTAAATATTTCAACTTTTAAAATCTCTACCAAGTGCTATAGATAGACAAAAAGATAATAATTCTTTATTTAACACAAATTTTATAATGATTCAACCCATATAATTTGGAAGCTAAACTAATAATATCAAGTCATATAGGGTTCATTCATATACTATTAGATTATAGTTTTTATCATTTAAGTTAAATACTAAATTTTAATTATTTGTTAGTATATAAAGGTATTGTTATCTTTTTATTTTGCACTTGATAAATATTTTAAAAGGTTAGAATTCTTTTATTTCATTACTCGGTGGTAGTTTAAGAAATTGAGCTACAAAAAGCTCCTCCTACACAGTGAAATAAGACATGATTACAGGACTAGATGTTTCCATTTAGGAGAAGAAATGCTCTTTGAATTTGATAGTGATAATCTAGGATTCTAAATACAAACAGTCGTATTCAGGCTAGCAAGTCATTAAAATTCAGCTAAAGTAGCCCAAACTCTATTTGTATGTAAACAAAAGTTGGTTCTTAAGCGAACAATAATGGTCTGGCCTTTTTGGGGAGTTCAGGTTAATTTGGGCTCCGATATTTTTGTTGTAGCACCGTGGATATGTTCAGAGTGGCCCTATGGGCTTATTTTGATATTATATTGCACTATCTATAATTTTTTGGGATGTTTACAAACGTGCCCAAAAAATAGGTGTTATTAACATGCAATGTCTTATATTTTTAAAATATTACATGCGTGTTCCTTTTTTAGTTTATCTTTCACACATGTCTTTTTTTTGTTTGCGTTATCTTCTTCTTTTATTTGCTTTTTTTTTCTCTTCCACAAATCTTTCCTCTTCATTTTTTCCTTTTTCTTCTATTGGAACGTCTTTCATTGGATTTTTGCAACAATCCACTGAAAGATTTTAGTAAGGCCTTTCCCATTTCACCTTTCTTATGACTTTTCAGTATTATGTTAAAATTTCTCTACGACTCAAACCTTAAAAACACTTTCTTTGCTAGAAAATTTATGGGTTTTGGTTTTCCTAGGAAAATTCACATTCTTGGAGGCAAAATGAAGGTTCTTCATGCTTGGAGTGGGGATGGGTCTTTGCAAGAGTTGGATGATTCCCCTGTATCAGTTGAGTTGGTACTCATATACAGTGAGAGCTACTTTTATTAGGTTATAGTTAAGGTACAACAGTTGGAGGAATTTGTTATTGTTGTTTGGTATTTTACTATCTACTTTCTTGATAGGGCTTTTTTTGGTTTGTTTGGTTTTGTTTTAAAGGGCGATTGTTTGAATTTTGAAGAAGCCAGATTTTGATTCTGTTATTCTATTTTTATACCCGAGTTTATGTTTGATTGAGAAAATTATGTAGGAAATTAAGGGTAGCACGAGACCTTCAAGTCTTAACCCTCTACCCACGATTTTATTCTTAATATTTATGAGATTTTGGCTTTACTAGAATTACTTGATGATCCTTTCTTGTTTAGGCTACTTTCTTAATATTTGATGATTTCGTCATCACTGTCATCATTTATATACTTCAAATCTTCAACATCATCAAAACAAAACAAAACAAAAAAAAGAAAACCTAAAACCTAGATGCTATAATCAGGTACTTGTTAATTTTTCTTTGTATTAATGTATAATCATTTATGTATTCCAATGCACATTGATTTAATTTTCTTATTTTTAATTTCGTCTGTATTAATTTTTCTCTTCCTGAAGATAGATCATTAATATTTTGTGTCTAGGTTTTATTTTACATTGCATTCATCATCATTATTTTTTAATAAAAGATTTATCACTACTATTTTATGGATCAATTGTGATCTATGGAGAATGGTGAGTGTGAAATAACCAAAGATTATCGTTATTGTTTTTTTTTTAATTTTTGTTTTATTGTTTCAAGAAAAAAAAAGGGTTCTTAGGTTTTTTTTTTTATCTTGTGCAACAGTTTGGCTTTTCAATTAAAGAAAAGAGTCAAATGCAAAATCTGAATTATGGGTTTTCAAATTTTACCCTCAGAAATAGGATTTACGTAGATAATTAACTGGGTTTCTTATACTGGGGCCGTTTCCTATTTATGTAAGCATAATTTCAGTTCCTTTTTTTTGTCAGATTGGCTTATTTGTTGCCACATACATCAAAGATTTTTAAATTTCTATAGTTTTTTCTTTTAATTTAACTTACATTAAAGTTCAAATTCAATAGACTCATAGTTATCTTCACATTTTTTTAATGGGTTTGTTGCATTGTTGGTACCATAATTTGGACTATGTTTCATTCTGATATTAAAATTTTAATTTTTTTCGTTTCAATCCCAAAAATTTTATTTTTGTTTCAAGTTAAAGTACCTCGAATATATCATATCAAATTTAACATACATGGCAACCAGAATAAATATATTTTTAGTATATTTACCTTATCAATATCCTATTAAACAATTTAATAATTTTATTGGTTCCATAAATAAAATTTGCTTATGGGCCCCATAAAATAAAATTTATTTTATAGAGCCCATAAGATGATTAGATCGCTTAATTAAATATTTATATTGTGAGTATACTAAAAATATACTTATTATGGTTATCATATATGCTAAATTTGATCGGATATACTTGAAATACTTTAACTTGAAATAAAAATAAAATTTTTAAAATAAAAAAAGATTAAAAATTTGGTATCAAAATAAAATATATTCCAAAGTTATAGTACCAACAGTGAACTAAACCCATTTTTTATCAGCTAGTTTAATTTCTAAGTCTAATATGGAAGAACTAGGAAGATTTAAGAAAAAGAACTATAATCTCTAATAAATACTTTAGTCCTGTTACAAAATATTTTTCCTCTGCCTTAGCCTGGCTAAACTAGGTCTCTGTACATTAATTTTATGTGTTTTGAAGCTTTGAAATGAATTTTTTGCCACTGGATTTCTCAGTTTTGGCATGTGACCATGTCCTTGTGCACGTCAAGAACTGGGTTTTTTTATGTTAAAAAAAAACTGGGTTTTTTATTTTATGGGATTGTGCCACCTGTGCATACAGAGCCGCCATACACTTGCACTAACAATAAAAGAAAACTGATTGAGAATCGAAAAAGAATATTTAGTTATAGAAAATAGACAGTTCCATTTTAATTAAGGATAATAATAACAATAATAGGCAAGTTGATTAGTGTAGTGAAGGCACATGGAGAACTTTACGCGTTTTGATTCTAACATGAAAACTTCAAAAACAAAAAAAATAACAGCGTTTATGGCCCATAAAAGGTCCACTACCACCGATTATGTTAGGCTCCTTTCACGCACCAATTGTTAAATTATGAATTTCTATTCATATTATAATATGAACCAAAGGTTCAATACATGTGTCAACACGTCTTTTTCTTTAACGTTTTTTATTTTTGTAATATGAGCTACGTTTTTGTAGCTGCACTAACTACTGCCCACACTTGTTAGTTTCTCGTCCATAATTTGAAGTTAAAGATTTAAGAATATGGCCCTTGAAATGCAATATCCCATGGCTTTTATTTAGTTATAACATCTACTCCTATGCCAAAATCATTAAGAAAATCAACTATGGCGTTGATTTAATTTGTACAAATTACTTATATCTTTGGTTATAGTTATGGATAGAGAAGCAATTGTCGAAGTTCATTATTTCAGTTGGTAATTGTTTTATATTAGTTCATTAATCAAATACTGTAAGTTCATTATTTAACTCGTGTAAACTCATTAATTAAACATTGGAGGTTCATCAATTTTACTCAGTTTCATTATATTATATAGATTTAATAGTCAAATACCGTAGATTCAGTAGTTAATTCATGTATGTTCATTAGTTAAAACACTAGAGGTTCTTGCTATGGCTATTTAATTAAAATAAAAATTAAATTGATTATTTTTAATTAAGTTGGTAATTGTTTCTTCAGATGACACTGTATGCAAAAGGTGTATTAGTGTTGATGCCAGGTGAGGATGTTCCTACATTCCTTGCACACCCAGCTCCCGCACCTTGCCCTCCTAAGCCTATTATTAAGCCTCATCATCAACATAGCTCATGCTTCACTTTCACCTCATCCTTAACTTCAAGCTAAAAGCATAACATCAAGAAGACTCTGACAAAATCATAACAATTATAATAATAAGACAACTAATCAGGACAACATATTTTTCTTTTCTTCCACCTCAAATCCTTTTCACCAAACCAAAAAATAAACGAAAATAATGTTAGCTTATCAACTTTGTTAAAGTAAGGAAGGAATAAAGAGAAAAGGTTGAAGCTCATAAAAAAGCTTAAAAGGAGAATATAAAAGAATAAGAATAAGAACAATAAGACACAAAACAAGAAGAAGAAAACACATGCGACAAAGAAGAGAAGAGAAACAAAGGCAACAAAAAAGAAAAAAAAAAAGAGAAACGATGCATTAAAAAAAACCAAAAGACATGTTTTAACACGTGTGATGGACCCCTAGTCCATATTACAATATGGACAAGGGTTCATGATATAATTTGCCTTCCTCACACTACATATTATCATTCTTGTCACATGTGCTTGAGGTTTAATTGTCGTCTTCCTATGTACTAAAAGATCTAGCTACATATCATACATGGTCACACCTTTTTACTACAAACTAGGGTTTCATGCATGTTTATTACAAGGCCAAAGTGCCAAATTGGACCTTAACGTTTTACCCTAATTGCTTATTGGACCTTTTTCTTTTTTTTTTAAGCTAAATTGGAATCGAAAGTTGAAAAACGTTACATAAATTGAACCCTGCCATTAATTTGCACATAACAAACATTAACTACCATAGATCTGGATGAAGTGGTCCCCACCAATTGCTGATATTGGTGCATATATGGCAAAAGCATCACCAATCATCACTTAGCCCTGCACTTGATTGATCAAATATTTCATTAAATACTTTATGGGCAAAAACAAAAGAAGGAAGTGCCATGACCAACACCAATGCCACACTACTAGAATCATATACATCCCTAAATATCAATCCCAGGCAACACCTCCTTTCCTTCATCATCTTTAAATATTCATTCAACTCATCCAAACCATTACGATTTGTAAGAAAAAGGACAAAAAAAAAGGATAAAGCTTTTTTTTTTTGCATGTCATACCTTTACATGCCAACATTAAATACATTCTTCTCTAGTATGTGATAAAAAAAACTCTTCTAGCATCCTTGATTCTTCCACATTTTGAATACATGTCTACAAGAGCCCTTCCCATTTTAATTATGTAAAGAATTCACTCTTTAAAAGCTGACACTAAATATATTTGGCCTGAATCCAACTCTTTGCATCTTAACATAAATTTCAAGAGCTTTCTCAATTGTTTCAACTGATTTATTGTAACCTTCAATCATTGTATTGAAAACCACTAAGTCTTTTTCCACTATCTTCTTAAAAATCTCTTTAGCAACTTCTATAGAGCCTTGATTCATATACCTAGAAATCAGAGATGTAGAACATATCACAATTTCAAAACCTTTACATATCTCTTCAATTGAACCATCTTTTGCTTTAAATCAAGATCAAAATTAGAGCTTCTCTTGGCTATAAGCTATTTGTGTAAAGGAAATTCGGATACTCTTCTTGTTTGCAATGGGTTTAAAGATAGAGAGTTCATACCTAATTCAAATCCTTATAAAAATGAAAAATTGTAAGAATAGTATAAATTACCTTCATTTTAGGAGCCATAGTAACTACTGTGAGGGATTGTTTGGTCGTAAGTGGACGGGTAAATCCAATATTGGGAGAAAGGGAATGGTGGTAGTGGAGTAGTCGAAGACTAGCAGGTGAGGATAATGGTGTTGTTACTATTATGACCGCCATTGATAGTGGAGGATATCAAGATAGAAAGAAGAAAAAGAATCAAAAATAGAGAGAATGAGAGACTATTTGTGCAAAGTGAATAAGTGTGGGTTTGGTTGCATTGGTATGCAATTGACACATGCAAATTGACAATTAATGAGTTAGTTATGCTTTTGCCACATCTGTGCCAACATCAAGAATTCATAGGACCACTTCGTCCAAATAGATAGTAGTTAATGTTTACTACATGCAAATTGCAAGTAAGGTCCAATTTGTGTAACATTTTTTAACTTTCTGTTCCAATTTGGCTATCTCACATTAATGTGCTTTGATCTTGAATGAAAGGAGGAAATCATACCAAGGTGGATAACACTCTGACTATCACAAAATAACTCGTATGTGTCTTGCCAAAAGCCGAGTTCATTTAAGAACTTCTTCATCCATAGCAACTCTTTACAAGCTTCAATTGTTGTAACTATACTTCAGTGGTAGACAAAGTAACACATTTTTGCAATTTTGATTATCATGACATAGCTCCCTCTGCAAAAGTAATCAGGTAACCAAAGGTTGACTTTCTCGAGTCAACATCGCCCACCATGTCTGCATTTGTCTATCCTGCTAACACAAGCTTAGAATTTCTAAAATATAAGCATATTTTTTATATTTCATGAAGATACCTAAAAATCCATTTGACTTCAGCTCAATGTTCCTTTCTAGGATTTTAAAAGAATAGACTCATAACTCTAACTGAGTGTGTAATATCTAGTCGTGTACATACCATGGCATACATTAAACTACTAACTGCTGAAGCATATGAAACTCTATCCATCTCTTCCTTCTCTTTATTAGTGGAAGGGCTTTATTGGGAAGTCAATATAAAGTGATTAGCAAGAGGACAGTTAACCACTTAAGCAGTGTACATGTTGAACCTCTAAAATACCTTCTTAATATACTTCTCTTGTGAAAACCATAATTTTTTGATTCCTCTTTCTCTAATAATCTTCATGCCAAAAATTTACTTTGCTGGTCCCAAGTCTTTCATAGCAAAAGACTTACTAAACTGTTGCTTCAAGCTATTGATTTTAGAAACATTCCGACTAATAATTAACATGTTATCCAAATAGAGCAACAACACAATAAAGTCATCATCAGAGAATTTCTAAACAAATACATAATGGTTTGAAGTGGTCTTCTTGTAGCCTTGCTTAAACTTCTTATACCATTGTCTCGGTGCTTGTTTCAAGTCGTATAAGCTTTTCTTTAATCTAAAAACATAATTGTCACAACCCAAAATAGGGGTCATGATCGGCGCTAGGGAACGGGAATTCTTTCGAATCCGGAACCCATAGCAAGTCTAAAAATAAAATAAAACATGCAATAGTAATAATAACAGTATTTAATGCAGCGAAAATAAAAATCATAAATATAATAATAACATTTCCACCAACTAGATTTAAATCAAATCCTCATCATCACATATATATAAACTCTTTTAATACAAATCCAGTTCAAATATATAATACAACATCTCTTTAAATATTTAATGACTACTACAGTGTCTAGATAAAATAACCCAAGACTCAAAGAAGCAGTTTACACAAAGAAGCCGGAGCAGAAGAAATCCGACGTACAGGCCTGCTACTGAGGTCTGAGGAAGATGACTCTCCTGAAAAATAGTCAACGAAGGGGAGTCAAACCTCACTGAGTGAATTACTATAATATATATACATGCATACTAAATGACAATGCATACAATCAACAGTATATATCTAATATGTATATATACAGGCAATACACACAGATGCAGTAAAATCATTTTATATATTTTTATTAAAAATCATCGTTTATGAAGGATCAAATAGAACCTTAGAAAATCGCAACCTTAAACAGTGTTAGACAACACTCTAGCCATACAAGCTCACTTAATCCAAATATATCCACTTAATCCATTTAGATAGTAGACTGGCCCCCAGACACTAAGTCAACCGAGCTCCAGTAGTCTGACTGCCAGTGTGATTGGCCCCGAGACACTTAGTCAACCGAGCTTCAGCAATCACACCTCCAAACCATATCTCACACATCAAATAATCAATTCCAATCAAAATCCTCAAACTGGTTAGTAATATAGCCTAAATGTCATAAGCGTACCGGTACGTACTCGGTCCTAGTGCTGCCCACTAGGTAGCACGTTCTATTGATATCCTTCATTAATAAATATAAAATATTCATTCACAAATAAATGATGCATGAATTTAAATAAAATAGCAACAATATCCATATATATACTAGAAATATACCAAAAGTAAACCAGGTATATTTCGAGTATATATACGTCAACCAAATCCAATCAAATTATAAATTAAGCTAGAAATATAATTAAAAACATTTTAAATATAATTTATTAATAAAACATGCATATAATTTAATATATACCAAAAATATACTTAAATACTAATCACGTTATTTATGCATATTTAATCAAAATAAAACATATATTCTAAAATCATGCATCCTAAAGCATATATATATAAAATAGTAACTCACACTTAGTGCGCTCCACGAGATGGGTCCGACGGGCGTGGTCCACTAGCCCTCGGTCTCGGCACAACTAAACAAACAATAACAACAGAAATCAGAATAAACCTAACAGAAAATCCTAGAAACTCGATCTAGAATATTAAACACAGAATCGAAATTAGGATTCGACCGGATATCACGTTTTACGAGAATTCTACCAAAAATTTGGCAGAACCTCCCCTGTAAAACGGACATCTCTCTACTCAAAGAGTAGAGCCGACCCTACAAAGAAATACACTTTGAAAAACAAGCTCAACACACAACCAAAATCCCTCGGTCGGACTCCAAACTACAGTCTACCGACCGGGGTCCACAATCACAGAACAATTTCAGAAACACCAAAAATACCCTTATAACATAGAAATATATTTTATAAGTAGAAATTACATAATTAACCTTTAAACACAGTAATAACCGATAAAAACTCATTTTATTAGTAAAACTGTATATTATATATATAATTGAAAATAATTCACGAAAAATAGTTTTAATTAGTTAAAAATACTAAATAATTTATAGAAATCATTTTTATACCTTAAATAACTATTAAAACCAATTAAATTACATTTTTAGCTAATTTTGTTTAAAATTACCAAAATGCCCCTATATATATAAATATACTAAAATTACTTCAAAATTTCACCAAAAATAGTATAATTATCAAAAATTAATTTTCTCAACATATTTATCAATAATATCAATAATTAAACTCAATTTACCAATTAATTTCAATTAAAAACACAATTAACCTAATTTTCCAAAAATTCCATAAACTAATTAAATTCAAAATAAATACATAGAAATTCATAAAAATTCCAAATAAATTCCTATAATTCATTTCAACACCTATATTTATCATAAAACACAATTTCATAATTTAATTAATTAATTTTCGAAAATTAGAAAATAATATTAAAATATTCAAAAATACCCACAAATCAAAATAATCTCCAAAAATTCACACATGAAGATTAAGCTACTAGGATCAACATTTGTGAAGGAATTTTTCATGAATCAATCAAATTGAAGTTCAAAAAATTCAAGAACCCTAAAATGACCGAATTCGAAAAATCAAAACCTAAGCAAATCAAGACCATTTCAAGTGAAACAAAGCTTGGAATTACACTCACCGGAGCTCAAGGAGAAGAAAGAGACTGGCGGTGTCGAAAACGGTGGCCGGAAACGTCGTGATCGACGGTGAAGAAGAATTCGGCTTCTCCGACCAAAATCAACCTCCAGACGCTGAAAACGGCTGCAACAGGCGGCGAGGAAGGCTGAGGAAGGTGGTGGCACGCAGGACGGCACACCAACGGCAAGAAATCGATGTGACAGGTGGCGGAACGGCGATGGAGGCAATCGAGGAAGAAGGAGATGCTCGGGGGCAGAATTGTAATTTTCTAAATTTTGATTTTTTTGACTTATTATATGTATATATATATACTTTACACTATATAATAAAATAATATTAAATTACACACATTAAATATACACCACACACTTAATATTTAATATTTTAAAATTTAATAATAAATAAAAATAATTAAACAACAATAAAATTAATAAACAAATAATAAAATATTAGGGTAATATTAATTAAACCCTAATTAAATAAATAAGTACACATATACATGTTATCTAGTATTTTAAAATATGTATGAGTTCATGCAAGTCCGTAAATCTATTTAAAATAACTAATAGTAAATTATTTATGTGAAAATTTCTCCGAAAATAAAAGTCTCAGGAAAATTTTACGTAAAGCACTTAAAATAATAATAAACAATTAAAATTTCAATTTAAATTAAATAAAAGCTTATGAAATATCAATATTATATAATAGAATTATTAACACTGCATATTCCGCTGCAGTATAAAAATATTTAAAAACACGGGATATTACAATAATCCTCTTTTCCCTTTTCTTTGAAATCCTCTAACTGCTCCATAAATATATCTTCTTCCAAATCACTATCAAGGAATACAGTTTTAATATCCATTTTCTCGATCTCCAAATCAAAACTTATTATTAAACCCAACATAGTACGAATGGATGTCATCTTCACGATTGGAGAAAAAATCTCATCAAAGTCGATACTCTTTCTTTGGTTAAATCCTTTTACAACCAGTCTAGCTTTAAATTATGGTTGGAGACTATGTTCTTCATGCTTAATCCTGAACACCCACTTATTCTTCAAAACTCTCTTGCCTTCGGGCAACTTCACTAGCTTAAATGTCTTATTCTTATGTAGAGACTTCATCTCATCCTATATGGCTTCATACCATTTCTATTTATGTTCATCATTTATAACTTTTTTAAAGTTTTCTAGCTCTCCCCCATCAGTCAGTAACATAAATTGGTCTTTAGGATATCTAGTATAAGGTTGTATGAATCTATCAGATATTCTCAATGGCACTGGAGAGAGCTCATCTGCTAGTGGTTGATAATGAACACCACCATCATCATTTTCAGATGGAGTCTCAATGGAAGCATCTTCATTGCCTACATCTGGCGGAATAGCTTTATCTTCATCTCCAACTTTCCTTGGCATCATTATTAGAAGAACTAGCTTCAAATTTAAACCATCATCAGAGCTGAGGATGTTCTTCTCAACTCTGGCAATATCCTTGATTATCTTATCTTCAATAAATACAACATCATGTCTTCTAACAAGCTTCTTCTGGACTGAATCATAAAATTTATAGCCAAGTTGAACACACATTGTCTTGTCTTAACATCAAGCTTAGACCTCTCATCCTTAGGAATTGAAATGACTCGATATTTTAAATAATATAAAATTATTTTGGGATATATAGTGTTAATAAAATTTTAAATTTTATTTATATATTATCATTATTTGTGTATATTATTTATTTATTTATTCTAAATATTTTATTTCCGTAAAATAATTAATTTGTGAGTTTTATTATTTAAAGTAATAAAATTCTTTTCATTGCTAATATTTTTAATAGTATTATTATTAATATCTTTATTGTTATTTATTATTCTTATTATTATTAATAGTATTATTGCATGCATGTGTTATTATTATTTTATTACTATTATGCATGTGATAGTATTATTATTATTATTAGTACTATATTGTTGTTAATATATGTGCATGTGTTTATGTGTAATATATATATGTATATATATTTGTGTGTGAGACAAGTGTAAAGTTAAGTGTATATATATATATATATATACATAGTTAAAAGCACACGGGGTCAACCATTTCATTTGTTCCCCACCACCATTTCTTTTCTTCTTTCCTAGCTTTCTTCTTCTTCCCACTATGCCATTTTCTTCTCTTCATTGTGCAACACCAACCCATGCCACCGGAGCCACCACCGGCGCCACCAACACCCACCGTCACCTTCCCTCTTCCTCCCCTTCCTCTCTGTCACCATCCAGACCACCAGGACCTCACTGGAACGCCGGAAGTTGCTGCAAGCCGAGAAGCTTCCATTACTGCTGGTGATGATTACGGTCAGCTCAGCCCTCTGTTCCGGTGTCTTTAGAAAGCTCCAGCACTGGTGAGTCTAGATCCAAGCTCGGTTTAAGCTCAAACTCTCTTGATTTTGAGTTATGTCAAGTTTTAGTTTATGTGTCATTAGGGTTTTGAATTTTTATTTAATTATTGGCTTTGATTCATGAAATTTTGCTTTGAGAATGTTGTTATAGGTAACCCAATCTTCTCAAAAATATTTTTTTTATATTTTTTAATTAATTTGAATAATGGGTATTTTTGAATATTTTAATATTAAAAAAATGGATTTTTGATAATTATGTTATTTAATTATTTTTAATGGAAATTTGGTTAAATTAGTGTTATTAATTTTAGTTAGCAATTTTAGTATTGATAAAATAAATTTTAGTGATTTTATATAATTTTTGGGAATATTTTTAGAATTATGTGAAATTTGGATATATAGGTCAATTGTGCATTTTTGTTGAAATTATAGTTAAATAATATGTTTTAAATGATTTTAGAATTTTATAGGGCATTAAAATAATTTTTCCAAATTATTTACTATTTTTAACTAATTAATACGAATTTTTGAAAATTATATTCAAATAATAAATTATTTAGTATTTTTGTGATTAAATGGGTTTTTAACTATTTATATTATAAATTTAAACTATTTAAGTGATTAAATGTGAATTTGACTATTTATGTTGAATATTTGAAAATTTTGGATTTTATTAATATTATATAACTATTTGATATTTTTATTTTATTAATGTGAAAATAAGTATAAATAGTGTTATGATGCTTAAATAAATTATATTGTGATTTATTATTGATTTTATGGATTTTTAATGATTTTAACAAATTATTATTTAATATTTATTTTTATCATGAATTGTGAACTTCGGTTGAGAATTGTATAGTTTGGAGTTCCAACCCGAGGTGTTGTGCAATTTGTGTTACAAAAGTGTGTTTTCCTTGTAGGATCGGCTCTACTATCAGTAGAGAGATGTCCATTTTATAGAGGAGACTCTGTCAACTTTTTAGTAGAATTCTCGTAAAATGTGACATCGGATCGATCCTGAGTTTCTGTGTTTTAATCGAGTTTTGAATTCTTAGATTGAGTCTTCCTTTAAAATTCTTAGAAGTATGAGTTAGAATTGATTCTTATATTATATTAATATTTATTTTCTAGTTACGCCAAGACCGAAGCCTGTCGGACCAGGCTCATCGAATTTATTTCAAGGAGCGGAAACCTGTGAGTTATTATTTTATATATACATTACATGTAGATGCATTATTATGATTTTTCATGTTTTAATATAAATTTAAATATGAATTATTTTATTAAATGAATAAGTATATTTTTAGTATACTTTAAGTATATTTTTTGTATATGTGACATTTTACTTAGTTTGTTTTAGTATATAATTTGTATATATGTGACATATCAATATTAGCACATTTTAATATATATATTCAGTATATTTGACATATATTCAGCATATGCATTTAGTATATTTTTTGTATATTTACAGTATATGTTTATATATAAATGTTATATCCTTTTTAAATGATTGCCTTTATATTTAAATTGTGTAATTTATTATTTTCCGTTAAATACGATTTATTAAGGGATTTCAATAGAACATGCTACTTAATGGACTGCACTAGGACTGTTGTGTAATTGTACGGTAGAATTAGGGTGGAAATTTGATAATTATTTATGGAGATTACTGGTTATTAGAAAAGGATGACTATGGATCCTCAGTTGACCTAGTGTACTCGAGGCTAGTCATGCCTGTAATAACATTGCGAATTCTCAGTTAACCTAGTGTACTTGGGGCCAATCTACTACCTTGAGTTAGACAAATGAATAATTGGAGTATTGATTAAGCTTGTAGGCTGTTGATTTTTATTATTAAGATTGCGATTATATTAGGATTCTATTTGATTTTTCACTTAAACAAATGTTTTCGATATTTATAAATATAAAAGTGGATTTTAGCATTTGTGTGAAATGTCTGTATATATTGATATATATACTGATGATTGATTACATATGATATTAGGAGGTGTGTGTATATATATTATAATAATTCACTCAGTGAGGTATGACCCCCTCTCAACCTTTTTTTTTTTTAGGAGAGTCGTCTTTGTCAGACCGTACTAATAGTACGTTACGCCGGTCTTCTTCTGCCCCAGCTAGGTTATGTAAATTATATCTTTGAAATTTAATTGTATTCTAGAAAACTGCAATAGTAATGTTATTGTATCAGTAGTGTGTTATTTTATTTTGGGATTTATATCAGAATTTTGTATGAATATTTTTATTTATAAAATGATATTTGAGTATTTATTTTTATATCGATTTAAGTTTTAAATTTTGTGTAATGACCTATATTTTCAAATTATCTTATTTTAAAATAGGATTTGTAGTGTTAATAAAGTTTAAAAATAAATTTAATTACTTATTATTTTGTGATTATTATTATTATTATTATTATTATTATTATTATTATTATTATTATTATTATTATTATTATTATTATTATTATTATTATTATTATTATTATTATTATTATTATTCTTGTTGTTGTTGTTGTTGTTGTTGTTGTTGTTGTTGTTGTTGTTGTTATTTAATTAGGGTTTTCTACGTAAATATTTTATTTTAGAGACTTATTATTTTAAACATTAATCTATATTATTCCTTTAGTAAAATCCATTATTATTTTGATATTATTATTTCATTATTTGTGTTGTTATTGTATGTATTATATTTATATATTACCTTATGTATTATTATTTTATGTGTTGTATTTTTTTCATATTACATTAGGGTTTAATGTAAGTGTTATATATATATATATATATATATATCTGTGTGTGTGTTTGTTGTATATGTGTGAGTAATATATATGTATATACTTATTTATGGGGAGTTAATATATATGATATTATATTATATGGTTTTTAGTATAAAGTAATTATATATACATATAATATACAAAAACACGTGTACAAATATACATTTACAGAATAAAACTTACCAAAAATGCAAACCACTGTTCATCCTCTTCCTCCGTTCTGTCCCATTCGTGACCCTCATTGTGCCTCCTTCACCTCTCCCAGCAACCGCCTTCCTCCTGCTGTCACCGCCACCCTGTTCTTCTTCTCCGACAACGACAAGCAGTAGCAAAAACCGAGAGTTGCAGCAGAGGCTTCCGACGATGTCCCTCGCGTTTTCGGCCACCTCAGCTTGCCCCACTGGTGCCGTTTGACTCCTTGAGTCACGAGGACAATGAATCCAAGCTGAAATTCGATCATTTGTGAGTTTTGTTAAATTTTTGGTTTTTGGCTATTAGGGTTTTCTAATTTTTTTTAGTTGTTTTTCGGTTGATTCTTGCTATCTTCCTTTACAAACTTTGATCATTAATTCTCAAGCTTCATGAAAATATTTTTATTATAATTTTTGGAATTTATTTTAATTTTGGTGAATTTTTTATTATTTTAATATTATTTAATGAATTTTCATTAATAAATTAATTAAATTATGAATTTGGTTAAATTATTGTTATTATATATTGTTATTAATTTTGGTGTTGAGAAATTAATTTTTGGGATTTTTATATAATTTTTATAAATATTTTTAGTTTATGTAAATTTTGGAATTTTGAGTTAAATGTGCATTTTGATTGAATTTAGAGTTTAATTTTGTGTTTTAGTTGATATTAGAATGTTATTTGTTGATAAAATAATTTTTATGAATTTATATAATTTTTATGGAATTTTATACAATTTATGCATATTTTGAATTATTAGATTAATATGTATTTTTTTATAGAAATTGTTGGATAAATATGTGTTTTGGTTGATATTAGTATAATATATGTTGATTAAATAATTTTAATGATTTTATAATTTTTGAGGAAATTATTTAGTATATTGGATATTTTATATTATAGGGGTAAATTTGTAATTTTGTGTTAATTATAGTTAAATATTATGTTTTAGTTGGTTTTATAATTATTTAAGGTATTAAAATGATTTTTTTTACAAATTAATTACTATTTTTAACTAATTAATACTATTTTTAAAAAATTGTTTTCAAATAATATATCATATATTATTTTGGAAATAAAATGGGTTTTAAACTAATTTTATTATATAATTAAACTATGTATGCAATTAAATGTGAAATTTTATTATGTTATTTTGAATAATTGTAAAATTGAATTTTTATTAATATTATATAATATTTGAGATTTTATTAGTTAAATTGTGATAATTTTGGAATATTATGTAAATAATAAGTGTATTTGTTATTTTGAGATTAAATGTGTATTTTATTATTTTTGTGATGCTAAATTGTGATTTTAAATATTATTTACAATTTATGTAAATTTAATTGTAAAATGGAGATTTTATTCCATTTATGAATTTTATTATCAAATATTATTTAAATTTGACTTTTATATTTTAGTTGGAAAATAAAGGTTTTTAAAAATTTTATTTGATTTTTGATGATTTCTTTATTATTTTACTGTTTAATATTGTTTGTTTGAATATTGTGAACCTCGGTTGGGGATTTGTGGAGTTTAGGGTCCCAACCCGAGGTGTTGTGTTTTGAGATTTTACAAATATTTTTTCTGTGCAGAATCAGCCCTACTTTTATAGGGAGATGTCCGTTTTACAGAGGAGACTCTGTCGAAATTTTGGTAGATTTCTCGTAAAACGTGACAACCAGTCCGAGTCTAGTTTTGAATTTTTGATTAAGTCTTTCTATAGTAATCCTAGAAGCGTAGAATTAAAAATTTATTCTGATGGTTGTTGTTATTTTATTTTTCTAGCTGCGCCGAGATCTAAGCCTATCGGACCAGGCCCTCCGAGTTTGTCTCATAGAGCGCTAATCAGTGAGTTATTATACTGTACTTAGGACTTTTCATTTTCATTATATGCTTTTAAAAGTGATTTAAATTTTAATATGATTTGGTATAATTTTAGTTTATTTTTAGTATATTTTGATGTATATGTCTACATATTTTCTATATACATTTACGATATCTTTGGTTTATTTAGGGTCTATTTTTGATATATGCATGCTAGGTAATTAGGTTTATTTTTAGTATATTTTAGTATATATATACAAGTTTTAAATGTGTATTTATTCATAATTGCTTTATTAAATGATTAGTATACTTTAGATATATTCTTAGTATATTTTAGATATATTCCTAAATAAATGCATGTCATATTATTGATTTATACTTAAATTGTTTTTAAGTATATTTTTTATATACTCCTAAATAACTGCATGTTTTATTATTGATTTAAACATAGTATGTTTTCAGTATATTATGGGTTTATTTTAGTATATTTCATGATTGATTTGAATTTATTTTACATAAATATACTTAGTTTATTTTAAGTATACTTTTAGTATATATATGGTTTATTGTGTTAGTATAAATGTCATTCTACATTATTTATTTCTGGATGTATAATTTATTATAAATGAAGGATATCGATAGAACGTGCTACCTAGTCGGCAGCACTAGGACCGAGTATATACCAATGCGATAGATTTATGTTTGAGTAAGGAATTTCTTGTGCTAATTATGATATGACTGAGATGATTTGACTGATTTGATTGAGATGTGATATGAATGATGGTGTGATTGCTGGAGCTCGGTTGACCAAGTGTCTCGGGGCCAATCACACTAACAGTCAGACTGCTGGAGCTCGATTAACTTAGTGTCTCGGGGCCAGTCTACTGTCCAGAATGGAATAAGTGATATATTTGGATTTAAATGAGCCTGTATGGCTAGAGTGATGATATGATTGATTGAGGTTGCGATTAATAGGGTTCTATTTGATCCTTCATGTATTAAAATAAATATGTTTTGCATTTGTTATATTTATTAAAGTAGAGTTAGCATTTGTATGAAATGCATGTATATGCATATATATATATAAGAATGCTTGACTGGATATGGTTAGATTACATGTATATATAGTATAATAATTCACTCAGTGAGGTCTGACCCCCCCTCAATTATTTTTTTCAAGAAATCCTATATCGTCAAACCTTAGCAGTAGAGTTCTTCGTTGGTGTTCTTCCTTCCCGGCTATTTTATATAATATATATTTTGAACTCTGATTTGTATTCTATAAACAGTAGTGGTAGTGTTATTGTATTAGAAGAGTATTATTTTATTTGATACTTTATACTCTGAGAACTGTATTTGAACATTGTATGAATATATATTTATTTATGAAAAGATATTAAGTATCCATTTTTATATATTGATTCAAAAAATTTTAATTCTGTTGTACTTTTTATTTATGTTGTGCATGTTTTTTTAGGCTTGCTACGGGTTCCGGATTTGAAAGAATTCTCGTTCCCTAACGCCAATCATGACTCTTAGTTTTAGGTCGTGACATTCTGTCATATTTTTATATTATCAATGCATGCTTTTTATCTTTAAGGCTTGCTATCGGTTTTGAATTCAAAAGAATTCCCATTCCCTAGCGCCAATCATGACTCCCCGGTTTGGGTCATGACAAGAATATGCACAAAGGCTTTGCAACCAAAAACCCATAGATGACCATAGGAAACATTTTTTTCTGACCACACCCTCTTTAGAGTGTCAGACTATAAAGGAACACATGGTGAAAGGTTCAGTGCATGCACTGCTATAAGTAAAGCTTCACCCCAAAATGTCTTAGATAGCTTTAACTGTGAGAGTAGAGATCTGACTCTATTCATCAAAGTCTTGTTCATCCTCTCAGCTAAACCATTCAACTGTGGCATCTTTAGAGGTGTCATTTAATGTCGAATACTATGCTCTTTGCAATAAACATCAAATGGTCTAAAATACTCTCCACCGTTGTTTTTTCGAATGCACTTCAGCTTCTTATTGGTTTATCTCTCCACCAGGGCATGAAATTCCTTGAAGACATTTAGCACCTGATCTTTTAACTTCAAGGTGTATGCCCATGTCTTCCAAGAATGATCATCAATGAAAGTCATAAAGTACTGACAACCACCAAGTGACTTTAGCATTGGCCCACACAAGTTTGAATGAATTAAATCCAATACATTCTTCATTCTAGGAGGAAAACTCCTAAAAGTAACCCTATTTTGCTATCCTACAAAACAATCGGCACATTTCTCTAGATACACAAGATATACTCCAGATAACTCATTTTTCTTGGCCAGTACTATCATCCCTTTCTCACTCATTTGGCCAAGTCTTTTATGTTATAACTCAATTGTATTATCTTTCTCCATAACATTCACCATATCTTTAAAGAGATTTGCATGCATAAAATACAGTGTTGAGTCCTTTTTGCCTCTAGCCACCACTTAAGTGCCTTTTGTAAGTTTCCATTGGCCGTTATGGAAGGTATTACAGAAATCTTCATCATCAAGTTTGCCTGCTAAAATCAAATTCAACCGAATATCTAGAACATGCTTGACATTTTTCAAGACTAGTCTTGTGCAATTTATTGTTTCCAAACACACATCTCCTTCACCAATAACTCCTATTCAATTATCATTTCCCATCTTCATAAATCCAGAAATCTCTTGGAGTATAGGATGAGAAGAATTCTCTTCGAGATGTAGCATGAATGGAAACTCCACTGTCAATCACCCAACTAGTCTCATAGGTAGTAATATTAACAGTATCATCATAAAAAAGGACATCTAACTCTTCAAGAAGATTTGCTTCATCATCATCACCGCTGTCATCTTTTCTCATATCCTTGCCTTTGTTATTGTCCTTTAAGTATCGACAGAACTTCTTAATATGGCCTTTCCTTTTGCAATAATGGCATTCAATATTTACATACTTATTTGACTTTCCTGTGCTCTTATCTCTTTGCTTTGAGCTTCAAGTCTCACTTCTCCCCCTGAAATTTACAATAAGGATATCTAACTGTATTGAAGAGACACTCTTTAATCTGCGTCTCATCTCTTCATTCATAATATTGCTTTTGAAAAATTCCATATTCACTACACCATTTGGTGTAAAGTTTGTAAGTGAAATTTTCAAAGTCTTCCATGACTCTGGTAGAAAAGCCAGCACTATAAGAGTAAGAATTTCATCATCAAATTTTATGTCCATGCCCGACAACTGATCCACGATCCCTTGTATTCATTCAAGTGATTAGTGATAAAGTCTTCCTAATAAATATTTACATTAATTTTATCAGATAAAATAATTTATTATTGTCGGTCTTTAAAGCGTATAACTCCTCAAGCTTGTTCCACAATGTCCGTGCATAAGTTTCATTGCAAATGTGGTTGTACACATTATCTTTAATGAACTATCAGACGTAGCCACACACTTGCTCATACTCAAATGCCTATTTCTCATCCATCTTGACCTCGGGTTTTATTGTTGCAAAAATTGGTAGATGCATCTTCATCACAAATAGGAGATTCTTCATTTTGTTTCTCCATATATGATAATTCGTGCCATTTAAACTAACCATCTTACTAGTCTTAGCCTTCATCATTGCAATATTTAATAATGCCTCCAGAACAAGAATCAATAGCTCTGATACCACTTGTTTGGAAAATTAACAGAGTTAGCGCAATGGAATAATGTTCACAAAGACAAAATAAAATTATTGTATAAAAAATCAAACAAATAACCGGCTCCATTTATTTATTTGTTTGATTATTTCTATAGTAATTTTATTTTATCTCTGTAAATATTATTCCATTACGCCAACTCTATTAATTTTTCCAACATTTTTCAAAGGAAAAATTAAAGAATATGGTATATATTGCAAGCTACAAATCTTTGAACAAAATAGAGGGTTAGATTTTCATTTTTAATGTTGCTTAACTAATTTGGTAGCAAATCAAAAAAATAAAAAGAGAATTAACATTGTTTCTGTACCCCTATTGCCAGAAATGGAAGAACCACCATAGTTTGTTTTTGTATCCAATGGGTCAAATTTGCTAAACTAATTATTTTCTTATAGCCAACCACATATCTGCTAATTAAGAAACTTCATTACACAAGAATCATACATGTACAACAATAATTAGTTAAACATTGTGTCTACTAGTTTCTAGTGGTGCTATCTTTTTTTTTTTTACTATTGGAGAGGGAGGGGGTGGGGGGGATTGGAACCCTTCCCCTCTTACAAAGATACCAAGCCCTCTACCGCTAAGTTAGTGGAAGGTTGGCACTGGCAGTGGTGCTATCTTTTTACTTCACTTGCCATAAACAATTCAATTTCATGCATGACTATGAAAAGTTAAACTCCATTACTGGGAATTTGGGACAGTAAATATGTGCCTAAAGTATCTATGAAAATTTTTGTTATTTTTTACCAATTTCACCAACATTTACAAGCTGGCTCTAATCTCATTATGTTGCATTTTTAAAGCAGAATTCAATAAGTTGATCATTTTGATACTTTAATATACAGTTCTCTTTGTTATATATGTGTATCCATATATGGAAGGAAAATGATAATACAATTTTTTAGGGGTAATTTTAATTTTGTCCCTAATTTTAATTAAAATTTATTTTTTAAAAATTTTTATTTTTTTAAATTTCAATTTTTTTTTTACAATTAATTAAAATGATAGAATCTAAAAATCTAAAATGAACTGAGTGAATCCCGTCATGCTATAAATTAAACACTTATAATTTGTAACTAGTTTATTTATTATTATTATATTTATAAAAATAAAGAAGAAGTAAAATGGTAAAATATTGCAACTAACGATGCACTGTTCACATTGCTAGCTAGACATGAAAATTTGTCCTATGCAAAATACTCTCTAAGTAAATTATAACATAAAACATAAGTTCAAGCATGATGATTTGAAAGAGAAAAAAAATAATCGAACCAAAAAAATTCAGAGCAATACCAAATTACCAATCTTACTCACGTCAACAAAGTTCCAAGCATCCCAAACTCGCGCTACAACTTCACACTTAACAGAAATGTATCAAGCTATAACAACATTCCTAAGCTCTTCCAAGGTAAGGTTTACCAATTTCTTCAGCCCATATAAAATTTGAGAAATTCAAGAGTTTGGACCAAGTTCAAATTCCATCCAGAATGCAAAACAACAATTTAGACCATAGAAGGAGTTGAATTTTTTATATACACTGTACAATAGGTGTTCTCACCAAAATTTGGTTTAGCTGGCCACCAAATTCTAAATTTTATGTGTCTGAGCCGGGGCCCGAATCGAACGAGCTGCTAGATGATGATAGTCTGGCAATTTGCTAATTTCCTTCCCAGGGCTATTGTTGCTTATTATTCTGGATGGAACCCATAAATAATTCAGGATTGTTTTTATTTATTCCAAAGATATTACATTTTAAATTTTAAATTTAATTATTCAGTAATTTATATATAACAAATAAAAGTATAATTGATATATTATAAATATAATTATTAAAAATAAATGATTTTTTTTTAGCTAAAAACGTAATGCATTAAGAAGAGCTCTTATGAGCTAAAAAAATCAGGAGGCAAGAGCCAATTCTAAACACAATTCGTAAGTACAGCTGCTGAACATAAGTATTGGTTGCAATATTTGCTATTTTATGAATAAATTTAAGACGCACATCTAAAATGCTTCAATAAACTAATACAATCATCAACTATTAAACCAATAGGAGAACTGATATTTCATATTAGTATTCTATTCTAATAAGGGTTATATTCCTCCTAAGGAGGAGGATTGCTTGAATAAAAAAAAAACTTAATAAGGAAGTCTATTTCAATTAGAAAGATTACTCTACAAATGAAGTTTCCTTCTCTCCTAACCAAGGAAATCCTATAAGACTAAGGAATCATATTTCTAAGAGGTTTGAGCAATACCTTCTCCTATAAATACATCTCATGTCATTCATTCATTATCTTCACATAACATTACATTCTACATCAAAACATCATTCCATCACCTCATCATATAAGCAATCATCATTTACTCATTTATTCCCTATTTTATTATGTCTATTTGCTTTATTATCCTTTTCCTTATACCATTACTGACTTAAGTTTTAGAGTGTTTATGGGGGAAACCCAGCCCCTTTACCATTCTCTTTGTTGATGCAGGTTTCACAAGTAAGAAATATCAATTCGGAGTTATCAAGTGGCGCTGTCTGTGGGAAAAAAACCTAGCTTGTTTTATTTTTCTTCAAAATAAAATAATTGAGAATTAGGCACAACCGAATTAAATCTCGAATTATCTTTACTTGATGGGAATCTAGCTCAACTACTTAAAGACACAACCAAATCACACTTTCTTTAAGCGTGATCATGAAGAATTCCAATCAAGTCATCAATAGCAAACTTAGATTGAAATAACACAGAGATTGTCAAGATGAAGTGAATTATAGAAGGTTGAGTTTCTCATTGCTCTTATGCTATAGTCTTAAATGCTTGGCACCCACCCTAAAAGTCAAAGTGAGGGGCATTGCTCGTCAGCTTTGGATTGGCATTGCTATCAATTAAAATTAGTTTTGCTCATCATGGAAGCTGTAAATTCACTTTATACACCAGGACTTTCTTTATCGTGATCATCGTTTCTTTAGTTAACATCAAAATTGCAAATATATTTTTATATAATGTAAAAATATTTTCAATAAGATACGAAAAGTGTGACTTGCTCTCATTTTGCTCAAGATGATCAAGGGCTCTTCAAAAGTGGACATAGTAATAAGACTTAATCCACAAGACTCTTTGGTCCATGATTTAAATACAAAGAAACATCAGTCACCTTTTTTCTATTGCCATGGTTCTTCAGAAAGGGTTATATTTTTTGCCAGATTATTCTGAATCGAGCATATGATCAAACAAGTTGAACAGATGTCATTGAGCAATGGTCCATTCCAAATTAAAGGAGTTGAGTTTAATAATGAATTCAAAAAAGATCAGTCATTTCATCTTGCCCAAAACAGTGAAGATAAATGGAACCTTTGGACATCAGTTTATCCTTAAGAGGCTTTTAAATTTAAAGTTTATACAGCAACAGCGATATATTTAATTCCCACAATAACAAAGCTAAAAGTCCAAGGTACAATTATCAATGCCAGATCTTATTCTTAAAGACTAATTTTGAAAAAAAAAACTCAGTTGACAATGGCAGAAAGTCTTGAACGAGAATGGCTCTAAGACCATAAGCTAAGCATCAAAGTGTAGAAGCCCAAAAATAGCCAGAAATTGATTAACAAAGCTTAGATAAAAAGAAAAAAAAAGAGGATATAAGGATACTTCATGATTTTCGACAGTAATAAAAGTTCAAGATTAAATCCTAGTACATGACCGAGATTAGGTGACAAATTAATAAACCTTCATAGCCTCTAGTGGTGACATTAAAGGGGAACAGTCGAGCATTCTAAGTCCCCATGCACCGAGATTAAAGCTCTAAGTAAGAATCAGCAGAGAAACCACCACGTTCAAATATAAGCTTGAAGGCAAAACCAAGTTTGCAACTTCCTGATCACTAACACTATGAATTTTGGCCAAAACTAGGAAGACTGACACCAAAGGAGCATGCTAGTTTGTAAAAAATAAGATATAATTCATATCAAAAACTCAGAAGATGGAAGTTTTGGCAATGGTCAAACTCGAATGACCATTTCACATCATAACAGCTTCATTAGAAGGGGGGATAAAAAACAAAAAAAAGAGGATGCATCTGAGTTTTAAATAAAGTTTTTTCATTGATGCAGTAGTTCTTAAAGTCAGAATTTAGAGCAGATAGTAAGTCAGTTGGGCAACCAAATTGAATCACCGAGCATCGTGGCTTAGAAGTGGTTTGACACCCGGATCAAACGTAATGACAAAAAGAAGCTAGACATTTATATATTTTCCTCTAAATTCATGAAGTTGGACCACATGACCTCATACCAAGATTGAAGACAACAAGTATTCGATGAATGGTTCTCAAAACTGCAATCGAATATCAAGTGAACATTAAGTATCAAATACCGGACACTTACTTCTTGAGATTTCATACAAGGAGCTTCTGAGCATTAAGCTTCAGAGAACCGAGCTTTTGAGCATTGAGCTTTTGAGCATTGACACTCAGATATTTGAGTTAATCGAGCACTAAAGCACTACTGGAGCTGGGGAATAATCAGATACACGGGTCTGAAATCCTAATCTTTATTATCGAGCCTTGAAATTCCATACATCAAAACTTCAAATGAGCTTTAGATACCAAACATCTACTTTGTGAGCATCCATCAAATTTTGAGTGACGAAGTTTTAAAGCATGAGACCATCGAGCATCCGAGTTTGAGCATCAAAGAATCAAAGTCTAAGCATCAAAAAATAAAAATAAGTTTTCATTGAGCAACAAAGTCTTTGATATCCAAGCGATGAGCATCCATTGAACATGGAGATTCGAGCATCGAGTATCAAGCATCAACTTTATAAGCACTCAAACTCTAAGCAAAGGCTCAACAGCTCCACTTTCAATCGATCAACAAAAAGAACCAAGCATCAATCCAGTCCTAAGTTCCAAGCGCCAAGCAATAGATGTCCATGCTTAATAATAATCAAGAACTCTCATAAGAATTAAGAAAATAGTCATGATATTTAAAAGATACCAAGCGTAATATACCGCAATAAAGCGATTTCATATTAGAACAAGCTTTTGTTAAAATTGATTCTCAGATTCCAACCAAAGGCTAAAGCATACCAAGCATCAAAGTATGGAGCATTTATTGATCACTGAGTATTCATTGAGAGAGCTGAATACTGAATACACCAAGATACAAGAAATAGATGGAAAATTGACAACATTCTGAGACCATATCTATCTTTTAAAGCTCAGGAAAATCATATGAGTATGGACCTATCAATGTGATCGGAGTGGAAAATACAAAATTCACATCTTCATCAGTATAAGTGGAGCAACATCAACATCAGAATTTTAAAAAAAAAGGAGAATCAGTAGACGCACTTTATTTTAAAGTCAAGGCCAATACATGGCTCTATACATGGACTTCAATAAATAAATGGAAGCCTTACAAGACCTCAATGAGTTGAGGAGGTGGAAGAAGTGGTTTGTTTGCTATTCATCAGAGAGTCAAAACCAAAATATAGACACTTCTATAAACTAACAATATCAAAACTCTAGTTTTGCAGATTCGCATGACAACAAACATGAGTTAGAAATATGAAAGACCTCCCTCCAAGCCGTACATATTAATGACATCCTGACGACGAGAGCTTGAGGCTCATAAAAGTTCACGGAGCTTGGCTAACCCGGAATAGCATAGGATGAAGTCTCATCCTAATTGTATCCAAGTCTAACATTGGAACCAAACCTGAGAATTGGACACCCAGACATATCAAATTGCATTCGAAGGATAAGTTCAGGGAATTACATGGCACCAAATTAAAACTTGGATATTCAATATTACATAAAGCAAAATTCATGACAACATCTTCAAGGACAAGGTCATTTAGGCAACAATTAAAGCAAACAACGAACATAAATATTCATTAAACTCAAAAGCAGGACAAGAGGTCATCAGAGATAAGTTTTCTCTTTTTTCTTAATTATTTATTCTTATATAAATATTTATAGCTTGTCACACAAGCACGCTTATGCATCTACACATAAATGTTCGTCCATAAATACATGATTATTATGCATGCAAAACATACATTATTACACGGCGACTGACCATCAATTAAGATCAAATGATCCCAAAATTGTTATTCTTTTGTTTATCACTACAGATAAGGAAAACGTATTTACTAAAGATGCTACTTTAAGCACCTATCAATTTAAATAATTGGACACTCTAATAATCTCACTCGGCATCAACATGCAAAAATTATCAAAAGACATTAAACACATTGCCAAGCAATACTAAGGCCCACAAGCACTCATTCACGCTCAGACAATAATTGATGGCTCCCACTCAAAGTTATATCCAATAATACTCAAACAAATCCTACTCTACAACAAATCCTTGTTCATGAAATTTTAGAGAATATTTAGCAAGAAAAGGACTAAAATGGAGACAAGTATAACCTTTACATAGTCGTATAACTCAAAGCACAATTTCAAAATATCATAGCTAGCATGACACACTACCCTCTATTCAAGAAGAAGGGCAAACTTGGCCTTTTACCTAAACTACAATGCTCATTTGATGACTTGGATTGAGCAAGCCTAAAATTTTGGCCCTTCAAAGCCTACCTTCCATTATTTCAAAAACCCTCACTAAATTACTATCCCATATTATGAAGCTTAGATTGAAAGGCTCAGAGTTACCACCAGGATCATAGCATCCTTCCTTTTATGAAAATATTACCAAAACAACAAATTCTTGGAAAATCAAACATTTGCAGTAAAAATGTCCGAACTCAACATCAATCATTATTCTGACTAGGCAGCTGTCATTAATAGAGTTATTAAAGTTCATAACCGAGTAACATCGTACGGCACTCGGGCCGCGCTTTTAATGTACCGAGAATATATAACACTCGGGTCACACTTCTAATGCACCGACAATATACGGCACTTAGGCCGCGCTTCTAATGCACCAAGAATTAAATTTAGTGACTAAAGTTAGCACCCTCAAGTCATTTCTATAGTACTGAGGTTTCGAGCATGTAAGCCTCGAGTCATAGCACTAAGCATTTTAGCCTTGAGTATCTAAATTTAATGACTGAAGCTGGCACCCTTAGGTTGCTTTTATAGTACTGAGGTTGGGCACTCGGGCCATACTTTTAATGCACCAAGATTATTTGACACTCGGACCACGCTTTTAACATACTGAGCATCAATACTCTAGTAACGACTAGTTCCACCACGTTGTCCCCATACGGGCGGGTTAATCCCTTACACCATGCATTTTTATTACAGGTCACTCAAGTCCAGCTGGCACTTTAACGATGTTCTTATAAGATAATTTCAAGACTCAATACCGAGATTCATCTTTTCATATGACTGAGGCTGGCCACCTCAGCTCACCCTTCCTTATCAAACGCAGTGATTCAAGCAGTCTCTCTCTAGATGGAAGAATGATGTTCCCATCACCTTACAGACCTGGATATATCAAACATAAATATCCGACCAGACTTTCAAAGGGGACTCTTGATATCGTATATCAGTATCCTATTCTAATAAGGGTTACATTCCCCCAAGGAGGAGGATTATTTGAATAAGTAGAAAACTTAATATGAAAGTCTATTTCAATTAGGAAGATTACTCTACAAAAGAAGTCTCCTTCTCTCCTAAACAAGGCAATCCTACAAGATTAAGAGATCATATTCCTAAGAGGTTTGAGCAATATCTTCTCTTATAAATACATATCATGACATCTCATGTCATTCATTCATCATCTCCACATAAAATCATACTCTACATCAAAATATCATTTCATCACCTCATCATACAAGTAATCATCTTTTATTCATTTATTCTCTATTTTATTATGTCTGTTTATTTTATTATACTTCTTCTCATATCATTACTGATTTAAACTTCAGAGTGTTTATGGGAAAATTCCTATCCATTTACCTATTTTTCTCGTCGATGCAGGTTCCACAAACAAAAAATATTCATTCACAATTATCAAGAAAAAAAACAAAAATCACGAACAACTTGCACTACTTGTAAGCAATCTAACTCCACAATACAATTATCCAAACCAAGTTGCTTAAGCCAGCTTAAAGCTTCCTTAATGCTAACAACTTCAACTTCAGTCACGGCAAGATTAAAAGGAATAATTATGAGGCTAAATATAATTAAATTAATTATTAATAATTAAAATAAATTAATTTTAAATAATTAAATTACTCATCCAAGTGATAAAATCATAAGGCTACAAGTGTCACAATATTACTTGCTTGTTCATTGGCTAACTCATGTCCGTACTAATATCAGCTTTTTTTTTTTTTTTTGGAGCCGAAAATATCAGCTAAATTTGCTCAACAGTGTTGACTTGTGTCCTCTACTGGTGAAGTTGCTTGTGCTTTTGGTTAACCGACAATATCCGCGACCGACCAGTTGGCTTGATTTTCACGCTTTTTTTGGCTAGCGGCCCTGGAAAGAGGATGCAAATGACATTACGCATATTATATTATAACTTTATGTGCTATAAAGAAATTTCTTATCATAAATCTAAATATTATATTATCTTCTTAATTTTTTTAAAAAAAAATCAGAGTCAACATCATTTTTTAAAACTTTTCTTTATTATTTAAATTATCTAGTGAATTTATTCCGTAAACTTTGAAATAATCGCTATCAAACATAAAAAGAATTAAATACAATATATATATATATATATAGAGAGAGAGAGAGAGAGAGAGATAGAAAACGTTAAGGGTAATGATGTGCATTTTTAATTTCCTAATAGTAAACGTAAAACAGTTCCTTCTATTTATGCCATTTTTCAATTAAAAATATGTCTATTTTAAATATATTATATTGAAATATCAAATATGTAATTATTTATACCGATTTAAATGTTACAAACTATTATTAAAAAAATTTAATACGTCTGATGCACTTTATAAGATGAATTCACTATTTAATAGGTTCAACTTGTTCTCTAAAATCCACATAATGATTTAAGTGTGGATTATAATAATAAAGTGGGTAAAATTTTATTTATAGCAAGTCTTACCTTTTCCCTGATTTAGGGAATTAGAGATATCTACCTTAAATAGAATTAGGAAATCTTTATTTTTATTTGTTTCCTTTAGCTCGATTAGACAAATTTTTAATTTTATTTGTTTCCTTAATCTTGAGGTGATTTTATTTCCATAAGTAGTTGAACTCTAAAGCCTATAAAAGTCTAAACAGTGGCATTTATAAAGCCTCTATAGATTTTATATAAAACTCAATATATTATTAAAGCGTTTTTGTTTAAAGACCGAATGTTTCTATTTTGATTCATGTGATCAGACTTTCCAATGAAATTAACCTCGTAATTGATTTATTTTTCTTAGGTTAAAAAGGTCACGAATTTGTTCTTACTCCTAATGTCACCCTAAGCTGATAATGAAACTTCTATCTTTTCACCCATTTCTCTGATATTGTAAGGAGATTTGTATTGACTCATTTTAAACATTTAAAAGGTGTTTGAATTGATTTTCATTATTTTTGAGGTCAAACAATAATATTGGTATTTTTTATAATTACATTATTTCACAACAAAGTAATTTATTTTGTTTGAAAAAATTTATTTAAATTTATGAAAAATGTAAAAATTTTATTTGACTTTTTGTAAAATAATATAATTTTTTGTAAATATAAGAGTTAGTATTTTTTTTTATTATAACTTGATATATTTTTCTAAATTTTTACTTTCTAAGAAATTAAACCGTTTTTATGGAATTAATTATCACAGTTGTAGAATTTTTTCTATAAATGTTAGTGCTATTGATGATATGTTTTAGATTTATATTTTTGTAAAGAAAAATCTTAATTTTAAAAAATTTATTTTGTTCAAAGAAAATATAAAAATATTATTATTTTTTGTGAAATAACATTATATTCTTAAGTATAAGAATTAATATTTTTATTATAACATCATATATTTTTATAAACAATCACCATTTTTTGTTAAAATAAAATAATTTTATGTAAAAATAGACAAAATAATTTCAATATATATAATTATAAAAATTAATTTCATTAAAAAGTGATTTATTTTTCTATAGTACAACAATTTAATATAAAATATGTCAAATTTTAATGAAAAAACACTATAATTTTTTTATTTACAAAACGTAATTTTAGTTTACAAAAAAGCACAATATTTTTACATTTTTTTTAACTTGGATAAGTTTTCCTAAGCAAATAACATTACTTTGTTTTGAAATAATAGTAATTATAGAAAGCACTATAAATATGCAGATCCAAAGAAAACAGAATTGGTATAAGAATTTCTTTTTATTTTTTTAGTGTAAACCATAAAAAATGCATAATTCTAAATCATTCAAATCGATGTAAACAAGAATATAAAAATAATAAAAATATCTTAATAATTAATTTAATATAATTATATATATTAAAACTTACACTTGAAACATTTTAAAAGTGGAAGTAACCCTGCCAATTAATTTGAACAATTGTTAGTTATCAGAATTTCTTGTTAACGCAACAAAATCAAGGTCATTAGAATCCCAAAACACTCAAAACGAGTTACCTATACTGAATACACTCAGAAAAGCAAGCACTATTTACACTACAAAACAGGAAGATGGAATCTCTCTTGTTTATTTTCCAATTTGTTTTCTTCAAGGATTACCTTACGTGACCAACTTCCTAAACCAAATAGAAAAAAATTAAGAATATTTTAAAAATTAATATATTTAAAATATAAACATTATTTAATTAAGTTAAACTTAAATATTAAAAATTAAAATTTTAAGATTAAATTTAGAGAGACTCTTACATATACTGAATATATTATATCCAATAGTAAAATTTAAGACACATAATCAAAAGGTTCAATGGAGGAAAATTTGAACCCGAATTACAAAGAAATAGGACATATGAATGCTATTATTAGTATAATTGCCTACATTTTGTGTTTATATATTCTGTGATAGAATTTACAAGAAAAAATATGTGTCAAGAATATTGTATTTCAAAAAAAAAAATAAATAAATAAAAAAAAATAATAATAATAATAATAAGCATTCACATAATCTATGTATAACCCCCACAAAATCATCAAAACAAAATCATGACAAATTTAAGAAATTCCCAGTGCGGTGAAATTGATATATATTATTGGAAAGATAGGTCATTTTCTAAATGAAGAGGTTTCCTTTTAGCTTTTATAGAATTTAGATAGTAATGATATTATTGGAGGATTTTTTTTTTCTTAAAATATTATTTTTTATACATAAAAAATTTAAATAATAGATGTTGGTTAGTTTCCTTTTCTTTTTCACTAAATTTTTTTAGTGGTAAATTTTTCCTTTATTTTACTGGTAAACTTTTCATTGAAAAAACTAAAATTGGATAGTTGAAATTGTAAAAAATTTTATTGTTTACAAAAAATTTATTCTTTTATAAATAACTATTAAATATAAGGAAATTATATTTTCAAAAAAGTCTAAAACCCTTCATCCCCTATTCCTTTTAGTACATGCTGCTTCCTTTAGAAAGCATTTTCAATGAAAATAATTGCTTCTCACCAATAAGAGATTGTTTTCGCCAATACAATAATAAAAAATAATGAATTAATCAATTGTAATGAGCCACTTTAATCTTTATTGGCAAACTTTGGATCCACCTCCTGCAATGTTCTAGAGATATCCACTAACAACTATCATATTTCCTGCGGTTATCATTTTTAGAGAAGGCTAAAATTAATTGTATAATACTGATTTTGCATAGCCACCCGCCAATTCAATCAAAGATTAAATGGCTTCACAAAGCAATTAAAATAGCTTATTAATTACTAAGAGTTCTTGAAATACAAGAAGCTATTATGGCTTCAATTATATTTTAAATTTAAGTTTTAATATATATAATTGTATTAAATTAATGGTTAAAAAATATTTTAATTTTTATAATTTTTAATTTAATTGAAATTTAATAAAATTTAAACAGTAGCAATTTAGAAAAATATTAATTAATTGTTATCAAAAGAAAGTCAAATAACCTATAATGTCCACTTAGAACTTTCTGGTTATAATGTGATTCAAAATAGTGCCTCTGTCCTTCTCCAAAAAACTGAAATTGTTGTTAACAAAAAATTTTTAAAAAAAAAACCCTCTTACAAATGGATAGGAAGTGGAACAAGAATAGCTGAACCATCTTACACAACCACCTCACCCTCTTATTTAGATCCCTTACTTGATACCATTTTACATTGGACACACTTCAAAGTTTCTCTATTTATACCGGCTCACCCTCTCCGATTCCTTCATCAGCTCAGACTTCAGTGCAAGCAAGTTCTTGTTCTACTTCTTTCTTTTGAATTCATTAACTCCCATTGCTTTAACCAGTTCTTTGTCTATATTTTTCTCCAGATTCTTGTATTTTCATCTTCCAAGGTTGTGAAGTGTACATTAAAGATTGCACATTTCAGTTCTATAATCAAGAAGACATATATATCACATAGTGCACTTTGCAATTTAACTGTGTACAGATTATAGAACCCATTTCTGTCAATCCTACAAAATATTCTTATCTCTTTGAAATTTCCTTAGCAAAATTCTGTCCAGTTCCTACCTCTTGTCTCTCCTTCTCTTCCGGGTTTTCTTTTTTTCTCTAGAATTTTTAGTACTCTATTCTTGCTCTGTTTTCTACTCTGTTTCTCTTCACCATGGTCCACCAAATGATTTTGCCAATTTACTAGTCAAAATGCTTCGATCCGAGAGTCTTGATAAATACTTCGATTTATCTGAAGGAAAGTTTTCTGTCAAAGGATTTCCATTACTCTCAGATGTTCCAAATAATGTCACTTTCGCTCCCTTTTCTTCTATCTGTGACTCCTCTAAGTCTGATGCTCCACTTCCTTTACTCCAGCGTGTTCTTTCTGTGTCTCATAAGGATGGTTTTCTTGGATTCAATAAAGACACACCGGCTGATCGAATGATGAACTCACTTGGAAAGTTTAATGGTAGGGACTTCTCGTCCATATTTAGATTCAGAACTTGGTGGTCTACTCCGTGGGTGGGTAATTCAGGTTCTGATTTGCAAAAGGAAACCCAATGGGTTCTCTTTAACGTTCCTGAAATAAGTTCTTATGTCCTAATAATTCCTACCGTTGAAGGCAGTTTTAGGTCTGCTCTTCATCCTGGCATTGATGGGCATGTCATGATTGTGCTGAAAGTGGTTCTACCCAAGTGAAAGCATCTTCTTTTGATGCTATTGCATATGTTCATGTGTCTGATAATCCTTACAATATCATGAAAGAAGAGTATAGTGCTCTTAGAGTTCATCTTAACACCTTTAGGCTTCTAGAAGAGAAAAATGTTCCTTGTGATGGTGCACTTGGGATGCTTTCTATTTAACCGTGGAGCCTATTGGCATATGGCATGGTGTGAATGATTTTGTTGAAGATGGTGTGAATCCAAGATTTCTCATCATTGATGATGGCTGGCAAAGTATCAACCTTGATGGTGAAAAGCCCGACGAAGATGCTAAAAATCTTGGTCTTGGTGGGAGTCAAATGACTGCCAAACTGCATAGACTTGATGAATGCGAGAAATTCGGGAAATACAAAGGAGGATCCATGTTGGGTCCTAACCCTCCAACATTTGATCCAAAGAAGCCTAAGATGTTGATTTCGAAAGCAGTCGAACTCGAGCATGCTGAGAAGGATCTCAATAAAGCAATCCAATTTGGTGTCAAAGATTTAGCAACTTTTGAATGTAAAATTCAACAGCTGAAGGAAGAATTGGATACCATGTTTGGTGTAGAAAAGGTTAATGTTTCTGATAAAGGATGTAGAAAGTGCTTTTGCAATGGGATGAAGGCATTTACAAGGGATTTAAGAACAAAATTCAAGGGTTTGGATGATGTATATGTTTGGCATGCTCTTTGTGGAGCTTGGGGTGGAGTTAGGCCAGGCTCTACTCATCTGAATTTAAAGATCACGCCTTGCAACTTATCTCCTGGTCTCGATGGTACAATGAATGATCTTACTATTATTAAAATTGTTGAAGGTGGTATTGGACTTGTTCATCGGGACCAAGCTGGAGATTTCTACGACTCCATGCACTCAAATCTTGCAAGTGTTGGTGTTACAGGAGTGAAAATGGATGTCATTCATGTAAGTTCACATTAATAAGCTTTCAAATCTTGTCAAAGTTTCATTTGTTCATACTGTGACTAAATTTTCAAATGCAAACACTTGAATATGTATTCGAAGAATATGGGGGTCGTGTTGAGGTTGCAAAGGCTTATTACAAAGGCCTATCAGATTCACTTACAAAGAATTTCAAAGGGACAGGCATAATCTCTAACATGCAGCAATGTAATGATTTCTTCTTCCTTAGTACCAAGCATATATCCATGGTGATACTGCTTATATATATTCTTATTTAACTAAAGGGTTGTTGTTTTCTGAATAGGGTTACCTGGTCAGGGAAGGTAACAAAATCCATTCATGAAAAGGACTCTACCCCAAAGAGAATTCCTAAGTAAAAAGGAAATACTCTCCTACTAGGATTAGGATTCCTATCCCACAAGGAATATTACTTCTTTCAGGTTCAAGCATCACTATAAATAGGACCCTATACCTCACATTCTACATCATCTCATTCTCTCATATTCTAATAGTTCCTTGTTCTCTATACAAACTCTCTTTCTGTTCTCTGACTTAGGCATCAGAGTGTGTGGGGACTCTCCTCACCTCTTACCTTGCCCTCTGTTCATTGATTGCGGGGTCTTAAGCTCAAGAGTTTCGGAAATGAGTTATCCAGTGGCGCCGTCTATGGGAACTCTTGGGAAAAGCCATTCAAATACCTGCTAAGCTAAAGACATTCACACAATGACTTCCAGCCTATCACCAACTTCAACTCCTGAAACTAACATCAATCCTTATGCTTCCATTCCTTCGACTGATCTCTCAACCCCTCTCCTAACAATAGTGCATCCAGCCACTTTTCAATTTGTCAGAACTTCATTCGGGCATACACATTCACTTCCTGACAACACCTAGAGATGCCCGGCTTTGGGCACAGACTGTCCACATTACACTCTTATACAACACCACCCTCATTCAATACCCTCTATACCTTTTCCAATTTTAACAGACACACCAACAATCAGCACACCAAACTTGAACACCGTAAACCAAACACTCAACCTCAACTAAACCAACAAGGAAGTTATGATACAAAATATCCAAGCGCACATAGCCTTAATGCAGCAGTAGCTAAATGCTTTAATATAAAGTGGGAATTCTGAACCAGCTCAAATCGATTAACTCCGACAGGCACCAGAGATAAGTAGGGAAAAGGGTAAAGTGTCAAAAGGGGAATGTAGTTCAACAATTCCGGCTCTTGATGATTCAAAGTTAGCTTAAAAAGTTGAAGAGGTTATACATAGAGCCCGTACAAAATCAAAAAAGGAGGATGAATGCATTATGGATAGCAGAACTCCAATCATAAGAAGGATAATTCAGACAGAGATCCCTACTAAATTCAGAATCCCACTGCTTGATCAGTATAACGGGACGGGAGATCCAGTAAACCACATAACGGCATTTAGAACAAGGATGTTGCTCCATAATGTAAATAATGGAATCATATGTAGAGTCTTCCTAAGCATACTCATAAAGAATGCCCGGAAGTGGTTTCATCGACTCCCGGGGAATTCTATCACTTCTTTTGATGATCTGGAAGAGCAATTTCATACCAGGTTCATCACCAATATTCCCTAGCTAAAAACATCAATGATCTTCATATGTGTCAGTAAAAAGTCGATGAATCTCTACGAAGTTATCTTGATTGGTTCAATAAAACAGCCATGCATATCGAAAACCTTATTGATGAAGTTGTCATAGAAGCTTTGAAAAATGGCACTAGACTCAGAAAGCTTAAAGACAAGATAATGACCAAGGAACCGGGCACCTTTACGGAAGCAATGGCGATGGCAGTCAGAATAATAAAAATGGATGAAGACAAAAGGAGGAGAAGCCACCGGCCAAAGATGAATGATCAAGACCCAGACAAGTAAGCTTCCCAAAAATAAATTTTAGAAACTCGGCAAAGAGATTTGATAAGGAAGCAGACAGATACACACCCCTAAACACCTCTCGATCCAAAATTCTCATGTGGATCAGGCAGAATTGTCACGACCCAAACTAGGAATCATGACCGGCACTAGGGAACGGGAATTCTTTCGAATCCGAAACCCATAGCAAGCCTTAGAAAATAAAATCATGCAATAAATAAATAAAAAGTACGACATAAATAATTTTTTTTGAATCAATATATAAAAATGGATACTCAATATCTTTTCATAAATAAATATATATTCATACAATGCTCAAATACAAATTCTCAGAGTATAAAGTATCAAAAAAATAATACTCTTCTGATACAATAACACTACTACTGCAGTTTATAGAACACAATTCAGATCAAAATATATATTTCATAAATATAGTCGGGACGGAAGAACACCGACGCAGAACTCTACTACTAAGGTTTGATGATATAGGATCTCCTGAAAAAAAAATAATTGAGGGGGATCAGACCTCACTGAATGAATTATTATACTATATATACATGCAATCTAAACCATATCCAGTCATGCATTCTTATATATATATATATATATATATGCATATACACACATTTCACATAAATGTCAAACTCTGCTTTTATAAATATAATAAATGCAGAAAATATTTATTTTAATACATGAAGGATCAAATAGAACCCTATTAATCACAACCTCAATCAACCATATCATCACTCTAGCCTTACCGGCTCACTTAAATCCAAGTAAATCACTTATTCCATTTTAGACAGTAGACTGGCCCCGACACACTAAGTCGACCGAGCTCCAACAGTTTGACTGTCAGTGTGATTGGCCCTGAGACACTTGGTCAACTGAGCTCCAGCAATCACACTATCAATCACATCACATCTCAATCAAATCATTATCAGTCAATCATAATCACCACAATTAATTCTCATTCAACCCTAATCTATCACACTGGTACGTACACGGTCCTAGTGTTGCTCACTAGGTAGTACGTTCTATTGATATCCTTCATTTAAAAATAAATCATACATCCAAAAAATAAATAATGTAGGATGACATTCGTACTAGCAAAATAAATCATATATATACTAAAAATATACTTAAAATAAACTAAGTATATTTTAAGTATATATATGTAAAATAAATTCAAATCAATCATGAAATATACTAAAATAAAGCCATAATATACTAAAAAAAAAACATGTCAGGTTTAAATCAATAATAAAACATGCATTTATTTGAAAATATATCAAAAATATACTAAAAATATACTTAAGAATAATTTAAGTATAAATCAATAATATGACATGTATTTATTTAGGAATATATCTACAATATATTAAAAATATACCTAAAGTATACTAATTATGTAATAAAATATTTATGAATAAATATACATTTAAAACATATATATATATATATATATATATATATATATATATATATATATATATATATGTATATATATATATATATACTAAAATATACTAAAAATAAACCTAATTATCTAGCATGCATATATCAAAAATAAACCTAAATATACCAAAGATATAGTAAATGTATATAGAAAATATGCAAATATATACATTAAAATATACTAAAAATAAACTGGAATTATACCAAATCATATTATAAATTAAATCACTTTTAAAAACATATAATGAAAATGAAAAATCATAAGTCATTCATCCTATATGCAATACATATATATATAGTATAATAACTCATTAATTCGCTCTCCATGAGACAGACTCAGCGGGCCTACTCCATTAGGCATCAGTCTCGACGCAGCTAGAAAAATAAAATAATAATAACTATCAGAATAAATTTCTAACTCTATACTCCTAAGATTATTATAGAAAGACTTAATCAAAAATTCAAAATTAGACTCGGACCGGTTGTCACATTTTACGAGAAATCTACTGAAATTTTGACAGAATCTCCTCGGTAAAATGGACATCTCTCTACAAAAGTAAGGTCGATCCTGCACTGAAAACACACTTCTAAAATCTCAAAGCACAGCACCTCGGGTTGAGACTCCAAACTCCATAAATCCCTAACCGAGGTTCAGAGTTCACAAATCAACAATATTAACAATAAAATAATAAAAACCATCAAAAACCCGTAAAAATATTTAAAAGTCTTTATTTTCCAACTAAAACATAAAAGTCTAATTTAATTAATATTTGATAATAAAAATTCATAAATAGAATAAAATTCTCATTTACAATTAAATTAACATAAATTTGTAAATAATATTTAAAATCACAATTTAACATCATTTAAAATAATAAAATACACATTTAATCTCAAAATAACAAATACAATTATTATTCACATAATACTCTAAAATTATCACAATTAACTAATAAAATCTCAAACATTATATGATATTAATAAAAATTCAATTTTTTACAATTATTCAACATAACATAATAAAATTCACATTTAATTGCATAAAAAGTTTAATTATATAATAAAATTTGTTAAAAACCCATTTTATTTCCAAAATAATATATAATATATTATTTGAAAATAATTTTTGAAAAATAGTATTAGTTAGTTAAAATTAATAATTAATTTGTAAAAATTATTTTAATACCTTAAATAATTATAAAATCAAATAAAACATAATATTTAACTATAATTAACATAAAATTACATATTTAAGCCTATAGTATAAAATATCCAATACATTAAATAATTTCCTCAAAAATTATAAAATCATTAAAATTATTTAATCAACATATATCATACTAATATCAACCAAAACACATATTTAACCAATATTTTCAATAAAAATACTTATTTAACTTAGTAATTCAAAATACATATAAATTATATAAAATTCCATAAAAATTATATAAATTCATAAAAATTATTTTATCAACAAATAACATTCTAATATCAACTAAAACACACAATTAAACTCTAATTTCAACCAAAAATACACATTTAACTCAAAAACCAAACTTTACATAATCTATAAATATTTCTGAAAATTACAAAATATTCTTAAAAATTAATTTCTCAACACCAAAATTAATAACAATATATAATAACAATAATTTAACCAAATTAATAATTTAATTAATTAATTAACAAAAATTCATTTTTAATTATTAAAATATTCAATAATTAACCAAAAAAAAAAATCAAAAAAATAAATTAAAAATATCTATAAGTAGATTAAGATGTATAGATCATCATTTCTAAAAGAAATTATCAAACATCCATTAAACTCAAGCTAGAAAAAATTATAAAAAAAATTGACATAAACTAAAAATATGCAAAAACTCACCATAAACTGAGTTTGAGCTAAAATCATCTTCTCCGAAGCTTAAGGAGTTGAACTAGCCAAGAAATATCAACTCTCACCGTTAGGATGTCGCCGACAACGTGATGAGGCATGTTGTCAACGTTGATCCTTCAGCTGTTCTTGCTAGTTCCAACGACTTCTGCAGCTCTTCAAAGGTGGTGATGACGGGAAGAAGAGATGAGCAGATGATGGTTGAAGCCATGGCAGCTCCAACGTGAGGGTGAGGGGTGGTCTGTCGTAGAGGAGGAAGAAGGCAACCGAGGAAAGAAAGAAAGAAAGAACGAGAGGAGAGAAGAAAAAAAAAATAAATGGCCAAGAAAAGTTTGTCTTTATATATATATATATATATATATATATATATATATATATATATATACACACACACACACACATGTCACACACAATATAACTATCATAATAATAACACAACACAATTGTTATTAAACAAGTAAGATTTATGAAATAATTTATTAATGTAATAATGTCAATCAATAGGAATAAAATAATAATATTATTAGTACTTTAAAAAATAATATTAAAATAACTATGCACTAAATTAACATTATTAAAATAATAGTATTCGAAAATAATAAATATACATAATGGAATTTAAACGTCCAAAATAATAAATTCCAAATTAATATATTTACATAGAAAATTCAATTAAACGTACAATAATGATTATAAATCACAAAATAGTAAAATAATTAAATATAACTTTTAAATTTTATTAACACTGTATATCTCATTATTTAATAAAATAATTTAAAAACCAGGGTTATTACAATCTCCCCTCTTTATAAGAATTCATCCCCGAATTCAAGAAAAGAATTATTATATGAATCAAGGAGGAAAGAGATACGGGTAAGAAGCTCGCATCTCAACTTCAGTTTCTCAGGTAAGCTCTTCCACGTTATTGCTTCACTACAACACCTTGACCATCGAAAACTGCTTTGAACGTAACTGTCGAATTTGATAGTCTATAATCACAACTGATTCCTTCTTAAACTTCATATCTTCGTTCATTTCTACATTGTCCGACTGCAATATGTGCGAAGTGTTCGAAATACACTCTCTCAGTATCGAGACATGGAACACTGGATGCGCCTGAAATAGATTTGGAGGCAAAGCCAACCAATATGCAACCTTACCAAGTCCCATTATAACATTCTTCAGAGACACCTTCGAAAACACAGTCCCAAATCTGAAACTCTATACCTTCTGTGTCTTGGATCCGCATAGCTCTTATGTCTGCTAACTGTGGTCTCTAATCTTCTTCTGATCACAATAACTTTCTTCGCTGCATTCTGGACAGTCTCAGGTCTAAATGAGACTTTCCTCCATACAGGCCTCATGTGGTGTCATTCCAATACTGTCATGGTAGTTATTATTATAAGCGAATTCCATAAGTAGTAAATAATCAACCCAGCTACCTCCCAGATCCAAAACACACATCTTTAACATATCTTTTAGTGTCTGGATCATCCTCTCAGATTGACCATCTGTTTGAGGATGAAAAGCAGTATTAAAATCTCTCACGACCCAAATCAGGGGCCATGACCGGCGTTAGGGAATGGGAATTCTTTCGAATCCGGAACCCGTAGCAAGCCTAAAAATAAAATAAACATGCAATAATAATAATAACAATATTTAATGCAACAGAAATAAAAATCATAAATATAATAATAACATATACACCAACTGGATTTAAATCAAATCCTCATCATTACATATATATAAATCTTAATACAAATACAGTTCAAATATAATACAACATCTCTTTAAATATTTAACGACTACTGCAGTGTCTAGATAAAATAAAACTCAAGACTTAGAGAAGCAGTTTACATAAAGAAGCCGGGGTGGAAGAAATCTGGCGTACAGGCCTGCTACTGAGGTCTGAAGATGATGACTCTCCTGAAAAATTAGTCAACGGAGGGGGAGTTAGACCTCACTGAGTGAATTACTATAATATATATACATGCATACTAAATGTCAATGCACATAATCAAAGTATATATAATATATATATATACAAGCAAATACATACAGATGCAATAAATTCATTTTATATATTTTTATTGAAAATCACCGTTTATGAAGGATCAAATAGAACCCTAGAATATCGCAACCTCGGAAACAGTGTTAGACAACACTCTAGCCATACAGGCTCACTTAATCCAAATATATCCACTTATTTCATTTAGACAGTAGACTGACCCCGAGACATTAAGTCGATCGAGCTCCAGCAGTCTGACTGTCAGTGTGATTGGCCCCGAGACACTTGGTCAACCGAGCTCCAGCAATCACACCCAAATTACATCTCACACATCAGATAAATCAATTCCAATCAAAATCCTCAAACTAGTTAGTAATATAGCCTAAATGCTATAAGCGCACCGGTACATACTCGGTCCTAATGCTGCCCACTAGGTAGCACGTTCTATTGATATCCATCATTAATAAATATAAAACATTCATTCACAAATAAATGATGCATGAAATTAAATAAAATACATTATAAACCATACATATATACTGAAAATATACCAAAAGTAAACCAGGTATATTTCGAGTATATATACGTCAAACAAATCCAATTAAATTATAAATTAAGCTAGAAATATATTTAAAAATATTTTAAATATAATTTATTAATAAAACATGCATATAATTTAATATATACCGAAAATAAACCAAAAATAAACTAAAGATATACTTAAATACTAATCACATTATTTATGCATATCTAATCAAAATAAAACATATATTTCTAAAATCATGCATCCTAAAGCACATATATATAAAATAGTAACTCACACTTAGTGCGCTCCACGAGATGGGTCCGACGGGCCTGGTCCACTAGGCTTCGGTCTCGGCGCAACTAAACAAACAATAACGACATAAATCAGAATAAACCTAACAGAAAATCCTAGAACTCGATCTAGAATATTAAACACAAAATCAAAATTAGGGTTCGACCGGACATCACGTTTTACGAGAATTCTACCGAAAATTCGGCAGAACCTCCCCTGTAAAACGGACATCTCTCTACTCAAAGAGTAGAGCCGACCCTGCAAAGAAATGCACTTTGAAAAATAGGCTCAAAACAAATCCATAACCCCTTGGTCGAACTCCAAACTACAGTCTACCGATTGGGATCCACAATCACAGAATAATTTTAGAAATACCAAAAATACCCTTATAACATAGAAATCCATTTTATAAATAGAAATTACATAATTAGCCTTAAAACACAGTAAAAACTGATAAAAACTCATTTTATTAGAAAAATCGTATATTATATATATTATTGAAAAAAATTCACGAAAAATAGTTTTTATTAGTTAAAAATCATAAATAATTTGTATAAATCATTTTTATACCTTAAATAACTATTAAAACCAATTAAATTACATTTTTAGCCAATTTTATGTAAAATTACCAAAATGCCCTTATATATATAAATATACTATAATTACTTCAAAAATTCACCAAAAATAGTATAATTATCCAAAATTAATTTTCTTAACATATTTATCAATAATATCAATAATTAAACTCAATTAACCAATTAATTTTAATTAAAAACATAATTAACCTAATTTTCCCAAAATTACATAAACTCAAATAATTCAAAATAAATACTTAGAAATTCATAAAAATTCCAAATAAATTCCTATAATTCATTTCAACACCTATAATTATCATAAAACACAATTTCATAATTTAATTAATTAATTTCCAAAAATTAGAAAATAATATTAAAATATTCAAAAATACCCAAAAATCAAAATAATCTCCAAAAATTCTACAAAAATTCATACATGAAGATTAAGCTAAGGGGAACAACATTTGTGAAGGAATTTTTCATGAATCAATCAAATTAAAGTCCAAAAAATTCCTTAATATGGCCGAAATCGAAAATTCGAAACCTAAGCAAATCAAGACCATTTAAGCTCAAACCAAAGCTAGAATCACACTCACCGGAGCTCAAGGAGAAGAAAGAGACTGACGGTGTCAAAAATGGTGGCTGAAAACATCATGATCGACGGTGAAGAGGAATTCGGCTTCTCCAGCCAAAACTGACCTCCAGACGCTGGAAACGGCTGCTACAGGCGGCAAGGAAGGCTGGGGAAGGTGGTGGCACGCCAGACAGCATACCAACAGCAAGGAATCAGCGTGACAAGCAGCGGACGGTGAGGGAAATGGTCGGGGAAGAAGGAGGAAACGGAAGGGGCAGTTTTGTAAATAAGTTAAACTTTATAATTTGTTTTAATATTAAATGTATATATATATACTTTATACTATATAATAAAATAATATTAAATTACAAAAATTAAATATACACCACACACTTTATATTTAATATTTTAAAATTTAATAATAAATAAAAATAATTAAATAACAATAAAATTAATAAATAAATAATAAAATATTAGGGTAATATATTAAACCCTAATTAAATAAATATATACACACCTAGGCTTTATTTAGTAATTTAAAAATACGTATGAGTTTATGCAAGTCCGTAAATCTATTTAAAATAATTAATAATAAAATATTTACGTGAAAATTTTCCCGAAAATGTAAGTCCCGGGAAAATTTTACGTAAAGGACTTTAAATAATACACAATAATTAAAATAGGTTTTAAATACACATCAACTCGTAAAAATATTATAGTATATATACAAAAATTATTAACACTGCATATCCCGATGCAGTATTAAAATATTTAAAAACACGGGATATTACAAAATCCAACCAGGTGCCTATCACTTCCAGCCACTTTTATCAAAATCAAGAGGTAAACGTTGTACCTCTACCACATACAATAGACATAGGCATTCCACACAGGCACATAACATGCTTCATGTACAGCTTAGCCAACTTAGCTACTGAATAAGTGGCTTTCACTAGCAAAAAATTAGTTGACTTGGTCAATTTGTCTACAGTCACCCAGATGGAATCATATCCATCCTTCGAATGAGGAAACCAACCACAAAATTCATAGCAATTCTCTCTCATTTCCACTCAGGGTTCAGAAGAGATTGAAGCTTCTTAGAAGGCTTCTGATGCTCAGTTTTCACCTACTGGCAAATTAAATACTTAGAAACATAATCAGCTACATCCTTCTTCAATCTATCCCGCTAGTATTGATTCTTAAGACTGTGGTACATTTTAGTAATATTTGGATGTACATTGTAAGCTCATTCTGCAACTTAGCCAAACAGTGTTACTAGATGGCCATAAAGCCTCAGGCGGAAGCCTTCCCCCTGAAAACATGGGAAATAGAGAAGCAGGGTGCTGGTCCATAACTAGTTAAAGACTCAGAAGCCCTACAAATTGTGGACGACAAAGTGGTAAAGATCAATAATGAACTCAACCGCGACATCAAGGAAGGAATAAGGGAAGTCCTCACTAGACACTCGAAAGAGTTCACTTCGTAGGCATCTGAAATCATTAGTGTGGATCCACAGGTTGCTTGTCACAATTTAAACATCAGATCAGGAGCAAAGCCAGTGGCCCAGAAAAAAAAGAACCTTTACCTATAAGAGACAGAGGATAGTTACCGAGGAAACAAAGAAGTTGTTGGAAGCCAGATTCATCAAGTTACTCATCCAAAATGGGTAGCCAACATGGTACTTGTCAAAAAAGCAAATGGGAAGTATAGGATGTGTGTGGAATATACTGACTTTAATCGGGCATGTCCTAAAAACAATTACCCATTTCCCACAATCGACCAGCTCATAGACTCCACCACTAGCCACGGATTATATAGTTTTGTTAACATGGCACAAGGATATCACCAGATACCAATGATGAAGAAGATCAGGAGAAAGTGTCCTTCATCACCCATGAAGGCCTGTACTGCTATAAGGTTATGCCCTTTGGATTGAAGAACGCTGGAGCAACATATCAAAGAATGATGAACCAAGTACTCCAGGACCAGATTGGCACAAGCATGGAAGTATACGTAGATGACATCATCATCAAGAGCAAACATGCAGAACAACAGCCAACGGATCTGAATCAAGTTCTCTGATTATTAAGTAATTCTAGGATCAAGCTAAATCTAGAAAAATGTGTCTTCGAAGTCAAAGCGGGCAAATTCCTAGGATTCATGATATCCCACAGAGGTATTAAGGCCGACTTGGAGAAAATGGAAGTCATGCTCAACATGAAAGCCCTAAAAAATATCCACGAAGTACAAAATCTAAACAGCAGAATCACAACATTGGGGCATTTCATTTCATGCTCAACCAGGCAGTGTCTACCATTATTCCGAGCTCTAAAAAATTCCAAAAAGTTTTTTTGGTCTGAATATTACCAAGCAGCCTTCGAAGACATCAAGAAGTTCTTTTCCTCACCACCCCTACTTAGCAGGCCCATCCTAGATGAAATATTATATTTATATCTCTCTATAGGCCAAGAATGCATCGCTTTAGTACTGGCAAGATAAGAAGGAAGCCAGTAAAACCTAGTATATTACATCAATAAAATACTCTGAGGATCCGAAGTCCGGTATCCGATGTTGGATAAGCTAGCCATAGTTGTGGTTCATGCGTCCCGGAAGCTCCGACACTACTTCTAAGCTCATCCTATTATGGTCTGATCCCGTTTCCCTCTACGAAAAATCTTACAAAGATCGAAGACCTCGAGCAGACTGGTTCAATGGTCAGTGTTACTTGGAGAATTCGATATTGATTACGAGCCCCGCCAACAAGTGAAAGCCCAAGCATTAGCAAATTTCATTCAAGAAATGGCTCCGAAAGACCTCACCTTGTCCAAAGCACCAGAATGGAAACTCTATATTGATGGAGCATCCTCCGCTCAAGGATCTGGTGCCAGAGTGTTCTTAGAGGATCGCATAATGTTTACATCCGATATGCAGTTTGAATAGAGTACAATGCAACCAACAATGCCCAGAAAATGAGGCACTCATCACAGGCTTGAAATTAGCTACCAAAGTTAGAGCCAAACACCTTATAATACACTCGGACTCCCAACTAATAGTAAATCAGGTTAACGACATGTTCCAAGTCAAGGACATAAGCATTGCTAAGTATGTGGACAAAGTTAGGGAACTCTTGAAACAGATTGAATAAGAAGGGGGCCGGTGGGAGATCATCTAAATACCTAGACAAGAGAACTCTAAGGCCAACCTCCTGGCCAAATCGGCAGTTGAAAATAGCCAGGCATTTAAGGATATGGAATTCATCGAGGCATTGACAAAACCCAATATGGACGATCCTGAAGCCTTGGAGATATGGGAAGTCTTGGAATGGATGCGTTCGATAGTCCAATACCTGGAATACAAAACTCTCCCTGAAGACAAATTAAAAGCTCAAAAGCTAAAAATAAGAGTAGCCCACTATTCTATCCACCAAGGAGAGCTTTACATAAAATCCCTTTCACACCCATGGTCTAAGTGCGTCTCTCTAGAGGAAGGGAATTACATACTCAGGGAAATCCATGAGGGAATTTATGAAGCGCATGAATCCCACTACACACTAACCCAAAAAAACACTACTCTAAGGATATTATTGGCCCACCATGTCTAATGATGCCCAGAAGCTAACTCAAGCATGCTAGCAATTCGCTCGACTTAATCATAGGCCTTCCCACCCCTACATCCAATCAGTAGCCCATGGCCATTCGCCATGTGGGGGATGGACATCCTAGGCCCCTTCCTAACTTCCACTTCATAAAAAAAGTTCTTGATTATGGCTATAGACCATTTCACTAAATGGGTAGAGGTGGAGGCATTTCCAACCATCACAAAAGCTCGGATACAGCATTTCTTTTAGAGAGAGATCATTTACAGATTCGGCATCCCTCACACTCTGATTACGGACAATGGCAAATAGTTTAACAATGAAAAGTTTAGAGGTTTCTGTTTAGACCTTGAAATAAAGTTTTATTTCATCTTAGTAGCCCACCCGCAAACAAACGGACAAACAGAAGTCACCAATAGAATTATCATGCAGGGATTAAAGAAGAGACTAGACAAAAAAAAGGGAAATTGAGTCAAAGAGCTTAACAACATAATATGGGCCTATAGAACCACTCCTAGATCATCCACCGAGGAGACACCATTCAGACTGACTTATGGCATGGATGCAGTAATACCGATGGAGATTCGTTCACCAAGTTATAGAGTCAGCCGCAATCTCAATCACAACATCAATAAAATTAATGCTCGAATATGTCTGGACTTATTAGAGGAAAGGCGAGAACAGTTAGCAGCTACGGCTAAAGGACATCGGTAGAAGGTGGCATGGTATCATCTCCGGCATAGTCGCCCAAGACAGTTCAAAATAGGAGACTGGGTACTCAGAAGGGCAGATATTGGCAAAGGCAACTCAGAAACTGGCAAGCTCATTCCAAATTAGGAAGGCCTATATCAAATCTCAGAACGCACAACCAAAAGAGCATACAAACTAAGAGATAGAGGAGGCAAAGAGCTACCATGATTTTGGAACTTAGATTGCCTTAGAAAATACTATCAATAAAATTTAGATTGTACTCGAAATAATATTCAATAAAATCTCTTTTCATTGATACCAATAAATCTCTTATAAAAAAGATTGATTATAAAAAAAAAGGAGGAAACAACTCTACTCTACTACTTGTATATCCGGACCCGTTGGGCCCGAAGACATAGAGGGAAATAATGTCAGTAGCATTAGAAGGTGCAGTAGGCTCAGCAGCAGTGGCGAACTCAACATTATTCCTCGTACGTGAGGTAGTTGCCTTTAGACGAGCATCCTCCTCAGTAACAATCCTTGCAAGGTCTGTCGGTGTTATTCTATCCAGCACTTCCAAGTCTAACTCAGGATTCTAGGAAAGCAAGATCCTCCAACATTCAGACCTGTAGGCCTTGAGAAATCCCTCTACCATATTTTAGTAGGATCTTTTATCGGTTTCCCGAGACTTCTTGACCTCAGATAGCCTCTTCTCCAAATCTGCAATCTGAAGATCCTGCTCTTCAATCCTCCTCGTCAATTGACCTTAACTATGCTCAAGATCGGTGATTTTCTTCTAACCTGCCTCAACCTTGGATTTTGCCTTTGCATATTTTGTCTGGCAGAGCTCTAGTCTTGCCCTAGCGCCTGTAGATGGCAAGGTTTAGCGAACGTCCAAGATTTTAACAACCACGACACTATTTAGGCTCAGGGCCTTAGAGAACACACTAACCACTGTCACAAAGACATGGCATGGAGATGAAGAGTTTCCACCCAGGGTAATAACTAGGACAAATCAAAAAGGTGGTACTCGATTCCCTAAAAGAAAGCTAGCACCATAACTAGGAGATTCTGGATATGGAATACTAACTTCTCTTAGTCTCATGTTCATTTAGAATAATTTTATAAATGATAATTTTATCCTCTAATTACATACAATTTTATTAAACCCTATTTGACATCCATCTAACCCTAGGCATCTAGTCAATAAAATTACACATAAAAAATGCACTCAAGATCGCATTGTCCCTAAGTCTAAACTATGTTAATTTTATTAAAAAGTTAGCTAGATTTACATTTTATTTAAAAGTGAGAAAGAAACTAAAAGCGGGCCTACATTTTTAATTAGTGAGCCTAAATCTACTTATTTTAGTCTGTCTAAGAAATGGGCTTAAGTCTATTTAATTTTAAAGGAAAGTTAAATTAGTGGGCCTAAGTCTAACTTGATTTTATTTTAAGTGAAATGTGAGCCCAGGTCTATCTATTTTTAAAAAAATGAAATTAAGTGAGCTGATCTAAGTCTAAACAAGTTTTAATTAACTAAGTGGGTCAAAAATCTAATTAACCTAATGGGCCTAAATTGATTTTAATTATTTAAAACCCTAAATCATTTTTAAGCCTATTTAAAGTGAGTTAGACCTAAGCATGGGCTTGGGGCCTAAAATAATATAAAAAGGCCCAAAAATATAAAAAAAAACATAGCAAAATCAAATAAAAACACGTTCACATATAATTTCTAAAAAAACCTAATTTAATTACATACAAACCCTAATTAACTAAAGCCACCATTAATTTTATAAAAGATTACCCAGTGAACCTAGTTTTACTAATTAATTTTGAAGTGCAAAAAATTAAATCTTTCACTCTTCCCACTATTAGGGCTATTACAAACTACGTACAAAATTAAAATTTAACAATTATACAGGCATGAATTAAAATAACTATAAAGGACACCAAATACAAAATAAAGATAAAAATCCTAAGTTCTATTGGAAAACAACATAGGTTCTTCCATGGCATTCCATGGACCTTCTGTTCAGTTTAAACACAAGCAGCATCTTCCCCAATCCACATTCGCACATCAAAATAAAAACACAAAAATAATCAGATTAGTAATGAAATTGAATAATAAAAACAATAACAAAATAAAATAAAAATAACAAAATAAAAGAATAGAAAAGAATGAAATAGAAAAAAACACTGACAATTCTAGATACTATGCAAATGCCCTAAAGATAGCCCCTCAGATTGGACTATCACCATTAAAATTGACTCAGTATTGATTTAATTCTGGATTGGGATTTGATTGCATAACCCTCTTCTCTTTTTTGCAGTCTCTCTTTTTCTTCTCTCGTCATTTTTAGTCTATATGTATGAGCCTCTCCGTCTCTCTATATCTGTGTAAAACTCTCCGTCTCTCTGTGAGTCTCCAAAAATTCTTTTTTTTTTTGCACGCATGTAGACTCTACTTTTAAATGCAAAGTCTACCTGCGTACTGACTTCCTCCTTTGGAGGAATAGACTCATTTCCTCAAAACAAACTAATAAGATAAGGATTTGATTTTTGAAAGTTACGTGTTTTGAATGCGTCAAAATCTTTTTCGAATAAAATTAATAATAAAATTCAATTTTTAACAAATCAAAACACTGAACAATGGACTAAAAAATAAAAAAATACATGAAAAACTGAAAAAAAAAAAAGGGACTTTAACGAGTTGGAATTGAGCAATGCTGATCGGCATTGTCTAATGTCGATCGGCATTACACCAATGCCGATCAGCATTACACCAATGCTGATCAGCATTAAATGCCTACCTTTTTTTTTAACTTTTAATTATCAAAAGACCCCTGAAAAATTGACTTATTTATAATCAAATCCTAAAAAACTGTTGCAATTTAGTCCCTAAAGTCTAGAAAATCGACAACCAAGTTCAATTTTTTTGAATGAATTTCATCATAGGGGCTTACGTTACAATTTTGCACAATTGCATCCTGAAATTGGGTGTTTACAACGCCATCCAACTTCTTATTAAAGTCAATAGCTATTGTCCTGACCTTCGTCTCCTTCAAACTATACTGGCTTTTTAAATAGAAATATTGGTCCTTTGCCAGTAGCAAGGCCTGGGTCATCAATGACAAGAGAAATTCGTGTTAACATAAGTAAAAGTGTAAGTAAAAGTGAAAGTAACAAAGATAACATTCACTTACTTCTAACGAATGGTCGATCATCGAATCAAGCAGCCCCTCCAAACCCTCCTCAGACCAACGTTGCATATCCACTGGTAGCCTCAATGACTCTACATACTGATCTCTCACTTGGTTGTTTGAGATACTCAGAGGCTTCATTTTATTCAGTATTCACCCCCTCATATTTGGACACCCGGATAGCCTCGAGCGTTGGATGTATATCTCTTCATCGAGCCCCTCAGCATCAAAGTCCTAATCGATCATCCACCTTTTTCACCGACCTCCCTTCCCAACACGAGATAATTTGACTACAGTTTTGCCTTTAGGATCGACGACCATCTCCTCAGGGGCCATAAGGGCCTCAAGTTTCGGAGAAGGGGATGTATGTACTTTTTCTAGAGTTATTGGTTCATTAGCTAGAAGGGAAATCCCGCCTGCAAAATCAAAAAAGTCAGCCTCTACAATCAAAAAGATAAAGCAAGTCAGAAGGATACCTTTAAATAACCTAGATGTACCAATAGAATTAACACGGTCTGGACAGACTCTCCACAGGTATCTCTTGGATACATCCTCAACCAATCGAGCTTCGGCAAGACCATTGATATGCAGCCGTAAAACCATCTCTGCATCGTCATTGGAAAGTCTCAAAGGCCATTTTACCCTATGGCACTCATCATACCACATTCGCCGAACATCCACAAAGTTTGACAGGTGCTCGATGATAAAAAAATTATGTCTCCACTTCTTATAGAGGTCTGGAAGTTTTACAAAAAGGGTATGGTTGGGAACGACTGACAGGGAAAACATCAGTTCTCCCTTCTTCCTAGCCAAACTATATAGATATCGAAAAATGTCTAAATTGGGTTCCTTACCCTCCTCGTGCATTAGCTAGATGAACCTAATCAAAATCCTATAGCTATTCAGATGGAGCTTACCAGGTGCTATGTTATGCCTATTCATGAATCTCTTAACAAAGGGATCTAATGAAAATTTTAAACCCCCTCTAGCTGGTCAAAATATACCACTAATATACTAAACCCTAATTTGGGGGTGTGAGCCCTAAACTTCCTATCTACTATATGGAGGATGTAATCGGCGGGAATACAGAACTGCCTCCGGTACCACCCCAGCAGTTCATCATCTATTTTTAACATAAACAGGTCAGAACTAACTTGTTCCCTCGGTGCCATAATGTTTTCTATAAAGAAGGAAAAATGCACGAAAGATAAAAAAAATAGGAAAAAGAAGAGAAAGATAAAGATCACCCGATTACAAAGTGCAAAGATCGAGGTAAATAAAAATAAAGCTACAGTAGCAACACAAATGTGACAATGGCACAACAAAAGGGTAAAATGCATCAGTTGACAAGCACAAAGATATTTATAGAGTTATAGAAGGATCTGAAAACATGTCATTAATTGCCCTCATCATTACTTCGCTTCTCCCCATATCATTAAGGGCAATTTAGGAAAAGTAAAACACATTAATCGAGTGGTCATTATGACGGCAGCAAAAATATCTCATTTACTGACACACGAAAAGATGCATCGTTCACTTGATTTAAATTTTAAATCCCTAGGAATCGAAGCGACATAGCCATGCCTCATCCTAATCGCATCTTTACCAAGCTCTTTTTCTATTTACTCAGAACAAGCATCTGAGTTATGGTTTCAGCACATTTTGACTATCTGGCACTTAAGCCATGCCTTTAGTGCACCAAGTATCTTAGTCCAGTGACTGAAGCTGGCACCCTCAGGTCGCTTCTACAGTACTGAGGTTCCAAGCGTGTAAGCCTCGTGTCCTTGTACCAAGCATCTAAGCCTCGAGCATTTAAATCCAGTGACTGAAGCTAGCACCCTCAAGTCGCTTCTATAGTACTGAGGTTCCGAGCATGTAAGCCTCGCGTCCTTACACTAAGCATCTAAGTCCAATGACTGAAGCTGACACCTTTAGGTCGCTTCTATAATACTGAGGTTCCAAGCACGTAAGCCTTGCGTCCTTGCACTGAGCATAAAAAATCCAGTGATGACTGGTTCTGTCATGTCATTTTTACACGGATAGGTTAATCTATTACACTCGATCTCTCAGATTTAATGTGCTCTAAAGGTCCAGATGACACCTTAGCAACACGACGATTTCAAGACTCAGTACCGAACTTTACTTTCTTCTTGTGATTGAGGCTGGCCACCTCAACTCACTCTTCTATATTACTGTGCAGTACCTAACTACTTTCTATATGGAAGCATAAGTGCTCTATTCTACTCGAATATGATGGACATAAATATCTGAATATACCCGAGGGGGGACTTTTGATACCGCTTATATATATTCCTGTTTAACTAAAGGGTTTTTATTTTCTGAATACGGTTACCTGATCAGGGAAGATAACAGAATCCATTCATGAAAAGGACTCTATGCCAAAGAGGATTCCTAAGCAAAGAGGGAATACTCTCCTACTAGGATTAGGATTCCTATCCCACAAGGAATTTTACTCCTTTCAGGTTCAAGCATCACTATAAATAGGACCTTATACCTCTCATTCTCTCATATTCTAATTGTTCCTTGCTCTCTATACAAACTCTTTTTCTGTTCCCTGATTTAGGCACTGAAGCGTTTGTGGGGACTCTCCCTACCTCTCACCTTGCCCTCTGTTCATTGATTGTAGGGTTTTAAGCTCAAGAGTTCCATAACTGAGTTATCATATGGGAAGAGTAGGTAAGAAAGTGTGACCAACTAGTAAAGCTCATGGGTTCTTGCACTATGAGGAACTAATCTTCTTTAATTCTGTACTCTTTATTTCTCAATTTGACAATTTGACTTTGTAACAGGTAATAACTTCTGGTTCTAGGATCCAAATGGTGATCCAATGGGAGTGTACTAGTTGTAAAGAGTTCATATGATCCATTGTGCCTATAACAGCATATGGATGGGACAAATTATACAACCTGATTGGGAAATGTTCCAATTTGACCACTTGTGTGCTAAGTTCCATGCTGGATCAAGGGCTATTTATGGTGGACCTGTCTATGCCAGCGACTCTATTAGTGGCCATGACTTTGAACTCCTCAAGAAACTTGTTTTTCCGGATGGTACTATTCCTAAGTGTCAGCACTTTGCCCTGCCCACTAGAGATTGCCTCTTCAAGAACGCTTTATTTAAAAATAAAACTATTCTTAAGATTTAGAACGTCAACAAGGTATGGCTCAATGCGCCTTGGCACCTTATTATGCCAATAGTTTTTTTTTAAAATGATCCTTATCACTTTCTGAACTGATATAAATATGTTATTGTGCATTTCCTCTGCTAGAGGTAATAGTACAGGTTTCCAAGTTTTTGATATATTAGTTTTGTCTCTTTTATCTTCCACCAAGATTTTATACGGGTGACAGTTTCTATTTAGTTAATGAATATTAGTAGTTGATAGATCAGCCACAATTTTAGTTTTGTTCATAAAAGTGAAATTAAACTCAATTACCACATATTTTACAGCATGGGGGTGTGATTGGAGCTTTCAACTGCCAAGTTGCTGGCTGGGATCCAAAAGAGCAAAGGATTAAGGGCTAACCTGAATGCTACAAGCTAATCTCTAGTTGTATTCATGGCACTGACATTGAGTAGGATAAAAAAAAAAGAAGCTACCTAGATGAGTCAGGCAGAGGAATACATTATCTATCTCAACCAAGCAGAGGAAATGCTCAAAGCCACACCAGAGTCTCATCGGTTCAAGTGACAATCCAGCCATCTTCATTTGAGCTTTTTAGCTTTGTACCTACCTAGAAGCTAGGACCCAACATCAAATTTGCCCCAGTTGGACTAACTAACATGTTCAATAATGGTGGCACAATTCAAGAACTTAAGTATTTTAAGAGTGGAAGTGGGTATAGCGTCAAGATTAAAGTTAAAGGTGGAGGGAATTTCTTGGCCTATTCAAATGTGTCTCCGAAAAAGTGTTTCTTGGATGGTGTTGAAGTGGCCTTTTTAACTGGGTAACTTAACTTGAACCTTCTTTGGAATGAAGATGTTGGTGGAGTGGTGCGGATGAATAAGTTTAAAAGTTTTATTGATTTTTATTTCTAATTAACATTGTGTTAATTTAAATTTCCTTATTAGAATTTTATTTTTGAATAAAATTGGGGTTGGAAGCTTGAGTTCCCTTATAAATATGTAAGCCTTAAGGTTATGTGAGTTAGTTTTTCATTTTCAATAAAATTCTCTAAGAAATGTAATTCTCTTATTCTCCAAATTTTCAGTATTCTTTAGAATCAATGAATATTTGATACTTATTTCTTGACATTATTTGTAAATTAACAAGTTATAAAAGATTATTTTTAATATTTGTGCGTAAATCAACGGACTACAATATTTATCTTTTTTGTTCTTTTATTTTTTTTATTTTTTTAAAGCTTTAGCTACATCAGTTGGTATCAAAGCCGAATTGATTCTTTGTACTTATGGCACTGAAAGACAGCGATGTCTTGACAACATTTATGAACCTGATATGGAATAGCGGGTTCATGAGATAATCAATTATCAGTTTGAACAGATAATGGAACATGCTATGGAGAGGATGGCTACACTTATGAGCAATTAAAATCAAGTCAATCCAATCGAACACGATAATAATTGCTATAAAAATTTAAATGGGAGATTAGTGACGACAAAAAGGAAAAAGAGTATTATGAAGAGACATTATTCTTTGATACTGATGATGGTGAAGATGAAAATGCAATTATTGGAGATGAATTAATATTTGATGAACAGGGTAGGGTGATAAGGAATGTAATGAATTGTTAAAAAATGGTGATACATGAATTGCCTTAGTTGAAAGGCATTCTTATCTGATTTCCAAGGATTTAGAGATTAAGATGGAGGAACATTACAAAAGTGAATATACTATGCTAGAATTATTCAAGCATGTTGAATTAATATATTGACTTTCTTAGTGTTGATGAAATTTTTATTCTTGTGGTCCTATAATTTCTATTTTGAAGAAATTACAAGTTGATGGTGAATTTATAATGTTCTATGCATTTATGAGCAAATTTCTTTCACAATGCATAGCAACAAATTTAAGAGTATTTGGGCAATGAGTTGTGGAACAATTGATAGAAGACATAATTATTATTATTAAGATTTGATTTTTATTTCTAATTTAGCATTGTGTTAATTTTAATTTCCTGATTAGAGTTTTATTTCCTAATTAAAATTAAGGTTGGAAACTTGAGCCACCTTATAAATCTGTAAGTTTTAAAGTTATATGAGTTAATTTTTGGTTTTCAATAAAATTTTGTAAGAGATGTAATTCTCTTATTCTCTAAATTTTTGATATTCTCTAGGATTAACAAATATTTGATGCCTATTTCCTGCCATTTTTTATGAATCAACATGTTATAGAAGATTGTTTTCTAATATTTGTGCTCAAATCAATGGATTACAATATTTATCTCTTCTATTCTTTTTTTTATTTTTCGTTAAAGCTTTCGCTACCTCATGGAGTCTCTAATGTGTCCTTTATGTTCTGATCAAGTGTGTAATTGCACTTGAATTAGGTATAGTCACGGTTAGTAAGTTAGAACCGTAATTATTTGTCTTAAATAAACCAAATCTGAAATTTCATGAATTGGAGACTTCTATGTTTATGATTGTTAAAGTTGAGAGATGGACTGAATTCAACTTAATTGATAATTCAAAATGTAAATTTATTTTGTAATTGATATTAGTTTTCTTATTTGAAAACAAGTTCTTCTGGTAATTAATTGAGTGTATACTTGCCAAACCCCAACAATCTAAGATGTAGGTTTTTGTTTTTGGCCATAAATAATAATATATATTGACAAAAAGGAATAAGATCTATAGGTAAATTTTTAAACCAGTCATTAACTAGGTAGCCTATTACACAAACATGATTTAGCTGCCCAATCAGCATCTTGATTCGATGACCCTAATTCTCTTAGGGAACGTTTGATTTATGCGCCGAAATTGGAATCGGAATCAAAATCAGAATGAAAATGAGAATGAAAAGGAATGAGAAAAAGAATGAAAATTTGAAAAAAGTGTTTGGTTCTCAAGGAAAAGGGAATGGAAATGGAAATAAGAATCAACATCATTAACAAGTAACTTTTTTATAAAAAATATTTTTATAATTATTTTATACATATAAAAAATTAACATTATAATTATTTTTATATATTAAAAATTAATATTATAATTATCTATTATAAAAGATTTTAAAATATTTATTTATAAATATATTATTATAATTTTTAAAATTATTATAAAAATTATTTATTTTTTATAAATATTCTTATCCAAACATTTAGTACATATTTTTATTAATTTATATATTTTCTTTATAAATTTAAAAAAGTAATGTTAATATTTAAATGTTTGGCTAATTTATAATTGATTTAACTTGATTCTCAAGAAAATCAAAAGTCATTCTTTAACAATAGATGAGGAATGGTGATTCCCATTAATGGGGAATGGTGATTCCCTATCTCGTTCTCATATTAATATTTAGCCAACCAAACACTAGAATTTGAATCATCTATTTCGATTTCGATTCTTACCTTATTTTTTGCCAAACAAATGCACACTTAAAAGAAACATTAACAAAGATAACAAGTATTAGATATTGAATCTATAATGTTCCAAGCTTATGACAGAGTTTATTGGGGTTTTTTGGAGTGTTTATTAAATAAAATGGGTTTTGATAGTCGTTTTGTCAATATTATTATGCAATGTGTATCTATGGTGCCATATTCTTTCATCATTAATGGTTAGCCTATGAAGAGCTTTAAGCCATCAAGGGAAATTAGGCAGGGATATCCTTTATCTTTCTGCCTATTCACCCTAATCAGAAGATGTAGGTTTAAGGGCAGAAAATAAACATTTCTGCATAAATTGAAGCTATAGGGTAGGGATAAAATTAAATCATGATTAACCCTTGGTTTGAACAAAATCAGCGGCACTGCTGTTAATTAGAAGCTTTCAATTCTTAATCTCAGGACAATCATGACAAATTAGGGTTCAGATAAGAAGAATGTACATCCAGGAAATTAGCACCATTTTTTTTTTTTAAAAAAGAGCAAAAATAGATTATCCAGTTTCTTACACACCCCTTGCTTGCTAGCTAAGGAAGTATACTCGACAAAGTTGAATAATAATAATAATAATATTTTGACTACTCTACGAGGAGTAAAAAAGTAAAAACGACAACCCACAAATATGAACATGAATTTCAAGCAATCCATGCAAGTGGACACGCATATATACCTATGATGCATCCATAAATTTCATTTTTTATTGATTTCTGAAATTATAATTTTCCTGTAACATCATATAAACCTGCAGCCTTTGACCAAAAAAAAAAAAACTTGCAGCCGTTGTCCACCCAACCCTCTTATTTAGATCCCTTACTTGATACCATTTTGCACTGGATTCAATATATGTTTTTATATACATATCTTGGTGGTAGACAACCCTCATTACTAATCACCAATGTCTCTTTATATATATATATATGTTTTCTCAAAAAGATCAAAAAAATATATATGTTTTTATCTAATACAAACCCATCAGTCATTTTCTAATTGACTATGATTTGATTACCCAAATAACACTTGTTTTGCGATGAAAACCACACATATAAAAGTACAATATATTGAGTAGAAAGTGAATGTCGGCTTCTGCTCAGGCACTTTTCCTCATAATTCAAAACCCAATTATAACTTGTAACATATATGTTTGACGATTTTCTCTCAGATTAGCACTAGAATTGCATTATCCACCAACTTTTGGTCGGTCCAGTAGTGATACATCTACTAGAAATTGAAACATATGTCAACTGTATCAATAGACCCCACTTGCGTACTCAACTAACTAAATTTAACTAAACTACCTGAAAAAAAACTGTAATTTTGAGACGTGCTCCATTCCTAACATTTGACTGGGAAAAAAAAAATAATGTGCGGTAAGATGTTAAATGCAGCATATTGCTTCGCGTCATGCATCCACATGATTCATTAAGCCATCATGATACCATGCATGCATGAGAATAGCAAATAGATATAATACATACATGACTTTCTATATTTATCACTTTTTATCAATTTAACATCTGAATTTATAATTTTATCATTTTAACGCTTGAATTTAACTAAAATGTATTAATTTAGATTAATATGATGACATAATACATTTATAACTCTTATAGTTCTCACTTTTTGTCAGTTTGATACATTTATTTGTAATTTTTTATCAGTTAAACTCCTATGATGTGACATATGTTGATTTGCTATTTCATATCATGTGTGCTGATAAAGGTTTCAAAATTATATTTTAGCCAAATTTAGATATCAAAATAGTAAAATTATAAGTAAAGATGTCAAACTGATAAAAAATGACAAATATAAAAGGTCGTGTATATATTACGCCTAACAAATAGAAAAAAGTTTTTGCTTTGCTCCCAGTACTAAATATGAATATAATAATTTAAAATATATTGCTGATTTATTATCTAAATATATAATTTCTAAAAAACGTATTACTTCAATTAATAGTTAGATAGCATTGATTCTTAAACTATTATTAACTAATGAAATAAAAAAGTTTTAAATATTTCAACTTTTAAAATCTCTTTCGAGTGCCATGGATAGATAAAAAGATAATAATTCTTTATTTAACACAAATTTTATAATGATTCAACCCATATAATTTGGAAGCTAAATTAATAATATCAAGTCACATAATATTAGATTATAGTTTTTATCATTTAAGTTAAATACTAAATTTTAATTATTTATTTGTTATCTTTTTATTTTCGTTTAACACTTGATAAATATTTTAAAAGGTTAGAACTCTTTTATTTCATTACTCGGTGGTAGTTTAAGAAATTGAGCTACACAAAGCTCCTCCTACATGGGAAATAAGACATAATTACATGACTAGATGTTTCCATTTAGGAGAAGAAATGCTCTTTGGATTAGATGGTGATAATCTAGGATTCCAAATACAGACGATTGTATTCGGGCCAGCAAGTCATTAAAATTCAGCCAAAGTAGCCCAAACTCTATTTGTATGTAAACAAAAGTTGGTTCTTGAGCGAACAATAATGGTCTAGCCTTTTTGGGGAGTTCAGGTTAATTTGGGCTACGATATTTTTGTTATAGCACCGTGGATATGTTTAGAGTGGCCCTATGGGCTTATTTTGATATTATGTTGCACTATCTATAATTTTTGGGATGTTTACAAAAGTGCCCAAAAAATAGGTGTCATTAACATGCAATATCTTATATTTTTAAAATATTACATGCGTTTTTCTTTTTTATTTTATCTTTCACGCGTGTCCTTTTTTTGTTTACGTAATCTTCTTCTTTTATTTGCTTTTTTTTTCTTTTCCATAAGCATTTCCTCTTCATTTTTTCTTCTTCTTCTATTGGAATGTCTTTCATTCGATTTTTACGACAATCCACTGAAAGATTTTAGCAAGGCCTTTCCTATTTCACCTTTCTTATGACTTTTCAGCATTATGTCAAAATTTCTCTATGACTCAAACCTTTAAAACACTTTCTTTGCCTAGAAAATTTATAGGCTTTGGTTTTCCTAGAAAAATTCACATTCTTGGAGGCAAAATGAAGGTTCTTCATGATTGGAGTAGAGATGAGTCCTTGCAAGAGTTGGATGATTCCCCTGTACCAGTTGAGTTGGTACCCATTTACAATGAGAGCCAATTTTATTAAGTTATAGTTAAGGTACAGCAGTTGGAGGAATTTATTGTTATTTGGTATTTTACTATCTACTTTCTTGATGGGGATTTTTTGTTAGGGGCAATTGTTTGAATTTTGAAGAAATGAGATTTTGATCCTATTAGTCTATTTTTGTACCTAGGTTTATATTTGATTGAGAAAATTATGTGGAAAATTAAGGGTAGCACAAGACCTTCAAGTCTTAACCCTCTAGCCACGATTTTACTCTTAATATTTATGAGATTTTAGCTTTACTGTAATTGCTTGATGATCCTTTTTTGTTTAGGCCACTTTCTTAATATTTGATGATCGCCATCACTGTCATCATTTATGTGCTTTAGATCTTCAACATCATCAAAAAAAAAAAAAAAGGAAAACCTAAAATCCAGATGCTATAATTAGGTATTTGTCAATTTTTCTTTATGTTAATGTATAATCATTTATGTATTATGATGCACATTGATTTAACTTCCATATTTTTAATTTTGTTTGTGTTAATTTTTCTCTTCCTGGAGATAGATCATTAAGATTTTGTTTATAGGTTTTATTTTACATTACATTAATCATCATTATTTTTTAATAAAATATTTATCACTGTTGTTTTATGGATCAATTGTGATCTATGGAGAACGGTGAGTGTGAAATAACCAAAGATTATCATTATTGTTTTTTTTTTTTACTTTGTGTTTTGTTATTTCAAAAAAAAAAAGGGTTCTTGGGGTTTTTTTATCTTGTGCAGCAATTTGGCTTTTCAATTAAAGATAAGAGTCAAATGCAAAATCTGAATTATGGGTTTTCAAATTTTCCCTTAGAAATCGGATTTAGGTAGATAATTAACTGGGTCTCTTGTACTGGAGTTGTTTCCTGTTTGTGCAAGCATAATTCCAATTCTTTTTTTTTTTTCAGATTAGCTTATTTGTTGCCTCATGCATCTAAGATTTCTATGTTCAATATAATGCAATCGATAGAGGAAGGGAGAAAGTAAAAGAAAAAATGGTAAAGCTAACGATGATTGCGCGTGACACTGATGGGCTTCCACTAGTTGAAGGATTGGATGATGGTCATGATGTGAAGGATATTGAAATGTACAAACAACAAGTATTACTCATTAAGGAAATTTATCTTACATTTTGTCAAAAAAATGCAAGCTTGCATTTGTATTATTGTCAGGATTATATTTAATTTGTTTTATATGTCATTTATCTTTCCACTTGCATTTGTTCTCATCATTATTCCATAGGTGATGTGGTGAGAGATAACATGGGAATGTAATGGGGTGATGCAATTAATGGGAAAGTTGTGGATTGGTCTATAATTTGATTTGGGTGATTGTATTTTCCCATTTTGGTTTTATATAGGAAATTGAGAACTATAAGATTTATGAAATACATTGAAAATTTAGAATGTTGAGAATTTTCATGTTCCTTTTCTTCTTTGTTTTTTTTTTTCTATTTTTTTTGTTTCATAGTTGGAATCAATTTTTTTCCATGATTCTTGTACACGTGATTTATATATTTGTTCATGGAATTGTCAAGGTAATTAGTACTTTTTTATTTGTTGATAATTTTATTAGAGATTTTCTTTCTTTGAGAATTCTGCATATCCTTAGAGGTTTTTTTTTTTTTTTGAACAAGTAAAGAAGGTTTCTTTAATTTACAAGTTAAAGATGTCTAAATTAATAGAACAAGAAAATATTTTTGTGTTAAATGATTTAAAGTTGGGTCTGTATTGTCCAATTGTGTTAACAAAAATTATTACGTAAAATTTTTGTTGTGCAACTTACAAAGTAATAAGAATAATGCTTAAAAACAATATATTATTTGAATATTATTCATATATAATATAATCAAAATACTATATTATCTGAATATTATAAGTATCTGAAACTCAAAATAGTATATTATCTGAATATTATAAAAAATTTGAAACTCAAAATAGTATATTATTCGAATATTATAAGAATCTGAAACTAAAAACAGTAACTGAAACTCAAAACAATATCTGAAACTCAAAACAATATCTGAAACTTAAATCAGTATCTAAAAATTAAAAATAGTATCTCAAACTCATAAATATAATATATTTTTTGAATATTATTTGTATATGATACAATCAAAATAGAATATTTTCTTAATATTATTCGTATCTGAAACTCAAAATAGTATCTAAAACACAAAATAGTATCGGAAACTCAAAACAATATTTGAAAATTAAAAACAGTATCTCAAACTCATAGATACAATATATTTCATGAATATTATTTGTATATGATACAATTAAAAATAGTATATTTCTGTATATTATTTGTATTTGAAACTCAAAATAGTATCTGAATATGATAATTTGAGGAAGTATTTATTGTTGGAAAAATAATATCAAACTAATATATATATATATATATATATATATATATATATATATATATACAAATTTATATTTCAAAATATTTTTCTAGCATATCTGAAATTTAAATTATTTATTACAATAAATATGAGTTATATACTTTAAATATGTTAATTATAATATCCGAAATAGAGCACTCGGCCTATATATATATATATATATATATATATATATATATATATATATCAATACCCAAAACCAAGACAGAAAACAAAGAATAAACATAAAAATAAAAAAAAATTGAAAAATATAATAAATAAAGGAAAAATAAAAAGAGATAAAATTAAAAAATATATATATAAGGATAAAATAAAAATAAAAAATAATGATAACAAAAAATAAGAAGAAAATAAAAATTAAAAAAATAAGAATAACAGGAAATATGAAAAAAAAAGAAAAATAAGGAATGTAAATGAAAAAAGAAAATAAAAAAGTAAATTTAAAAAATAAATATAAAAATAAAATAAAAAATGAAAAATAAAGATAATAGATAATGAGAAAAAAATAAGGAGAAAATAAAAATAAAAAAGAATAGAATTGAAAAATTTTAAAATAAAAAAAATGGAAAGGAAAAAATAAAAAATCAACTAAAAAAACTAAAAAAAAAAAAAAAGAAGAATAGAAAAAAAAATGGACACTCTTGAAAACAAAATAAAAAATAGGACACTCATAAAAATTAAAAAAGACACTCATGTAATTTATATAAAAGATAAGATAAATGAATGTAAACAGAAAATGTGTCTAATTTTATAAATTTCTTAAGCTTTTTCTTTTAATTTAACTTAAATTAGAGTTCAATTTCAATAGACTCATAGTTATATTCACACTTTTTTTAATGTATTTATTGCACCATTTATACCATAATTTTGAACCATATTTTACTTTAATGTCAAATTTTAATTTTTTTTTTCAGTTTCAAAAATTTTATTTTTATTTCAAGTTTAAGTATCTCGAACATATCATATCAAATTTAACATACGTGACAGCCGGAATAAATATATTTTTAGTATATTTACTTTGTAAGCATCTTTTTAAACAATTTAATAATCTTATTGACTCCACAAAATAAAATTTGCTTATGGGCTTCAAAAAATAAATTTTTGTTATTTTATGGAACCTATAAGATGATTAGATCGTTTAATGAGATATTTAATATATTAAAAATATATTTATTTCGATTATCATGTATGCTAAATTTGAATATATACGTTTAAAATACATTAATTTGAAATAAAAATAGAATTTTTGAAACTGAAAAAAAAAATTAAAAATTTAATATTAAAGTGAAATATTATCTGAAATTATGTTACCAACTGTCAACTAAATCCATTTTTTAACAGCTAGTTTAATTTCTAAGTCTAATATGGAAGAATTAGGAAGAGTTCAGAAATAGAACTATACTACTATCTAATAAATACTTTAGTCCTGTTACAAAATATTTTTCCTCTGCATTAGCCGGGCTTAACTAGTTCTCTTTACATTAATTTTATGTATTTTGAAGCTTTGAAATGAATTTATTGCCCCTGGATTTCTCAGTTTTGGCACGTTACCATGTCCTTGTGCACATCAAGAACTGGATTGTTTTATGTTAAAAAAAAAACTGGGTTTTTTATTTTATGGGATTGTGCGACCTGTGCATACAGAGCCGCCATACACTTACACTAACAATAAAAGAAAACTGATTGAGAATAGAAAAAGAATATTTAGTTATAGATAATAGGCAATTGAATTATAATTAAGGATAATAATAAGAATAAGCAAGTTGATTAGTGTAGTGAAGGCACATGGTGAACGTGACACCGTTTGATTCTAACATGAAAACTTAAAAAAAAAAAAACAGCATTTATGGCCCATAAAAGGCTCACTACCACCGATTATGTCAAGCTCCTTTCCCACACCAATTCTTATATTATGAAACTTGTAATATGGATTAAGGATCAACACACGTGTGAATACATCTTTTTCTTTAACCTTTTTTATTTTTGTAATATGAGCTATGTTTTTATAGTTACACTAGTTACTGCCCACACCTATTAGTTTCTCGCCCATAATTTGAAGCTAAAGATTCAAGAACATGGCCCTTGAAATGCAATATGCCATGACTTTTATTCAGTTATAACATCTGCTCCTATGCCAAAATCATCAAGGAAATCAACTATGGCTTTGATTCAATTTGTACAAATTACTGATATCTTTGGTTATGGTTATGGACAAAGAAGCAATTGTCGAAGTTCATTATTTAAGTTGGTAATTGTTTTATATTAATTCATTAATCAAATACTGTATGATCATTATTTAACTCGTATAGGCTTATTAATTAAACACTGGAGGTTTATCAACTTTACTCAGTTTCATTATATTATATAGATTCATTAGTTAAATACTGTAGATTCATTAGTTAATTCATATATGTTCATTAGTTAAAACACTGGAGGTTCTTGCTATGGCTATTTAATTAAAATAAAAATTAAATTGATTTTTTTTAATTAAGTTGGCAATTGTTTCTTTAGATGACACTGTATGCAAAAGGTGTGTCAGTGTTGATGCCAGGTGAGGATGTTCCTACATTCCTTGCACACCCAGCTCCCGCAACTTGCCCTCCTAAGCCCATCCTTAAGCCTCATCATCAACATAGCTCATTCTTCACTTTCACCTCATCCTCAACTTCAAGCTAAAAGCCTAACATCAAGAAGACATAGACAAAATCATAATAATTATAATAATAAGACAACTAATTAGGATTACATATATTTCTTTTCTTCCGCCTCAAATCCTTTTCACTAAACCAAAAAATAAAACGAAGACAATGTTAGCTTATCAACTTTGTTAGAGCAAAGAAGGAATAAAGAGAAAAGGTTGAAGCTCGTAGAAAAGCTTAAAAGGAGATTATAAAAGAAGAAGAATAAGAATAAGAACAAGAAGACGCAAAACAAGAAGAAGAAAACGCATGCGATAAAGAAGAGAAGAGAAACAAAGACAACAAAAAAAAAAAAGAGAAACGACGCATTAAAAAAAATCGAAAGACATGTTTTAACACGTGTGATAGACCCGTAGTCCATATTATAATATGGACAAGGGTCCATAATATAATTTTCCTTCCTCACACTATATATTATCATTCTTGTCACACGTGCTTGGGGTCTAATTGTCGTCTTCCCATGTACTAAAAGAGCTAGCTACATGTCATACATAGTTACACCTTTTTACTACGAACTAGGGTTTTATGCATGTTTATTAAAAGGCCAAAGTGCCAAAATTGGACCTTAACGTTTTACCCTAATTGCATATTGGACCTTTTTCTTTTTTTTTTAAGTTAAATTGGAATTGAAAGTTGAAAAGTGTTACATAAATTGAACCCCACCATCAATTTGCACATAACAAACGTTAACTACCATAGATTTGGATAAAGTGATCCCCACTAATTGCTAATATTGGTGCATACATGGCAAAAGCATCACCAATCATCACTTGGCCCTGCACTTGATTAATCAAATATTTCATTAAACACTTTATGGGCAAAAACAAAAGAAGGAAGTGCCATGACAAACACCAATGCCACATTACTAGAATCAGATACATCTCCAAATATTAATCCCAAGCAACACCTCATTTCCTTCATCATCTCTAAATATTCATTCACCTCATCCAAACCATTATGATTTGTAAGCAAAAAGACAAAAAAAAAAAGAAGGATAAAGCTTTTTTTTTTGCATTTCACACCTTTACCTGCCAACGTTAAATATATTCTTCTCTAGCATGTGATAAAAAACTCTTCTAGCATGCTTGATTCTTCCACATTTTGAATAAATGTCTACAAGAGCCCTTCCCATTTTAATATATGTAAAAAAATTCACTCTTTAAAAGTTAACACTGAATATATTTGGCCTGAATCTAAATCTTTGCATTTTAACATAAATTTCAAGAGCTTTCTCAATTGTTTCAATTGATTTACAGTAACCTTCAATCATTGTATTGAAAACCACCAAGTCTTTTTCCATTGTCTTCTTAAAAATGTTTTTAATAACTTTTATAGAGTCTTGGTTCATATACCCATAAATAAGAGATGTTGAACATATCAAAATTTTAAAACCTTTACATATCTCTTTAATTGAATCAATTTTGCTTTAAAGCCAGATCAAAATTAGAGCTTCTCTTAGCTATGAGTTATTTGTGCAAAGGAAATTGGGATGCTCTTCTTGTTTGTAATGGATTTAAAGATAGAGAGTTCATACCTAGTTTAAATCCTTATAAAAAATGAAAAATTGCAAGAACGATATAAATTACCTTCATTTTAGGAGCCATGGAAATGACAATGAAGGATTGTTTGGCTGGAAATGGACAGGCAAATCCAATGTTGGGAGAGAAGGAATGTTGTTAATGGAGAAGTCAAAGACTAGCAAGTGAGGATGGTGGTGTTGTTACCGCTGTGACAGCCATTGATGGTGGAGGAAATCAAGATAGAAAGAAGAAGAAGAATAAAAAATAGAGAGAATGAGAGATTTTTTTATGCAGAGTGAATAAGTATGGGTTTGGGTTGCATTGGTGATGCAATTGACACATGCAAATTGACAATTGCTGAGTTAGTGATGCTTTTGCCACATCTGTGCCAACATCAACAATTAGTAGGACCACTTCATCCAAATAGATAGTTGTTAATATTTGTTACATGCAAATTGCAAGTAGGTTCCAATTTATGTAATATTTTTTAACTTTCCGCTTCATTTTGGCTATCTCACATTAATATGCTTTGATCTTGAATGAAATTAGGAATTCTTAGCAAGGTGGATAGCACTCTAACTATTATAAAATAGCTCATATATGTCTTGCTAAAAGCTGAGTTCATTTAAGAACTTCTTCATCCATAGCAACTCTTTACAAGCTTCAGTTACTGCAATTAACTATGTTCCAGTGGTAGACAAAGCAATACATTTTTGCAATTTTAACTGCCACGACACAGCTCCCCCTGCAAAAGTAATTAGGTGACTAGAGGTTGACTTGCTCGAGTCAACATCGCCCACCATGTCTGCATCTATGTATCCTGTTAACACTAGCTTGGCATTTCTAAAATATAAGCATATTTTTTATGTTTCATGAAGATAGTTGAAAATCTATTTGATTGCAACTCAATGTTCCTTTTCCATGATTTAAAAAGAACCGACTCACAACTCTAATTAAGTGTGAAATATCTGGTCATGTACATACTATGGCATACATTAAACTACCAACTGCTAAAGCATATGGAACTCTATCCATCTCTTCCTTCTTCTTATTAGTGGAAGGGTTTTGCTAAGAAGTCAATATAAAGTGATTAGCAAAAGGACAACTAACCGCTTTAGCATTATACATGTTGAACCTCTAAAGTACCTTCTTAATATACTTCTTTTGTGACAACCATAATTTTTTATGCCTCTTTCTTTAATAATCTTTATGCCAAAAATTTATTTTACTAGTCCTAAGTCTTTTATAGTAAAAGACTTACTAAACTACTTCTTTAAGCTATTGATTTTAGAAACATTCCAACCAATAATTAACATGTTATCTAAATAAAGCAACAACATAATAAAGTCATCATCAGAGAATTTCTAAACAAATACATAATAGTTTGAAGTGGTCTTCTTGTAGCCTTGCTCCCCCATAACAAACTTAAACTTCTTATACTATTGTCTCGATGCTTGTTTTAAGCCTTATAAGCTTTTTTTTAATCTACAAACACAGTCCTTTCTTTCCTTTTCTTTGAAACCCTTTGACTGCTCCATGAATATTTCTTCTTCTAAATCACCATAAAGGAATATAGTTTTAACATCCATTTGCTCGATCTCCAAATTAAAACTTATTATTAAACCTAATATAGTATAAATGGATGTCATATTCACGATTGGAGAAAAAATCTCACCAAAGTCAATACTCTTCTTTGGTTAAATCCTTTTACAACCAGTCTAGCTTTAAATCATGGCTGGAAACTGTGTTCTTCATGCTTGATCCTGAACACCCACTTATTATTCAAAACTCTCTTGCCTTCGAGCAACTTCACCAACTCAAACGCCTTGTTCTAATGTAGAGACTTCATCTCATCCTACATGGCTTCATACCATTTCTATTTATATTCATCATTTATAGCTTCTTTAAAGCTTTCTAACTCTCCCTTGTTAGTTAGTAATATAAATTGGTGTCTATGATATCTAGTAGAAGGTTGTCTGCATCTATTAGATCTTCTCAATGGCATTGGAGAGACTTCATCTGCCGGTGGTTAATAATGAACACCATCATCATCATTTTCAGATAAAATCTCAACAGAAGCATTTTCATCGCCTACATCTGGTAGAATAGTTTTATCTTCATCTCCAACTTCCCTTGGTATCATTGTTGGAGGAACTAGCTTTAAATTTGAACCATCATCAGAGCTAAGGATGTTCTTCTCAACTTTGGCAATATCCTTAATTGTCTTATCTTCAATAAACACAACATCACGTCTTCTAGCAAGCTTCGTCTAGATTAAATCATAAAATTTATAGCCAAGTTGATCTTGACCATAGACAATGAACACAAACTGTCATGTCTTAACATCAAGCATAAACCTCTCATCCTTAGGAATATGCACAAAGGCTTTGCACCCAAAAACCCACAGATGACCATAGGAAACATCTTTTTTTGCCACAACCTCTCTAAAGTGTCAGACTGTAGAGGAACACATAGTGAAAGGTTTAATACATGCACTGTTGTAAGTAAAGCTTCACCCCAAAATGTCTTAGGTAGCTTTAACTGTGAGAGTAGAGTTCTAACTCTCTCCATCAAAGTCTTGTTCATCCTCTCAGCTAAACCATTTAACTGTGGCATCTTTAGAGGTGTCATTTAATGTCGAATACCATGCTCTTTGTAATAAGAATTAAATGATCTAGAATACTCTCCATTATTGTCTATCCAAATGCACTTCAGCTTCTTGTTGGTTTATCTCTCCACTAAGGTATGAAATTCCTTGAAAACATTTATCACCTGATCTTTTAACTTCATAGTGTATGTCCACGTCTTCCAAGAATGATCATTAATGAAAGTCATAAAGTAATGACAACCACCAAGTTACTTTGGCATAGGCCCATACAAGTCTGAATGAATTAAATCTAACACATTCTTCATTCTGGAAGGAGGAGAACTTTTAAAAGTAACCTTGTTTTGCTTCCTGTAAGACAATCGACACATATCTCTAGATGTACAAGATCTACTCCAAATAATACATTTTTATTGGTTAGCACTGTCATCCCTTTCTCACTCATGTGGCCGAGTATTCTATGTTATAACTCAATTGTATTATCTTGCTCCACAGTATTCACCATATCTTTGGAGAGATTTGTATGTATAAAATACAGTGTTGAGTCCTTTTTGCCTTTAGCCACCACCTAGGTGCCTTTAGTAAATTTCTATTGGTCGTTATAGAAGGTGTTGTATAAAAATTTATCATTAATTTTGCCTATTGAGATCAAATTCTAGCGAATATCTGAAACATGCTTGACATTCTTCGTGACTAGTCTTGTGCCATTTTTCATTTCCAAACACACATCTCCTTCACTAACAAATCTTGTTTGATTGTCATTTCCCATCTTCACAAATCTAGAATCTCTTAAAGTATAGGATGAGGAGAATTCTCTTCGACATGTAGCATAAATGGAAACACCATTGTCAATCACCCAGCTAGTCTCATGGGTAGTAATATTAATAGTATCATCATAAAAAAAGACATTGAATTTTTCGAGAAGATTTGCTTTGTCATTATTACTGCTGTCATCTTTTCGCATATCCTTACCTTTATTCTTGTCCTTGAACTCAACAGAGCTTCTTGCTGTAGCCATTTTTTTTCAATAATGGCATTCAATATTTACATATTTATTTGATTTTCCTCTACTCTTATCTTTTTTCTTTGAGCTTTGAGTCTCACTTCTGCCCCTGGAATTTACAATAAGGATATCTGACTGTGTTGAAGAAGCACCCTTTGATCTGCGTCTCTTATCTTTTCATTTAGAATACTGCTTTTGACAAATTTCATATTCTCTACATTGTTTGGTGCAAAGTTTGTAAGTAAAATCTTCAAAGTCTTCCATGAATCTGGCAGAAAAGCCAGCACCATAAGAGCAAGAATTTCATTATCAAATTTTATGCCCATGCCCGACAACTGATCCATGATTCCTTGAATTTCATTCAAGTGATTGGTGACAGAAGAGCCTTCCCGATATTTTATCTATATTAATTTTGTCAAATAAAATAATTTGTTATTATCGGTCTTTGAAGCATACAACTCTTTAAGCTTGTTCTATAATGTTTGTGCATGAGTTTCATTGCAAATATGGTTGTACACATTATCTTCAATGAACTATCAAACGTAGCCACACACTTGCTCATGCTCAAATGCCCATTTCTCATCCATCTTGACCTTGGGTTTTATTATTTCAAAAATTAGTAGATGCATCTTCATCACAAATAGGAGATTCTTCATTTTGTTTCTCCATATGTGGTAATTCGTGTCATTTAAACTAACCATCTTACTAGTCTTAGCCTTTATCGTTGCAATATTTAATAATGCCTCCAGAATAAGAATCAACACCTCTGATACCACTTGTTGAAAAAATTAACAGAGTTAGCACAATGAAATAATGTTCATAAAGACAAAATAAAATTATTGCAAAAATAATCAAATAAATATCTGCATTAATTTTATTTTTTCTCTGTGAGTATTATTCCGCTGCACCAACTCTATTAATTTTTCCAACATTTTTCAAGGGAAAAATTAAAGAATATCATATATATTGCAAGCTATAGATCTTTGAACAAAAGAGAGGAGTTAGATTTTCATATGTAATGTTGTTTAACTAATTCAAGAGCAAATCGGAAAAAAAAAAAAGAGAATTAACATTGTTTATGTACCCCTATTGCCAGAAATGGAAGAACCACCATAGTTTGTTTTTGTTTCCAGCGGGTCAAATTTGCTGAACTAATTATTTTCTTGTAGCCAACCACATATCTGCTAATTAAGAAACTCCATTACACGAGAATCATGCATGTACAACAATAATTAGTTAAACATTGTGTTTACTAGTTTCTAGTGGTGCTATCTTTTCTTTTTTTTTTTTACCATTGGAAAGGGAGGGGTGGGAGGACTTGAACCCTCCCTTTCTTACAAAGATGTCAAGCCCTCTACAACAATTTTTTTTTCGAACTATAGCAAAACAACAATTTAGACCATAGCAGGAGTTGAACTTTTTATATACACTGTACAATAGGTGTTCTCACCAAAATTTGGTTTAGCTGGCCACCAAATTCTATATTTCATGTGTCTGAGCCGGGCCCGAATCGAACGAGCTGCTAGATGATGATAGTATGGCAATTTGCCAATTTCCTTCCCAGGGCTATTGTTGCTTATTATTTTGGATGGAACCCATAAATAATTCAGGATTGTTTTTATTTATTCCAAATATATTACATTTTAAATTTTAAAGTAATTTATATATAATAAATAAAAATATAATTGATATATTATAAATATAATTATTAAAAATAAAAAATTATTTTTTAGCTAAAAACGTAATGCATTAAGAAAGCTCTTAGTAGCTAAAAAAATCAGGAGGCAAGAGCCAATTCTAAACACAATTCGTAAATAGAGCTGCCTGAATATAAGTGTTGTGATTCAATATAAGTAAATAGAGCTGCCTGAATTAAGACGCACATCCTAAAGTGATTCAATAAATTAATACAATCATTAATTATTAAACCAGTAAGAGAATGAAAACAAAAATCACGAACAGCTTGCACTACTTGTAAGCAGTCTGACTCCACAGAACAATTATCCAAACCAAGTTGCTTAAGCCAGCTTAAAGCTTCCTCAATGTTGACAGCTTTGGCTTCAGTCAGGGCAAGATTAAAAGGAATAATTATGAGGCTAAATATAATTAAAATAATTAAATTACTCATCCAAGAGATAAAATCATGAGGCTACAAGTGTCACAATATTACTTGCTGGCTTATTGGCTAACTCAAGTCCGTACTAATATCAGCTTTTTTTTTTTTGAGCTGAAAATATCAGCTAAATTTGCTCAACAATTAAATTAGTGTTTACTGGATGAAGTTGCTTATGCTTTTGGTTCACCGACACGACAATATCCGCGACCGACCAGTTGGCTTGATTTTCACGCTTTCTTTGGCTAGTGGCCCTCGGAAGAGGATGCAAATGACATTACGCATATTATATTATAACATCCATTTTCGATTAATCAAAATTTAATCACTTTATGTGCTATAAAGAAATTTCTTATTATAAATCTAAATATTATACTATCTTCTTAATTTTTTTCAAAAAAAAAATCAGAGTCAACATCATTTTTTATAACTTTTCTTTATTATTTAAATTATCTAATGAAATTTATTCCGTAAAAACTTTGAAACAATCGCCATCAAACATAAAAAAAAATTAAATACAATATATATATATATATATATATATAGAAAACGTTAAGGGTAATGATGTGCATTTTTAATTTCCTAATAGTAAATGTAAAACAGTTCCTTCTATTTATGCCATTTTTCAATTAAAAAATATTTATTTTAAATATACTATATTAAAAAATTATTATTTGTACCAACCCAAATGATCTAAGCTCCTATTAGAAATTTTCAACAAACCTTATGCATTTCATAAGATAAATTCATTATTTAATAGGTCCAGTTCGATCTCTAAGCTCACAAATGACTTAAGTATAGATTATAATAATAAAGTGAGTAAAATTTTATTTGGAGCAAGTTTTATCTTTTCCCAGATTTAGAGAATTAGAGATGTTTACCTTAAATAGAATTAGGAAATCTTTTTATTTATTTGTTTCCTTTAGCTCGATTAGGCAAGTTTTTAATTTGATTTGTTTATAAGTCTTAAGGTGATTTTATTTTCATGAGCAGTCGGACTTTGAAACCTATAAAAGTCTAAACTGTGGCATTTGTAAAGCCGTATAGATTTTACATAAAACTCAATATATTGTTCAACCACTCTTCTTCAAAAACCTAATGTTTCTATTTTAATTACGGTGACAAGATTTTCTAGTGAAATTAATCCCTAATTGATTCATTTATTTTAGGTTAAAAGGGTCAAGAATTTGTTCTTACTCCTACTATCACCTTGAATTGGCAATGAACCTCTATCTTCCACTAACTCATTTAAAACATTTAAAATGTGTTTGAGCTTATTTTCATTATTTTTGACGCTGAACAATAATATTGGTGTTTTCTATATTTAATTTATTTCATAACAAAATAACTTATTTTGTTTCAAAAATTTTATTTAAATTTATGAAAAATGTAAAAATTTTATTTTACTTTTTGTAAAATAATATAATTTTTTGTGAATATAAGAGTTAGTATTTTTTTTTATTGTAACTTGATATATTTTTCTAAATTGTTACTTTCTAAGAAATTAAATCATTTTTATGAAATTAATTATCATAGTTGTAGAATTTTTTCTATAAATGTTAGTGCTATTGATGAAATGTTTTAGATTTATATTCTTGTAAAGAAAAATCTTATTTTTAAAAAATTTGTTTTGTTTAGAGAAAATATAAAAATATTATTATTTTTTGTGAAATAACATTATATCCTTAAGTATAAGAATTAATATTTTTATTATAACTTCATATATTTTTATAAATAATAACCCTTTTTTGTTAAAATAAAATAATTTTATGTAAAAATAGATAAAATAATTTCAGTATATATAATTATAAAAAAAATTATAAAAATTAACTTCATTAAAAAATGATTTATTTTTCTATAGTATAAAAATTTGATATAAAATATGTCAAGTTATAATTAAAAAACACTATAATTTTTTTATTTGCAAAACATAATTTTAGTTTACAAAAAAGCACAATATTTTTACATTTTTTTTAACTTGGATAAGTTTTCCTAATCAAATAACATTACTTTGTTTTGAAATAATAGTAATTATAGAAAGCACTGTAAATATATTTTATTTATATAGCTTATAAAATATTTTAAATATATATTACAATTTTTTGTCGTTATATTTAATACCTCCAAAATAGGTAAACATCTGAAAATAAAAATCAAACTCCACTCTGTAGGTTCTCTGTTTAAGGAAAAAAAAAAGAGAGAGAATCCGATCCTTATTCTCATGGTACTTTCCTGTATGTGTTGAGGAGAATGTAACAGTGATTGGATAATTTACGACTCTCAAAAGAACCAACCAGAATGATACAAGAATATGCATATTCAAAGAAAACAGAATTCGTATAAGAATTTTATTTATTTATTTTAGTGTAAACCATTAAAAATGCAGAATTCTAATTCATTCGATTTAAATAAAAATATAAAAAAAAATCTTAATAATTAATTTAATATAATTGTATATATTAAAATTTAAATTTAAGAAATTTTTTAAGTGGATTTGAACAATTGTTGGTTATAAAAATTTCTTTTTAACGCAACAAAATCTAATGAAAATCAAGGTCATTAGAATCCCAAAACACTCAAAAGGAGTTACCAGAATCAAGAATTTTAGATAAAGAGGAAAAAAGGACAGGAAAGAAACAATACTCAGAAAAGCAGGAAGATGGAATCTCTCTTGTTTATTTTCCAATTTGTTTTCTTCAAGGATTACCTTACGTGACTAACTTCCTAAACCAAATAGAAAAAATTTAAGAATATTTTAAAAAGGAATATATTTTAAATATAAAAATTATTTAATTGAGTTGAGATTAAATATTAAAAAGTAAAATTTTAAAATTAAATTTTAAAAAGTTTTACCTATATAGAATATATTACATCCAATAATATATTTTAAAATATATAATCAGAAGGTTTAATGAAGAAAAATTCAAACCCAGCTTATATGTCAATTTTTATCAATTAAATATATTGTATTTCCAAAAAAAAATAATAATAATAATAAGCATTCACATAACCTATGTATAACCTCACAAAATCATCAAATGACAAATTTAAGAAATTTCTCGTTGCGGTGAAATTAATATATATTATTGTAAAGATATATCACTTGGTTTCGCTTTTAGCTTTTATAGAATTTATGTAGTAATGATATTATTGGAGGATTATTTTTTTTTCTTAAAATTTTATTTTTTATACATAAAAAATTTAAATAATAGATGTTGGTTAGTTTCCTTTTCTTTTTTCACTAAATTTTTTTAATGGTAAATTTTTCCTTTATTTCACTGGTAAACTTTTCATTGAAAAAACTAAAATTGTATAGTTCAAATTGTAAAAAATTTTATTGTTTACAAAAAATTTATTCTTTTATAAATAACTATTAAATATAAGAAAATTATATTAAAAAAAACCTAAAACCCTTCATCCCCTTTTCCTTTTAGTACATGCTGCTTCCTTTAGAAAGCATTTTCAAAGAAAATAATTGCTTCTCACCAATAAGAAATTGTTTTCGCCAATACAATAATAAAAAATAATGAATTAATCAACTGTAATGAGCCACTTTAATCTTTATTGGCAAACTTTGGATCCACCTCCTGCAATGTTCTAGAGATACCCACTGACAACTATCATATTTCCTGCGGTTATCATTTTTAGAGAAGGCTAAAATTAATTGTATAATACTGATTTTGCATAGCCACCCGCCAATTCAATCAAAGATTAAATGGCTTCACAAAGCAATTAAAATAGCTTATTAATTACTAAGAGTTCTTGAAATACAAGAAGCTATTATGGCTTCAATTATATTTTAAATTTAAATTTTAATATATATAATTGTATTAAATTAATTGTTAAAAATTATTTTAATTTTTATAAATTTTAAATTAATTAAAATTTAATAAAATTTAAACAGTAGCAATTTAGAAAAATATTAATTATTTGTTATCAAAAGAAAGTCAAATAACCTATAATGTCCACTTAGAACTTTCTGGTTATAATATGATGTCAAAACAGTGCCTCTATCCTTCTCCAATAAACTGAAATTGTTGTTAACAAAAAATTTAAAAAAAAAAAAAAACCTGAAAATAGTAATTTTTTTTCTTTTAGTTTTTAAAATGGAAATTTTAATTAAACCACAACAAAGATGGAAAAAAAAAACCCATGCTTTCGTTAGAAAGTAAAAACGACAACCCACAAATATGAACATGACATTCATGCAATCCATGCAAGTGGACACGCAAATATACTTATGATGCATCCACGAATTTCATTTTTTATTGATTTCTGAAATTATAAGTTTCCTGTAACATCATATAAACTTGCAGTCATTGTCCAAGAATAGATGAACCATCTTAGAAGAATGGATAGGAAGTCGAACAAGAATAGCTGAACCATCTTACAAAACCACCTCACCCTCTTATTTAGATCCCTTACTTGATACCATTTTACGTTGGACCCACTTCAAAGTTTCTCTATTTATACCGGCTCACCCTCTCCGTTTCCTTCATCAGCTCAGACTTCAGTGCAAGCAAGTTCTTGTTCTACTTCTTTCTTTTGAATTCATTAGCTCACATTGCTTTAACCAGTTCTTTGTCTATATTTTTGTCCAGATTCTTGTATTTTCATCTTCCAAGGTTGTGAAGTGTACATTAAAGATTGCACATTTCAGTTCTATAATCAAGAAGACATATCTATCACATATTGCACTTTACAATTTAACTGTGTATAGATTATAGAACCCATTTCTGTCAATCCTACAAAATATTCTTATCTCTTTGAAATTTCCTTAGCAATATTCTGTCCAGTTCCTACCTCTTGTCTCTCCTTCTCTTCCAGGTTTCTTTTTTTCTCTAGAATTTTTATTACTCTATTCTTGCTCTGTTTTCTACTCTGTTTCTCTTCACCATGGCTCCACCAAATGATTTTGCCAATTTACTAGTCAAAATGCTTCGACCCGAGAGTCTTGATAAACACTTCGATTTATCTGAAGGAAAGTTTGCTGTCAAAGGATTTCCATTACTCTCAGATGTTCCAAATAATGTCACTTTCGCTCCCTTTTCTTCTATCTGTGACTCCTCTAAGTCTGATGCTCCACTTCCCTTACTCCAGCGTGTTCTTTCTAGGTCTCGTAAGGGTGGTTTTCTTGGATTCAATAAAGACACACCGGCTGATCGAATGATGAACTCACTTGGAAAGTTTAATGGTAGGGACTTCTCGTCCATATTTAGATTCAAAACTTGGTGGTCTACTCTGTGGGTGGGTAATTCAGGTTCTGATTTGCAAAAGGAAACCCAATGGGTTCTCTTTAACGTTCCTGAAATAAGTTCTTATGTCCTAATAATTCCTACCATTGAAGGCAGTTTTAGGTCTGCTCTTCATCCTGGCATTGATGGGCATGTCATGATTTGTGCTGAAAGTGGTTCTACCCAAGTGAAAGCATCTTCGTTTGATGCTATTGCATATGTTCATGTGTCTGATAATCCTTACAATATCATGAAAGAAGCGTATAGTGCTCTTAGAGTTCATCTTAACACCTTTAGGCTTCTGGAAGAGAAAAATGTTCCTTGTCTTGTTGATAAATTTGGATGGTGCACTTGGGATGCTTTCTATTTAACCGTGGAGCCTATTGGCATATGGCATGGTGTGAATGATTTTGTTGAAGGTGGTGTGAATCCAAGATTTCTCATCATTGATGATGGCTGGCAAAGTATCAACCTTGATGGTGAAAAGCCCGATGAAGATGCTAAAAATCTTGTTCTTGGTGGGAGTCAAATGACTGCCAGGCTGCATAGACTTGATGAATGCGAGAAATTCAGGAAATACAAAGGAGGATCCATGTTGGGTCCTAACCCTCCTACATTTGATCCAAAGAAGCCTAAGATGTTGATTTCGAAAGCAGTCGAACTCGAGCATGCTGAGAAGGATCTCAATAAAGCAATCCAATCTGGTGTCAAAGAATTAGCAGCTTTTGAATGTAAAATTCAACAGCTGAAGGAAGAATTGGATGCCATGTTTGGTGTAGAAAAGGTTAATGGTTCTGATAAAGGATGTAGAAAGTGCTCTTGCAAAGCTGAGAATTATGGGATGAAGGCATTTACAAGGGATTTAAGAACAAAATTCAAGGGTTTGGATGATGTATATGTTTGGCATGCTCTTTGTGGAGCTTGGGGTGGAGTTAGGCCAGGCTCTACTCATCTGAATTCAAAGATCACGCCTTGCAACTTATCTCCTGGTCTTGATGGTACAATGAATGATCTTGCTGTTATTAAAATTGTTGAAGGTGGTATTGGACTTGTTCATCCGGACCAAGCTAGAGATTTCTACGACTCCATGCACTCAAATCTTGCGAGTGTTGGTGTTACAGGAGTGAAAATGGATGTCATTCATGTAAGTTCACCATTAATAAGCTTTCAAATCCTGTCAAAGTTTCATTTGTTCATACTGTGACTAAATTTTCAAATGCAGACACTTGAATATGTATCCGAAGAATATGGGGGTCGTGTTGAGCTTGCAAAGGCTTATTACAAAGGCCTATCAGATTCACTTACAAAGAATTTCAAAGGGACAGGCATAATCTCTAGCATGCAGCAATGTAATGATTTCTTCTTCCTTGGGACCAAGCAGATATCCATGGGAAGAGTAGGTAAGAAAGTGTAACCAACTAGTAAAACTCATGGGTTCTTGCACTACGAGGAACTAATCTTCTTTAATTCTGTACTCTTTGTTTCACAATTTGACAATTTGACTTTGTAACAGGTGACGACTTCTGGTTCCAGGATCCAAATGGTGATCCGATGGGAGTGTACTGGTTGCAAGGAGTTCACATGATCCATTGTGCCTATAACAGCATGTGGATGGGACAAATTATACAACCTGATTGGGACATGTTCCAATCTGACCACTTGTGTGCTAAGTTCCACGCTGGATCAAGGGCTATTTGTGGTGGACCTGTCTATGTCAGCGACTCTGTTGGTGGCCATGACTTTGAACTCCTCAAGAAACTTGTTTATCCGGATGGTACTATTCCTAAGTGTCAGCACTTTGCCCTGCCCACTAGAGATTGCCTCTTCAAGAACGCTTTATTTGACAATAAAACTATTCTCAAGATTTGGAACGTCAACAAGGTATGGCTTAATGCAACTTGGCACCATATTATGCCGATAGTTTTTTTTTTTAAATGATCCTTATCGCTTTCTGAACCGATATGAATATGTTATTGTGCCTTTCCTCTGCTAGAGGTAATAGTACAGGTTTCCAAGTTTTGGATATATTAGCTTTGTCTCTTTTATCTTCCACCAAGACTTTGTGCGGGTGACAGTTTCTGTTTAGTTAATGAATATTAGTTGTTGATAGATCAGCCACAATTTTGCTTTTGTTCATAAAAGTGAAATTGAACTCAATTACCACAAATTTTGCAGTATGGAGGTGTGATTGGAGCTTTCAACTGCCAAGGTGCTGGCTGGGATCCAAAAGAGCAAAGGATCAAGGGCTACCCTGAATGCTACAAGCCAATCTCTGGCTCTATTCATGTCACTGACATTGAGTGGGATCAAAACAAAGAAGCTGCCCAGATGAGTCAGGCAGAGGAATACATTATCTATCTCAACCAAGCAGAGGAAATGCTCAAAGCCACGCCAGAGTCTCATGCGGTTCAATTGACAATCCAGCCATCTTCATTTGAGCTTTTCAGCTTTGTACCTATCCAGAAGCTAGGACCCAACATCAAATTTGCCCCAGTTGGACTAACAAACATGTTCAATAGTGGTGGCACAATTCAAGAACTTAAGTATTTTGAGAGTGGAAGTGGGTATAGCGTCAAGATTGAAGTTAAAGGTGGAGGGAATTTCTTGGCCTATTCAAATGTGTCTCCGAACAAGTGTTTCTTGGATGGTGCTAAAGTGGCCTTTAACTGGGTGGCTGATGGCAAACTTACCTTGAACCTTCTCTGGAATGAAGATGCTGGTGGAGTCTCTAATGTGTCCTTTACGTTCTGATTAAGTGTGTAATTGCACTTGAATTAGGGTATAGTCACGGTTAATAAGTTAGAACCGTGCAACTAATTGTGTGTATTAAATAAACCAAGTCTGAAATGCCATGAATTGGAGACTTCTATGTTTATTATTGTTAAAGCTGAGAGATGGATTGAACTCAACTCAATTGATAATTCAAAATGTAAATTTATTTTGTAATTGATATTTAATTTTCTTATTTGAACACAAGTTCTTCTGGTTAATTGAGTGTGTACTTGCCAAACCCCAACAATCTAAGAAGATGTAGGTTTAAGGACAGAAAATGAACATTTCTACATAAATTGAAGCTGTAGGGTAGGGATAAAATTAAATCATGATTAACCCTTGGCTCGAACAAAATCAGCGGCACTGCTGTTAATTAGAAGCTTTCAATTCTTAATCTCAGGGCAATCAAGACAAAAAAAAGATTAGCACCATAATTTTTTTTTTTTTTTCAAAAAAGAGCTAAAATAGATTATCCAGTTTCTTCCACAACCCTTGCTTGCTAGCTAAGGAAGTATACTTGACAAAGTTGAATGATTATAATAATAATAAAGACAATAAGCCAGCTAAATAAAGGCCTGGATGATATTTAGACTGCTCTGGAAATTGCCATTTGTTGCTACAAATAAGTGGCATGTGGATTCAACCTGGCAGAACTAGAAGTCTGACAACTGTGTTCAGCTTGGCAAAATACTCGTCTACAATGAAAAATGGACAAAATCTAATAAACTTTCCTTCTTTTAATTATTAAAGAACAATTTTTTTTGCCCACAAATGAACAAAAAGATAATTATGTGAGTGAAATATCCAGTATATTCCAATCTTTCTTGCTTAGTTAGTTGCTATATATTGACACTTATTTACACACTTGCATTTTAAACTAATTAATATTATTTTATAATTTATATTCACACCAAATTTTTTATTAAAAAAATCTAATTATAATTTTATATAAATCAAATTAAATTAATGAGAATTGAATATGTTCTTGTCAACATTAAAAAACTGCTCAAACCCACCTTCAAAAAATAATAGATATTAAATGGTCTATAAATATGTAAAACAAATCGTCCATCTTTTTCATGATGTCAAAGATTTTAGCAGCATGTTTTGTATGGTTTAGGCCACATAAACCGAACCGTGTGTGCTTTATGGGGTTCGGATAATTCAGAGTCGTTGTCGGCGATCATGCCAAATTGTCCACTTCCAAACGACACATTCAAGAAAATTCGTAAACAACATTTGAAAGTTGAAACAGAAAAAGAAGTTTAGTGGATAATACACGTACTCCAAATACCCAATTTAACTAACTAAACTACTTTAATTAGGGTCAACAATAACTACTTCTTTTCCTGCTTTTTGAATTCAACAATCTTTAAGATAGTGTTGGGCTTGGATGTTGTTTACGAAATACAATATAAATAACTCAAATATCAAAAAAGTTTAAATACCGAATATTAATAATCATTCTTCTTCTCTCTAATAATTCTTCATATTCTTATTTTTTTTTTATTTATTAAAAATATATGTTCAATGTATTACGTATCAAAAAATGAATTAAATAAGTCTATTTCCGAAATATTATAATATTAACACTAAAATTTCAAATATTAGTATCCGTATCACGAATCGAAACATACCGTGTATTTTGTAACTATGATTTATATTGTTTTTGTTACTAGTGCCTCCATCTCAGGTTTTTACTTTTAAAGTGCAATGGTTGATCTATTTTAGATCAAAGTTGAAGCCATATCAAGTTAATGGTGACTTTAGATCTTGAAAGATGCTCTCTAGTCTAAGTTATGGAGTTATTCTAGTCTTCCACCAAAAGAAGAAAACCGTTGTTCCAGGAATCCAAATCTTAGTATCTTCACTCCTTAGTGAAGATTGCTCTTGCCAGTGAAGCACTAAGGATAGTTACGGGTACATCCGATCTAAGAATTAATAGAGATACAAACTTGTATTGTTATATATGTAGTTGATAGATTTAGTTTTGTGCTTAGTGAAGCACTGTAATTGTTATGTTTTAATGAAATGGATATTTCATTGTTCACCAAAAACAAAATTGATTTTCGATAAATCTATTTATTTCTGATTATAAATTTTTGCATTATTAAGAATGTGGAGGTTGCACGTCTTTACCGTCAACCTAAATCTAGATGCCAAGTATATATGTACTTTTTACATCGAATGGCTTCCCTTTTGTTTCAAAAAAACAACATTGGACTCGTTTCTCCAACAATATGTCAAATTGACCGGTAGATAACCCTCATTACTAATCTCCAATATCTCTTTTTATATATCGGTTTTCTCAAAAAGATCAAAAAAATATATATATGTTTTTATCTAATACAAATCCATCAATATCATTTTCTAATTGGCTATGATTTGATCACCCAAATAACACTTGTTTTGCGATGAAAACCATACATGTAAAAGTACAATATATTGAGTAGAAAGTGAATGTCGGCTTCTGCTCAGGCACTTTTCCTCATAATTCAGATTAGCACCAGAATTGCATTATCCATCAACCTTTGGTCGGTCCAGTAGTGATACATTTACCAGAAATTGAAACATATGTCAACTGTATCAATAGACCCCACTTGCGTACGCAACTAACTAAATTTAACTAAACTACCTGAAATAAACTGTAATTTTGAGACGTGTTCCATTTCTAACATTTGACTGGAAAAAAAAAAAAGTTGTGCGGTGAGATGTTAAATGCAACATATTGCTACGCGTCATGCATGCACATGACTCATTAAGCCACCATGGATACCATGCATGCATGAGAATAACCAACAGGAAAAAGTTTGTGCTTTACTCCCTGTATTAAATAATAATAATAATTTAAAATATATTGCTGATTTATTATCTAAATATATAATTTCCAAATAATATCTCACTTAAATTAATAGTTACATAGCATTGATACAAACTTTCTCTCTTCTTTTTCCTCTCATCTTTCTCTTTTTTTCATTGGTAATTTTCTATACTAATTTTATGGTTTTGTGGTGGTTTTTTTCTTAGCCAAAAACTACCATTTCACTTTCATTTGTTTCCTTTTAACTTTTTAGATAACATGAATTTGAGATCTAATCTCAAACTTTTCATGTATTTATTTATTTATATTATTAGTGAGTTATAATCTAAATCAATAAATCTAGTGGTTTTTTTATTAAATAATATGGTTTTGTAGTAGTTTGATCTCTTCAAGTAACCAATAACTGAAGTTTAGCTACGTGGTTAAGTGTTATACAAATGGTATTTCATTAGAGAATAATTGAGTTTCAGTACTCTTCATCTTTAGATGGTAGTGCAGTATTTTTACAACATTACAATAGTAATTCAAACTAATAAATATTTATGTTGCTGTTTGTATTTTTAGTTTGAATATCTTAGCAGTTTATATCAACTTGTATTGCAATATTTTTATTGTATCTATTATACTCTTGTTTCATAAATGAAAATTTTTCATTTATGACAAAACAAATTAATAGATTTTTTTTTTAGCATGGAGGTGGAGGGAAGAAAGAGGATTTGAATCCCCACCTCTTATAAATACCATGTCCGGTGACCTATGACGAAATGAAAAATCATCTCATCCTAAACAAATTGATAAAAAAATTAATAGTTAGAAGTAAGATATCATATAATATAAAATAGTAAAGTAAGAATTCAAAAATTCAAATTATGAATTCGTCCTATTTCAGCCTCTTAACTTATTAACGACTAATGAGATAAAAAAAAAATTAACTTTTTAAAGTGCTAAAGTAAGAAAAATTTATAATGCTATTTTATCACTTTAATTAAATATTAAATTTTAATTATTTATTAATATATAAAGGTATTATTGTCTTAAAAGAAAGATGTTAAAACTCTATTATTTTATTAGTTGGTTGTATAAAATAATTGTTTGGTGAAATAGAACACAATTTGATTACTTAACTGTAACATTACTAGATGTTGCCGTATAGTAGAAGAAATGCTCTTTGGATGGATGGATGGTCTTTTCGGGGCAGCCAATCTTTAGAATTCTGCTGAAGTAGCCCAAACTCTATTTGGATATAAGCAAAAGTTGGTTACTGAGCCATCAATAATGGTCTGGCCTTTATTGGAGTCAGGTTCATTTGGGCTAAGATATTTTCGCAGTAGCACTTCAGAGTGGCCCTATGGGCTGATTTTGATATTATATTGCATTGTATATATATATATATTTAATTTAATGGGATTGTGCCACCTGTGCATACATTGCCGCCATACACTTATACTAACAACAAAACTAATCTAATTGAGAAGAGAAAAAGAATATTTAGTGATAGATAATAGACAGAGTTCCATTTTAATTAAGGATAATAATAAGAATGAGCAAGTTGATTAGTGTATTGAAGGCACATGGAGAACGTGACACCGTTGAAAACTTTAAAAACAATAACAGCGTTTATGGCCCATAAAAGGCCCACTACCACCGATTATGCTCGGGTCCAATCGCCGTCTTCCCATGTGCTAAAAGAGCTAGCTACATATATGGTCACACCCTTTTGCTACAAACTAGGGTTTCATGCACGTTTATTACTACGCTAATCCAGTTATAGGCATCACATGCTTCGCTTCATTTCATGGTATTTTGTTTTTTAATTTGATATTTTTGACATCTCTACTGGTTATATTTCGAATATTTAAAATTAAAACTGAATAAAATATATATTTTCATATGTAAAAGTTAAATTTAAGATCTTATTATATTAAGGTTATAGCATCACAATACCGCAACATAAATGTTTTTTCTAAATTTTAACATGCGATTGGATTTAATAATTTCATTATATTCTTTTTGAGTATACAGGTAATTAAAGTGTGCAAGCTAAAATTTATAAATACGTTTCAAAAAAAATTTCTTATTAAAAGTAAATTACTTGGGGTATGCCAAAATTAACCTATAAATGTATTTTACTTGTTATTAAAAAAAACAAAATAAAATTATATAGAAAAAAAATATTTAAATTTCAAATTTTGATTCAAGTGATGGAGTGATTTTTTTTTTTTTGTCTTCTCAATGATTTAAACTCGACTTTTAAGATGAACATTTATAAAAATAATTTTCTAAAAACATTTAGTCGATGTGGAAAATATAAAAAAAAAAACCGTTAGGTGTTAAAATTCTAGAAAAACAAAAATAAAATATTATAATATGTATTCGGTGGTTGTGAGTGGAAACATAGCACGTATGTGATACTAAAAGGCTTTTAAGAGAACAAGTCATTCAATAATGCAGAATATTGTGAGGCTATGGATTAATCCATGTGCACAGCCGTCATAGCATTTGTTTCTTTTATATATAATGCAGACTTATATACCCAACAACCGGATGACAGAAAAACACCATCCTACGTTATATTGTTGCCCACCTGTTCGTTTTAAGCAGCACCAACGTTCACATAATTAGAAGTGGAAACCTACTATCTATCAAAAACACAAATTGTCTCCTACTCTACGTTTAGGAATAGCTGTATATGTGTATGATGAAATTGCAATTTAATTTCTATGCTTTGGATTATAGAAAGTTCGATTACTTTTAATGCATGTGCATCCATGTTCTTCGGCTTCTACTCTAGAGGAAGTTAGAAGAGATAATGATTACAATTTGGAAGAATGTTATTTCCTACATTGACATGTGTCACTTACCAAGAGGGTAAAATATTTAAAAAAAAATTCTATCTTTATTAGAGTCGAAGAAGAACATTTTAAAGTCAATTTAATGATTGTTGTTGAAAAATTTTCGTCTAACAATATTAGATGTTAAATATCATGTATGAGTGACTGAAGGTTAAATTTTAATGAAATTTGAGTTTTCTTTTTATATAATAATAAATGTTCAATTAGCAATGAATGTATGACATACAAACACATCTAGTAGCATAAAAGTGGGCATGTTGTAGATTGAATGGCTCCATCGAAATGCATGTCAAAATTAAAAGATTAAATATTGTAATCTAGTGACTCGAATGATAAACATATAAAATTAATATATGTCTTATGGGTTTGATGCGACTTCTCTTATTACCTCCAAGTTAAAAAAAATCAAATGATTAAACTGTTGAGAGAAGTAGATGCAATTGTTGAGATTCCATGATCTTAAAACTAGGAATTAGTATCCTCCCAAGTCTCGGTGATTAATAAGAAGATGCATGCATCTTTGTCTGTGAGATTGTCTAAATATAAGTAACGTTGTGCTTTAAAGCAGACATGTCAAAACATGATTTGCCGAAAGCTCTATAATAAAAACAATCATAAGTTGATGGAAAACGGAGTTCATGAATGTCAAAAGAAATCTAGCTTATCCAACATTAGGATCTAATGATCGTCCACATTTTGTTAACACTACGATGGAATTTACAATTAATTAAAGAATGGACAAGCACAACCTAAAATTTTCTAATAGTTTTGTACCAATAGGTTTCCCGTCTAGAAACATGCACGGGCTAAATAACAAGCAATAGAACCCTAGCTAGGGTTTTATATATGCAAAAATGCCATGTTTTTTGAGCTGGAATGAGGATAAAATTAGGAACCCAAAAATTTTCTAATTATATATGCATTGAATTTGGAAAGTGAAGAGAGGAATAATACAGGGTGTTTTGATGAGGTGAGGGTGTGATGAAAGATGGTGGGTTTAGAGAAGAGAAGGAGTTGGGTGTGGTGGTGAAGAATCATGTGGGTGCATGTGCATTGAGCTGGAGAACGTGCCCAAAGCAACAAGCAAAACCCTTTGGTACACTTGGCTTTTCCTCATTCATTTATCCCCATTCTTTTGGAATCCTTCCATGAAATTGTGTTGTGGGTCTCTACCCTTTGTTTATTTGTATTATCCTTATTGGCTACCAACCCAGTACCCAAACCCACCATATAAAAGGAAGGGCCCTAAGTTAAAAGGTCATCATCTTGTCTTGACAACTAAATTTGGAAGCTCCCCTTGTGCTTAACCTTATTGAATTTTGTTATAAATTTAATTCAACAATTCATGGGTATTTCCACAAATCCTCTTCTTGGTTCTTTGAAGGGTAAAGTACTTGAAGAAAGTGAAGAAATGCAGAAGCAAATATTGGAATCTCAAGCCAGGAGAAGGTGGCAAATGGTGAGAAAACAAAAGATCAGTAGGAAAATTGCAGGGCATGTCATCAGAAACAAGAGGTGCAGAAGGGTTTTAATGAAGAGTAGAGCAGGAACAAGATCAAGAACAGCAAATGGCATCCATGAAAGAGTTAAAACGCTGAAGAAGCTGATTCCTAACGCCCAATCCATGGGTATTGAAGGGCTCTTTAGAGAGACAGCTGATTACATCTTGTCTTTACAAATGAGAGTGAATTTGATGCAGAAAATGGTTACAGTATTATCATCAGGTTCTGATGAGTAAACTAATATATCCATTTGTGTAATTAAAGCAACTACGGATCATTCTTTTACATTTCTTCTTCTTTCTTCTTCGATATGTTATTTATGTGTTATTTACAGGCATATAGGAGCTTGGTTTTGTAAGTTCATATATGTGCTTTTTGATTTGTGTAGATTTAACTACAGCTTGGCCATTTTGTTGTGTGAAAAAATGACATGTAGATGGACAATGTGAATTGTTGAATTCAGAATTATTTTCCACCATTTTCTTTTCGTTATTATAATATATTAGATATTTGCATCATCATGGTCAGAGAAGTTCTCTTACCTTGAACATAGCATGATATTGATGGTTCTTTGAAATGTTCAAATAAGAACAATAACAACCACCATGTAGTACATATTATAAATAGTATATTAAAATGGTAGATGGATCGATGTTGCAAGTTCCCATGGATAATCAAACTGATCAAGCATGGAGGCCTATATTTAGAGTTTTCATTGTAATCAGGAAGTTGTTGAAGATGAAATTCGTTGGAGTTTAACTTCAAATAAGAAATTCTATTGCAATTGCTTTGCAAAGTTTGAGAATGAAAGTTAGCCTTGTTGCTTGATTTAAACTGTTATGGGGACCCAAGCACATCCCTTGATTCAGCTTCATTCTTTGGTTGGCTATTCATAGTAGATTGGCTGTTAAAGCTAGATCGGCAAAAGCGGGGTGTTACTACTGATAAAAAGTGCATTTTTTGTCACGGAGAGGATGAAACTATTTCGCACTTGTTTATATTTAACACAACACCTGTATTATCAGATTGCTACACTCGACATTAATTTACCCTTTTGTTAATCTATTCTTTTATAATTACATTATTAAAAAAATTATTTACAAGTTATAATTATTTAAATCCTTATACAACATGTTTATCAATATGCATCTTATGTTTTAAATTGAAAAAAATTAAAATTTTAAAACATAAATATTAATTAATTTTCAAAAAATATGAGAATGACCTCCAATATTATTTTTTCTTCACGCAACTCATGATATCGCAAGTCTCGATATGTATTGTAAAAAATTGAAGCCTTACACAATATGGGTCATGTTTCATTGGTTTAGCTGTACTAGCCGAAGAAAATGTGAGAAATTAAGCTAAAAGTCGTCTGCCCATGTTTATTTATGATCATGAAATGCGAGACATGAAGTGGTTGTTCGTTCAGATCATTATGCAAGTTCAAGGAAAAACAATGTAAAAACGAAATAAAAATTGTTAGTTAAGTCTTCATAGGTTACAAATTCTACTCTTTTATACACATTGTTTCAGCTGTTTCGTGTGGAATTTTTTATAATAATTTTTTTAAACATCTATTTATTTATGTAAAATATTTTATTTTTTGAAAGAAAATATTTTTTAATATTTAACTGTAACATTAAAAAAATAATAAATGAAAAGAGAAATTATTAAAAAATAAAATAGAACACAATAAATGGGTATTGAAAAATAATTTTTCATCATTATTTTTTCTTATTTTGAAATTATTTTTACTTTATTAATAATTTATTTTCCTTTTTTTTGATAATTCAAACAATAGAAAATAAGAAAAAATATTTTTTAAAGACAAATAAGAGTTTAAGTATTCTAATTCTCTCGCTGATCAATAAATTATCTTTAGTAATTGTGTTTAAACATATAATAAAATAAATAAATGACATCTCATTACATTCTTGACATATGCAGTTAAATTAAATTAAATTAATTTTAATTACAATTTTAACTAATTTAAAAAAAAAAAAAAAAAACTATTATACATCGGTGGTTATGCAATGCGATAAACTGTCTTTTCAATCTTTCTTGGTTTTCGACGTATTGCCTCTCCCCCAAAGCCAATGATCCCTTGTTTTGATCCAAGGGCTTATGCTCTTTTTGGGCTGCATCACACTCTCTGACATGAGGCAGGCTCTGCCCAATTTATTTTTGTAGCCATATCATCTCTCTAGTGTGAAGCTTTTTTTTTTTTTTTTTTTTTAAATAGTTGATATATCATTTTTAGTGATTTATTAATTTTAAAAAAAATATCAAAATTCTAGAAGGAAATATTAGCTGTATTTTTTATAAATGTTATTGGCTTTAATATAATTAGAGGGTAGATTAACATTTTTCTCCAAAAATAATTTCGAATGTCAGCATCAAATTAAGAGACTATAAAAAACTTTTTTTTTTTTTTGAGAAAGAAAATGAATTTGAAAACTGTAGGCTTATATTTCTATTTATAAAACAAATAAATTTCAAAGTAGAGAAATGTGTTACAATGGGGAAAAACATTAGTGGGACCAAGTGACAAAAAAAAAACACATGGGTAGAAAAGACACATTGATAATGGGTGGGCAAGAACTCAACCATAGTGGCAATAGATGTTGACAAGATAGTGTTATCAGATGATATCATTACTGTTTCTAAGATTTGCAACATTTCCAATTTCAATTTGCAATGAGGTGTGGGAGTGGGACACATACATACCCAAACCCAAACCCAAACCCAAACCCATTCCCATACCCATTTTTCTCTCTTTTAGCAGCTTCATGCCAACCCCAAAAATAATCAAACCACTATCATTCTAAAACATTTTTCTCCTTATAATTGCACTGCTTTCTACGATGACGCCCTCCATGAATAATCATAGGGGAATTAAAAAAACGCAGTAAATTTTGATATCTCTAGTGTTAATTAATCATAATAAAAACAACAACAGTTTTGGAAGTACTGTACCTGTGAAATGGACTGGTCATGAGGCGTGGGGGGGTTCAAAATGATGATGAGATTTGCTATACTATAGGCTTTTAATGTTTGAAGGGGAAATTTAGTGGAAAATGGACCGACCGTTTCTTTTTTATTTTGCCTTCTGTTCAAATATGGCAGCTGCAGTGGAGTGCTAACTATATCCTCATTTAATTTTGTTGCGTAAATAATTTCAATGGAGAACTGTGCATTAAAGAGCATGGGCAGGCCATCTTGTTTAGGCTTTTCTGCGGTACAAAGTACATTTCTCAATTACAAAAACTGTAAATTTGTATATGCATTTCTAAAATTAATTACCGAATACTGTTTTTACTTAATTCAGTTGACAGATACTATTCTTATTTAATTAATGTTTTAAATTGAAATTATAATGTATATTACTCTATTAAAATTAATTATTAAAAAAAATTATCTTTCTTATTTTTATGATCTTATTTAAATTAAACTAGATAAATAAATTTTAAATATTATGTTTTAAAAAAAATTGACAAAATTCTTTTTACTTCGTTTTGCACAATGAAAATTATTATTATTATTATTATAAAATCACGAAATTCATTTGTACAATTTCATAGTCATTTGTGGAGCCAACCAAATAAATAAAACCAACATGGTAAAATAGCCTATTAGGACATTATTGAAATGAGATATAATTATTAATAATGGAGGATTACAACCCACAAAGTTACGTTAACATTTACCTAGTGGACATGTAAAAGGAGTAGTCCTTGTAAGATGGGATGTGCTTCGACTTTATCGATCCTAGTCAATAAGATTATAGTAAATAAATTAAGGTCTATTCTCACAAACAAACAAATATAAATTTGAGAAATAAATAACTACATAAATCAAAACAAAAATCAAATTTGGACACATCTCCTTCGCATATATATATTTGACCAATTCTTTGCAAATATATGCATATTTATAATAAATATATATGTACAAATGTGATGATATTGGACAGTAAATTATTCAAAATTTATAACTTAAAATATTTTCAAATATAAATTTAATTTTCATCTTTATTTATTTTAAAAAAATATTATTATTTATATATAGTTTATTAAAATTTAAATCATTTGTTAATAAAAAAAATTATTCAAAACCTTTGCTATTTATATATGTTATTTTGACTTGGTAGCACCATGTGCAGCTCTCATTCCCCCAACTTTGATTTGAAAAATCATAAGAGTCCAAGACTGGTGATTCACAAAAACGATTAGAAAGCCAAAAGAAGTTAAAATCATTCACGAGTTGGATATGGCAAATTAAGAGGAGTAGCTCTATTATGTCAAACTTCCAGAAGGTCTTCTCCACTATTTATCTAATCTCCATGCTTTGCAATTGCATAAAAAGAATTGTGAAATACTATTTATTTGTTTGATTGCATTTTTTTTTAATTATTTGTGAAAGGGATAACCTCCAACTTGGGTTAAAATAATAATAATTATTATTATTTTTAATATTAAAGTAAAGATTAGGTGAGTTCAGAAATCTAATCATGTAACAAAATGATTAATAAATTCACAAGCAGCAACGATAGATAGAAAGAATTATTAGCTTATGACCACCCACTAATGGAGGTTGTTAGTCAAGAATATGCAATTATATTGTTTATCTACTTAATTTGAGAAATCATCCCATCCCATCGCTAGATGTGTCTTTGCCCTGACAGAGACTTGAACATATGTTATATATACACATATGTGAAAAAAGAGCTTTCTTACTCGCCATTAATCATCTCTACATATACAGCAGTATAGCATTAAACATCAATAATATTACATTTAGATGTTTTAAAGATAAAAAATAAATAAAAAATATATATAATTTAACAATTCCAATTAAATACAATACATTTATAAATTTTAATTATACTCAGCCTCATAAGGAAACATATAGTTTAGTTCCTAAATTTGAAAAAGGAGAAGTATTTGAAATTAAAAAGTAAATCATCATCCTTAAATATTAAATAGATCTAAATTTCTAAAAATTATCTTTGAATTATAAAATTGTGGATGATACACTACAAAATTAGAAATGAAAGTAAATACACACATAAATAAATTATTTAAAATTAAAAAATTATTTATAAAATGGGTTAAAAATCCAAATTGATTTAAGATATGAGTTCAAACCATGTAGATTTAGTATTAATAATGTAGAATATTAAATTTTTGGGTGATTTTTGGTCAGAGCAGTAAGAAGATGAAGAAAACGCATAGGCTGAAGAAAAAGGGAACGGAGGAGACAGAAAACTGGTTAGTTTACAGTTAATCATCTCTGCTTCACTTTGAATTGTTTCCCATAAATTCTGGAGCTATATTAGATAGGTTTAAATCCAATCACAACATTGAGTGTCTGACATTATGTAAATATTGCCTTTGAATTATTATTAGTATTTGTGTGTGTGTGTGTTTTTTTTTTTTTTAATTTTTGGTTCAAATATAAATCGCAGAGTAGTTTAGTTGCCTTGCATTAAATTCAGTCTCTGTTTATTCGGTGAAAAGTTAGTGATGACTGATATTCTTATTATCATAAGCTTTCACTTTTGGAAAAAAAAAAAGAAAAAGCTTTCACTTTTTGTTTAATCACCAAAAAAAAAAAAAATCGTGATGCATGCTTAATTATAAACTCTCTTTGTTTTTTTTTTTCTGCCATTTTCTCTTTTAAAATAACATCCATATGAGTGTATTTAAAATTATTTTAGTAAATAAATTTTTTTAATTAGATAATAATAATAAAATATTTAGAATATACTAATTACCTATTTTTAATAATATATCTTTTTATTTTCTTTTTTAATTATTTTTAAATGATAATTAATATGTTAATTTATCATATTTTTAGTATATATGTCTCTTTTAAACTTTTAATTTCAATAAAAATAAATTATTTAATATTAATTGAAAATATATTAATTTAATTTAATTTTAAAATTTATACGAAAATAATTTATAATTTAACACAAGGGAATTAATTAATGGTAATAGTGTACATAATAAATGTGGGAAAAAAATCTTCGACGGTGCAGAAATTCTAAAAGGGGATGGATGGTATTGACCAAAGAACGGAGGCATATAATTGGACCGATCGGTGAGGTGAGGGAGACCGGTGACCACAGTCAATTCTTTGGGCTTTGTGTCCCGTAGCTAGCAACTCTGTGGTAACGGATGCTGCTGACTTTTCACTATCAAACAACACAAAACTACACTTTTCTTTTAACAATAAATAAATAATATTTTATTTTGTCCTTTTTATCGTGCTCCCTAACGTATTCAAGAAGCAAACGTTAGTCAAAACTTCACTCTTCCCCTTTCAAATTGGTCCATTTTTTTTGTGTTAAAAAAAAACAAAAAAAAAATGGTTTCATTTTTTAAAAAAAATTTACAGGAGCAACAAGACATTCATCTCTATTATTTTCGATTATAAATTTTTTTCTAGTTTTTAATTGTGACTCTTAGTTATTTTATTTATTTATTTATTTTTTCAAACAACCATTGATCATTAAGTCACAAAGGTAAAAATAAGAACATATAGTCTCAAGAAGACTAATATCAATATTATTAGCACATAAAGATGAAAGTTAGAAAATTGAAAGTTATTAGATTTACTTTTACATCAAACTTGACCACATATTCATTAAAAGACCGAACCTGGCAACTCCTTAACATGAGAAGACAGCTCCTCTTCCTTATCTTCTAGCACAAATTCCTTGATGCGGCGGATAGCTGCTCCAAATGATATTGAGCACATCATCAAGTTTAAGTTTGAAACAGATCTAGATCTCCTGAAAATCTTCTCACTAAAATCTAATTATATTATCATCAAAATATAACATATAAAAAAGATATATATATATAGTATCACATAAATTTAAATTTTTAACTCATATCAATTTTATTTATACATAAAATAAAAAAAATTAATATTTAAATAATTTTATGGTCAAAATGGAAAAAAAATATTCATAAGGAATGGTTATCTTAAAAAGGAATAAGATGAACAGTGGTGGCTGAAGTTTGAGAGAAAACGTGTGCCCTGCCAAATTTGACAATTGGTGCTAATAGCCTTTCTAGCAGTTATTTTTAAATTTTACTATGGTATAAAAAACTATAAATGTAGGTTTTTTTTTTTTAGAAAAACTATAAATATAGGTTCTATATGTGAAAGTAGCTGAAAACTTAATCTTTGATGCTGTAGATTGAATTTATAAATTCGAAGTTTCAACACTCCGATTTAAATTAATTGATCTAGGTATTGTAGGCCGGTATATGTTTGATGAGCATTAGTTATAGTTAGAAGTCTCAAAATAGAATGGTATATAATGTTCCTGACAGGTTAATTTATTTTATTAACATGGTTAAAATCAATATAAATATAATTTATTTACTAATTATGTTAAATATTTTAACTTTAATAAAAAATAAAAATTATATATATATATATATAACTACTTTACAACTTTAAAATTATAATTAATTATATGTTTCAGATTGATTACAGCGGGTTAATACAATTCAACACAATACATATAACTAAAAACATTATAACATATTCATATATTAAAATCTGCAACACAATTTGTATCATAAATAAATCAATCCGTAATTTTATATATTAAGCAAGTCATGTTTATGTGTTATCATAACACCTCTAATCATAGTAAAGCAATCAATATTGAGGGGGAGAAATCCTCTCTCTTCTTCTTCTTTCATCCCTCTCTTATTTATTAGTTGTTTTTTATAATAATTTTATGATTTTGTGGGTGGTTTTTGATCATTTATTGGCAAAAACATGGAATTGAGATATTAGTAGTGATTTTAGTCGAGATCAATAGATATAGTGATTTTTTGTCGGATAATATGATTTTGTAATAGTTTGATCTCTGCAGGTAGCCAACAATTGAAGTTGAAGTCAAGAGTTTATCATATTTGTACATGTTGTTTTAGACTCATCACTTCCAATCGTATAATCTTATCTACAATCATATGATTAAGTGTTATACATATAATTTTTTTTTTCTTTTTTTAACTTAGGGGAGGGGGAACCTATGAGATTCGAATCCCTATAAGTGACATTCTTAGAAAGATGTCTTCCCACTCAGATCTCTTGACCTAGGCATTATACATATAACATTTCACTAAAGAATAGATAGGTTTCAGCACTTTTCATCTTTAAAGGATTGTGCAATGCTTATGCAACAATATCATTGCAATTAAAGCATATACATATTTGTGTTGTTGTTTGTATTTTTAGTTTGAAATTTTTTTATAATATCTATATTAATTTATATTGTTATGTATTTATTGTATATTTATTGTCCTCCCACTACTTAACTTGGTGGTAATGAGGTGAACTTATCATGGGTTCAATTTTTAGGAACGACACCTTTAAAAAAAAGAGGTTTAAAGACATTCACTTAGAATAGACTCAATCCAACGACAAGATTAGCTTTTTTAGAGATGAAGAATTCATATGACCTTCTCCCTCTACCTCCAAAAAATGATCGTTAAAAAAATATATATTTATTTTACTCTTTCCTATCGGAAATAAGAAATTCTCATATACAGCAAAAAAAAAAAAAAAATCAATATTGACACAGAGTCAAGCAAAAATGTGTCATGTAGATGAGAAATTGGCTGTTATTCTATATTTTATAAGTATTGATGGAACATTATAATCTAGGTTTAATATAGAAATTTAAATTTATTATCACAATACCGATTTTGATGTCAAACAAAAAAAGAAATTAAAATATAATATGAATTATTTTTATATAAAACATAAATATTTCAAAATTCTCAACAGAACTAAAATAGGTAAAAGCTGCATTTGGACCATTACCCTATAGATCATATGGATGGCAAAATATAATATATAGATTGGATTGGATGCCATCAAAATGTGTATGTACACAATAAAATAAAATAAAATAAAGAACAAAATCTTGAGCCATAATATTCCATAGCCGTGTTAAAGGCTTCCACTTCTCTCTCCAATAAGTGAACTCCATGTAATATCTACCTCAAGGCAATAACATGCTACATATGGACACAAATGATTCCCTCTAAAAAAACAGCCTTTTTTTTTTGGAGTGAAGCTCATGAGCTAATTGTGCAATCTAATATTCTATTGGCTCAACAATATTTTATTTCTTAGCCGTATTTCTAAAACTATTAATTAAACTTCAAAAAAAAAAGTGCAATATCCTTAATTAAGATTACATTATTCTTATGATATATATAATCTATCAAAAATTAGATTAGTGAAAGTGAGAGATATATATGAATACTCAAATTACATGAATTACAATAAAAATAGTCATTTTTTAAAAATTTACCATAATACTTATAACTTTCATCTTTTCATATTTGCTATAACAACAATAAAAATTCAAACTCAAAATTTTTACAAATTCTTCACAATGAAATAGCAATTAAACCACTATAACAGACAACTAATATTATTTTAAATAGCTAAAAAATGATAAATTTTTATTAATATACTAAAAGTAGTACTAATACTAATGTGAATATGGTTTCAAAAAAAAAAACTAATGTGAATATTATCACCATATTTTTTGTGCTTCATACTTACAAAAGTTAAAATAGTAAAAGGGCATTAATTAATTATTCGGATTCAAATACATGTAATTTGGCCAATAATATTGGCACATATAAATAGGACGGGGAAATACTTTCGTATTATCTTGACGGTGATGGATGCCAAACTTCGCGGCACAAATAAAGGCACGTGAGCAGGGAAGTGATGAAATGCGAACGTATGCAGACCGTTGGATCAAGCACCATGTATCGCGGCGGTAGATTTGTAGGGCCCAGAAAAAGAACACGTGTGATAAAGAGAAAAGATCAAGTGGCCCAAAAGAAGCCGTGCATCGGTGTGCGGTGTGGGGAGCGATAGGGACACAAGACCGTGTCTTGTGGGCTAAATTTTAGACATTGCTAAAGGATTCTATCAACCTTGGTTTCGATTTCACATGACATAATCTTAATTAAGACCTAAACTCTTGTCTCTCTCTCTCTTTTTTTTTTTTCAAAATAATTCAAAAGGTGTATTATCAAGGGTCATTATTCATATGATCATATATTATCATAAAAAGATTAAAAATTAAATTAATTATTATTTTTAAAAGAAAATGGATATGAGTATATCAAATCTAAATTAGAACTAATGTTGAATTAGTTTTTAAATTTTTTTTACTACACTTATAATTTTATTTAAATTAAATTAAATTAATCATAATTTTAATTTAATGAAATTTGTAGACTGTTGAATAAAAAATTCCAAATTGGAATTACTTTTTCATTGGGTATCTTTTGCTTGTGAGCTGTAAATAATGGATTTTTTTTTTCGTCCAATTGATGGTACCGCTTGGGTTGGATAGCTACGCAATTAATATCACTGTCTATTTGGTAGCTGCCAAACGGATAAGGTTTAACTGATTTGTGCATATGATATGATGGACATTATTTAGTTAAAATATACTTTTGCATCATACCTCCCTCGCATACTCGATTTGTGATCAAGTTCAATTTCCTTGCTATGCAAAAAAAAAAAAAAAAAGTTATATTTCGTTGCATGGGATTAGTTTTTGCTTATTTTGGTAGTGCAATAATATTAAATTAAGTATTTATAAATTTTTATTATTTTTTTATTTGATATATTTAAATAGAACCGAATTAAATAAAATTTACTGAACTCTAAATTGATAATTCTTCTTTAAAAATATTTTAAGATATAAAATTTAATTATTATTATTATTAATGTAAAAGAAACTATTGATTGTGCTATCCATTAGGAATTAAATAACTTGTCAGCCATTACTTTTAATCCTTCGTCCCTTTCTTTCTCTTTTGCAACTAGCCCATCACTGTTCAAGGGTGATTTTTGGTTTTGGTCATTTTTGACCAAAAATCACCCAAAAAATGTAATTTTCTACAATATTACTAGGATATTTCTTTGATTTGAGCTCAAATCTCAAATCATAATAGGTTTTTATCTCATTTTATGAATTGTTTTTTGGTGTTTTGTGCGGGTTTAATCCCATTTTGAATGTTCTAATAAAAAAACATCTATCTATTTGCCTAAAGAGCGTGTGAGTCTACTAAGAGGAGTATCTAGCTATGGAAGAAGACTATCCTGACCAAGGCAAGCTTGGAGTTCCTTCATAAGGCTGCTGTTGGTGGCTCTCAAAAGTGATGAGATTCAGATCTTGTCATCAGTGGCCGGCTGGCTGCAGCAAAATGAACTTATCTGATGGAGCTCGGGTTGTTCTGTGGGTTAAATTCTTTTTAGATTTGTATTGCCTTGGTTGTTTTATTGTAGATCAAGTGGTTACAAAGGGTGTAAACTCATATAGAAAATAGATATTATTATCTTCCTGATTTTATTTTCTACCTCTTGGTAAATCTTGTTGTATGTCATTCCTAAGGTAATTCTATATTCTCTTCAATGAGCACTTTTTTTTTTTTTTTTTTAAAAAAAGGTAATTAAATATTTACCAATAGGGGTATAACCGAGTCGAACGATTTATAATTCGTTCGAAACTCAACTTGAAAAAAGTTTATTCAAGTTCGTTTATTAAATTAAACGAGTTGAACTCAAACTCTATTTTAAGGCTCGTAGGCTAAAAGAGTAGAGTCCGAACTTCTTTAAGTTTAATTTGTTAAAGCTCACAAACAAACTCATTTAACTCATTTATAAGCTTGTTTATAAGCTCATGAACATGTTTATTATATTAAATAAGTATAATTTAATTTAAATATTAATATTCAATAAATATTATTTAATTTAGTAAGTCAATATTATATAATATTAATTTTATATTAAACAATACAATACTAATTAAATTAGTAATAATTAATGTAAAATATTATATAGGACAATATTATATACTCATGATATTATTATATAATTTTTTGTATATAAATTAATATTAATATTAATAAGTAAATATTATACCTGTTAAAAAAATAAATATTATACAATACTCGTTAAATATTTAGCAGATTATAAATTTCTTCAATAAATAAAAAATTAAGTAATATATGTATTTTAAAGTAACATATAAATATTAATATTAAATAATGTTAATTTAAAGTAACAGATAAACATAATATAAATATAATATTAAGTAATATTTATATTTTAAATCAAAACTACGAAATTTTAATGTTATAGATAATTTCAATATTATAAATATATGTAGTTTAATGTTATTAAATAATGTAATATCTAATTATAAAAATATATTATTGAGTTCGTCTGACTCAGCTTGAACTCCTCAAATATGAATTCAAATTGAATTCAAATTAAACTTTTAAAAATTTGAAATCAATTTAAATTTATTAATTTTTAAACGAAACAAATTTGAACTTTTAAAAATTGGGTTGAGTTAGAACCTACTTATCAAAAAAGCAAATAATTGAAGCATGCAAAGGAAAGTGGGGCTTACACGCAATTTATGCAAAGCGTGCGATCCCACCACACGTGCATCTAATTCGATCTCCTACTTGAGAGAAAAATAAAAAGAAGAAAAGAAAGCAAATTGCAATCACTTTTTTCACCCTCAATAAGCTTTTGTTTTGATCGATGATCTTTCATTAGATCAAAAGTAAAAGGTTAAAAGTAGTCGATTTCACCGACCTTCATAACATGAAGCATGCATGAAACTATATCATATCTCTTTATTTCCAAACTTTTCTTTTTGTTTTTCAGTTGATGCCATTTCCATGTATTGATTGGTTAATTGATTAATTAACTTGTTAAGCTTAATTACCTTATTGATTGCATCTATTTAATTATGCCCTTCATCTAGCAATAGGTATCAGCCTCCACTAAAACTTTGTTCTCCACTCGAAGAGTCTGCTTCCCATTCGCTAACAACACCTAATATATACAAGGAATCTTATATGGGTGCAATTATAACATTACTATTTATTTTTTATCATTTAAAATTAAATTTTCATATTTATTAGTTTTAAGATAGCATGTTTAATTAAGTAAAAAGTAACTTATAAATTAAGATATTAGACTTAAAAATTTTTATTTAATACATTTAATTATTAAATTTTAATAATTTTTTAATCATGGCGAGTTAAACAAAAGTTTAAGAAATTTCTTGTTCCACAAATAATTGGAAATAGCATAGGTAATCTTGCAATGACATACAATTTAGAGAAAGCATATATAAATAAATAAATAACCACTGAATCTTAGCTTAATTAAACCACAATTACGTAGCGAACATATTTCTTATAATCCAAGTGAACCCTGCACGTACCTTTCATTGATGATATAAATATATATAGTTAATTTCTTGAATGATATTTTAAGAACCCTAAAGAATGTTGTGTCGTATATATGTGTATGAATTGTGACAAGTGTATGATGATGCATTTTCTTAATATTTGTTTTTTTCTTTTTTAAATTTTGAGAAGACAATAATTATATATAATAACGAATTTTAAAGTATATCCGTTGAATGTTCAAATTAATTTTAAATAATAAAGAAGAAAAATATAAAAATAAACAAATCAAAATGAAAAGGATAGGGACATCCATCTTTGAAGTATTCATTTCATATATGTATTTCACATGCACACGAGCGAAGACTGTTCGCAAAACAACACCAACCTTTTTTTTTTTTCTTTAATATTGCGAGAGGATTAAAATATTTTTTAAAAAATTTTAAAATAACTGTACATCAAAATTTGAATGCGGGATCTCTGATTAAAACAGCAATCTTTTTTTTAACGCGGTAAGCATCTCACGTGTAATCGAATCCCGTTCACATTATTCATAGAAAAAAACCCGGTTAAAACGGTCAAAATCCACGTATGAAAGAAAGGGTCGACCCGATCACACCACGCTATTGCAGCCTTTGGCTTTGTCGGTATACTCCAACCCAACCAACATGCATTGAATATCTACGACCGGTTCTGTTTCATGTCCGTACAAAAACTTAGACCTACAATTGCCGGTCAACAGCCCAAAAAATTAAATTATGCCAACCTCATCAGTCATCACTTCACCATCTTGAATTCACATATCAAAGTCCCAAATATCTCACTTTCTTGATTTCTTCCACACCTTAAAAAAAAAAAAAAAAAAAAAAAAAAAAAAAAAAACTCTCTTTCTCACACACCAACCAACCTAACATAAAAACCAGATGACCCTACCCTACTCTTTCTTCTTCTTCTTCTGCTTCTTCTTCTTCTCAGGGGCAGATTAAACCCCACACTCTCACTCTCTTTTTGTGTGTTTTTGCCTCCAGGCGCTATATATATATATATATATATTTGTTAGGAAGTTTTTGATGAAGATTTTTGCTTTTTGATAAGAGGGTAATGGAAGGGAAAGAAGCTGTGAAGATTGAGAGTATGGCTGGATCATCATCGGCAACACTTCCTGATTTTTTTCATAGTGGGTATTCACTGCAGGGTGGTTTTTTTGACAGCTTGTATGAAGGAGGAGATAAGAGCTCTTTAGGGTTCATGGAGTTACTGGGTGTGCAGGACTTTAGTAGTAGTCCTTCAGTTTTTGATATGTTACAGGTACCTTCTACTACGATGCAGCAACCTCCTGCTTCTAATAATAACAGCCATAGTAATAATACCAGAAGTTGTCCAGTTGTTGTTACTAAGATGGAATCGCCAGAGGTGTTGAATCAGCCTGCGACCCCTAACTCTTCATCGATTTCATCAGCATCTAGTGAAGCTTTAAATGATGAAGCGCTGGTTAAGGCTATGGATAATGAGGAAGAAGAGCAACAAAAGACCAAGAAAGAGTGAGTTTTTCTAATGGGTGACTTTTGGTTTTGAATTTAATTTATTTTTTCATGTTTTAATTGAAGATAAACCCATTTGAGAAATAATGCTCATGGACCCCCTCATTTGAGAAGTAATCAAGAAAAGGCAAAAAGAGGGTCTTCTTCATCTTTCTTCTTATGTGACTTAAACTTGAAGATTTTGATGGCCTTTTGTTTTGTTTGGTTTTTTTGTGCTTGTTTCAAGGATGAAGCCTAAGAAGACAAATCAAAAGAGACAGAGAGAGCCGAGATTCGCATTCATGACAAAGAGTGAGGTTGATCATCTGGAAGATGGGTACAGATGGAGAAAGTACGGTCAAAAAGCTGTGAAAAACAGCCCCTTTCCTAGGTGCTAACTTCAATGTTAACCAATTCCAATTCTTTTTTCAAGCTATGGTACAATGCTTTACTTCATTTTAGATAATTCTTGGTCCAATATGCTAATGGGTTTGCTTGTTTTTTGCCTTCGATTTTAGGAGTTACTATCGTTGCACTAGTGCGTCATGTAATGTCAAGAAAAGAGTAGAGAGATCTTTCAGTGATCCAAGCATAGTTGTGACCACCTATGAAGGACAACACACACATCCTAGCCCTGTAATGCCCCGTCCAAGCTTTGTTGGAGCTGCGTCAGAGCCTGGCTTTTCCACAGCTGCTTTTACTATGCCAATGCAAAGAAGATTGCCTTTCCTTCAACAGCAGCAACAGCCCTTTGCCAATAACTTTTCACCTTTGGGTTTTGGTTATAATGCAACTACAAATGCTAGTATTCCACACGAGAGGCGCTTTTGCACCACAGAAGGAGCTTCTTTGCTCGAAGATCATGGTCTTCTTCAAGACGTTGTCCCCTCTCATATGTTAAAGGAGTAGATGATGAGAACTCCATCACTGCTTTGTAGCTTCCCTTAAACTGACTTGAAAGGAGGTGTAGATTAAAGACACTTTTTACTGGTATATCATATAATATATATATAGTATGTAGTTTTCTTGCTGACAGGTCATGATTTCTGATCTTGAAGAAGAACCCGACTTTCTTTACACAGACCCTGATCACTTGGTGATTTCACTGTGAGATTGGGGTTTTTAATCCAATGCTACTGACTAGCTTCTTTGTTGGGCTCAGCTTTCTCGTCATCTTATTCTCCTTTTTTTTTTTTTTTTTTTTTTCTATTTTGGTGGTTCTGGGATTGTAGAGATCATATACATAATGTAGAAAATGAGGTTCACTTCACCTTTAATGTAGATTCTGACCTTATCTTTTGTCTTATGCCATTTGTTTTTGTTGTCGAAGGAATGTGCATTGATTTCAAGAGAGCAACTTCAAGTAATGCAGTCAAGTTCTTACACTTTATAAACGCTAGGGTTGCTTCACAAGGATAGTTAATATATAGAGATTTCCCTCAATTTTCTTTCCTAGGAAACCCCAAGATCATTATTACCTTTTTTGAAAGAAAAGAGGTTCCAAACAAGAGAGTTTGGTAAAGAAAATTAATGCACTGTCTCTAAACATTAATCGAGGGATGCAACGAGCAAGTAAGAAGAACAATCCAACGGCCATTCAGACCCACTTTCAGCTTTGCATATAGTTAATGCTTCATTTTCTCTTTTGAATAGTATATATGTCATGCACACAGTACGTATACTCGTTTAAATGGATATAGGCTCAAGAGAAAAGAAAGAACTGCCAGGAGAGGCAAATGTCTAGATATAGAAAGAATATGGATTATGGTTATTTGATTCTAGTAGATATGGGAACTAAATAAAAGGGATGCGAGAAATGTCCTGCACACTTTCTGTGGTTCTATACCCCTTCGGCGGTGAGAACTTTGTGTTGCTATTTAATGAGAATCTTTGTAGCTTGGCCATCAAAATTTGGCTGTAGCATGGATGCTTGAACTATTGTTAAGTGTTCAGGTGCTAACATGGGAATCAGCCACCCTATTGACCATTTTTGATATCAGAGTTAATGTCAATACTCAAAATTTAGTTCTTATTATATCCTCCTCCCCTTTTCAGTCATTGATATACCATAGGCCGGCAGTAGATCTCAAACTAGCCCTCTATTCGATAAGCTGGAGATTACCTTATTAAATTTCCAAGTAGAAATTTATAAAGTCTTGGTATATTTGGTTTGCAACAAGCGGCCGTCACAAAATATGCCAATGCTTAACTGGAAAAGATTTATCCTTCTTGAACCAAATACGCATCTTCTATATTGCTTGTTCGAATTTATACTAAGCACGATACTGGCATCTTTGTCCGTTTGCTTGTGCTTGGCCAAGCCACCACCTTTCTGACATGTAAAAGGCTACAGTTTTTATGTTTTGCGGCTTTACCATTAGCTCACTGGATACCAGAATGTAAGAACTAAAAAGCTCTTTGGTCAGTGACAATCCACCGAAAAAGCAAACATCCAACAACGCCTGCTTTTTTACACGAAGGGCCATTAGTGGAGGCTGGTTGCCTTTAATTGTTTCCAGGAATGCTGTTGGTTTTATAAATCACATAATTGTGGTGGTAACCAAAAATTATATCTGGTTGTCACCTTCAGTTATGCCTAGCAAACAATCTCCAAAAAAATATATCTATTTCAGCCATCAAATCATTTATGCTAAAAAAATAAAAAGGACCTGTGCTACCAACTCATTTCATCACATTGCTTCACCCAAAGCACAACGTGCAGCGTTCAATTCTAAGCACTTAAATTTACATATTCTAAGAGAGGGGGGAGAAGATTGCTAGTGAACATGCTTTCTAACTCCATAGGCAAAGTTTTATTTGCATACAGACTGGAAATAGATTTAGAAAGGAGACAATTTCCATATAATGCACCTTGAAACACGAGGATGAGGAACTCTTAGCATGATATAATTCCTCCAAGATTGAGCCAAAGCGCTCTCTACTTTCTTTACAGATTCTCCATCAGAAAGCTAGCTTCACCAGAAGTACCTGCAGTTAATCCAATAGAGGTTAAAAAAAAAGGTGTAATGAAGATTTTATCAGAGAAGTCATTTTTTTGTACATTGCAACGGGAAATCCATGTACAGCCAAAAACCATCCAACCCACATTTGATTAAGTTTGATTCCCTTTTTACTTCCCTCATTTATACAATTTGAATGGATGCAATGCTTGCATTATATATACAAGGAAGAAGACAAAAGAAAAACAAGCAGAGGTGAGAAAAACTTTAGATTCTGCTGCTTCCTATTGGGTTATAAATATCTAATAACAATGGTGTTTGAAAAACAATGTCGAAAACTGGATATGGTGCAATATAGTAAGTCATATGAAACAAGATAGACAATCAATCTCTTAATATATCTTGGCTCACAATGATCACATTTTGCTTGCAGAAAAACTATCCTCAAACATTTCTCATATACACACAAAAACCACACAACTTGAAGGACAAGTGGGGTGAATCTACAAGGAGAAGAATGGATAGGAACTTAACAATCACTTCAAAAGAATCACTAGTGAAAACAGATCCCCAAGTTCCAGTGCAGATCAAATACATGAAAGTTTTACCAGACTACCTGTTAAACACAGGTGGGATTGACAACTGGACTGGTTTCGGACTCTATTTTCATTTGATTTAGGCCCTGCAGAGAACAAAACAAAATGGAATGAAATATGTTATCCACCTATCAAATGGGTAATACAGTTACTGAATATGCACAGACAGCTAAAAGAGAAACGGCAATGGATAGCAAACATCAAGAAAAAGATAAGCTACAATACACAAACTCTGGTCTCCAAACATGAAAGAAAATACAATTCTCCCCTTCCCAGTGCATAACAGAAATCTTATCACTCATCATGTCATGTAATTGAAGACAATATGGGCAAGTCCAGCCATTGTCAAAGTCAGAGTGTTACTCAACTCATGGTTCACATTGAACAAATAATAAAATGCCATCATCGAATCCCCTAAACCATTGCAAAGCCAAAGACCCACAAGAGATAACTGGGCCTTTGATTAAAAATAATTTTCCTGGGAAATGGAAATTTCACAAGCATGTTTTAGTCAATTTGATGAATTTGCCCTCAATTATTATAAGAATCAAAAGGATGGATTGTAATTATACCATCCTTAATATACAAGCTTACAATGCATTTGGCAATGTCACAGCCAAAGCGTGAACATTTGCAGATTTAAAGCTATTCATCAGCAATTTTATTTTGTATTCTCATCGAGATTCCGACGAAGAAAATCTCTACACCTAGAAGAAATAAGTGTGTTTCAAACTTTAATGCAAAAATTTATCATAAATTCTACTAAAAAATGAAGACTATTGTAGCTCAGAGATAAAAAATCTACTCATTCTTATTAGGGATTTCTTGCGTGCTAAACTTATAATAGAAGGCACCAAAAGTAAATTTTACAGAATAACTTGGGATTAAGACTTAGTTGAGTCTAGTTGAGTCAAGTAATACAATATATTATACAGCAGTTGCATCAGCATCAGTATAATGAACTATAGTATATTCATGATCAGCATAAGCAATGGCCAGGCTGATAGTAATGCAACTAGGAAAAAGTTTAAACATTAGAAAACCATATTAAAAAGTTAGACTACCACAGCTAAAGATGTTGATGTGGGATTTCTGATGGAAGAGGTGTGATCAGCTTCTTCAACATAAAAACCTGTTGATAGGGAATAAGATTGCTGGCTCACATTTTGAGTCTTTTGCTGCTTCTGTAATTGTTGCCGAAATAAAGAAAATTCGTCAGGCTTCTCCCACTGCATGGAAAATCAGATACAATGATCATATTGGCATGTGCATATTCTCATATCTACTTGAACCTATTACTTATGAGGTCAACAGGATAACTATAACCACCCCTTACTTCAAAAACTTGAATCAGCATTCATGTCAAGTTTAAGAGAATTTGAGGACCAAATCCTTTTTTCCTAAAAGAATATGTATGAAACATTTGCATACAAGAAACAAACTTTTCAAAAGTTGGGGGTGGGCATATGCAGATATCTTTAAAACTTGTACAAAATATGCAAGAAATGCAATTCTGAAAAGTTTGGGGAGACCAGCTATAAAATAAAATAGCCTCAGATATTAAAAAATGCCAATATCAGTGTCAAGTACTTTAGAATGTATCACTGTTCATTGAGACCATCAATTCCTCAATAACATCATTCCTTCCCTCCCTCACCCTAATCTCTCTCCTAACTGTTGAATTTAGGTAGTTAAAATTTTCACTGTTTCATCTTAAACTCATTCAAAGGCTCCCTCAAAAATATTATCTCCACTTAAACTTAGGTCCAACCTACACAGCTCTAACTTAACCAATTATACTGATTCAATTTTTATCCCAATCCACTTTTAAAGCTAAGCAAGGTTTTGGATTGGATCACTAGAGTTGCCTTCTTCTGCAAGCTCAGGCAAATACCTGTGAAAAAATACTATAAAGCGAACACTTTAAGCTATGAATATCGAACACCTGGATCAAGAGCAGTCAATAGAGAGAGATAACATACTCTGCTTTCACAAGTTGTGCAGTTATAATAGTACTTGTAGCCATCAGGGCAGCTATGCTCACTCCAATCACACTCCCGTGGATCTTCTGCCTGGGGACTTGGAGGTACCGAAGGGACAGCAGAAGTACCATTCATAGCTGGAGGATTGCCACCACTGCATGAAGACTGCAGGAAGGCATCACATCAATAGCAACTAGTTTCAGTTCTTAATGTAACTGTTCACAAAAAGATGATAAAATACACAAAGAGTAATCCCTAACATCCACATCAGTAACCAAGCAAAATGTCACAAGGGTATGCAAGAACTGTTCTCTGCCACTAGTGCTGCATATAAAATTACAGTGTGCCAAATCTAGGTTTTTATTCTCAACCCTGAGTTACTATAAATTAGTATACACAAAAAGTAAGTAGTAGCCAAGAGAACATTGATCCTTACCTCCAAGGGAATTTGTGTACTCTGCTGCTGCTCTAAAATTTGAGTCTGTTTCATCATTTCGGTGACTGCTTGTTGAGAAGATTGCAAAAATTTTTGTGGACCTTGTGTTTGTTGCAAATGCATCTGACACAACTGTGTTGGTGGCTGCTTTAGTGGAGAAAGTGGTTGTGTTATGTTTTGCGGAGCAGTATGCACCAATTTTACTGTGTTGACATCAGCTGCTGGTTGAGATGTGGAAGTTTCTTGAGTAGGATGTGAAGTGTTAGGCAAAATGCACCCTCCCATAGAATCACCAAAATTGGGTGTTGGCCTGAAAAAATAAACCATAAAACAGAAATTCAACTTTGGATATGCAGCACAAAATCAACATGAAAAAAAAGGAGAATGAGTAGACAAAAAGTACTCAATCATTGGTTCTTGGAAGCATGGGCCAAAGTTTTGTCCGCCAAATGCATAATTTCCCCTAAAATAGAGGTAGAAAAAAAGTATTGATTAGTAGGTTTATGATAATGGAATGGTGCCAAATAACTTTATACCATTCCACGGAAATCAGTATTCAGTCAGTCTTATGTCATCTAGTAATCTATGATGACTAACCAAAAAAGCAAAACACATCTGTTAGGCTAAGTCTGTATGTCCATTATGTGGATATCTCAAACAAAACAAGAGAAGAATCAACTAGAACCTATTATGTCAAACTAAAGCATGAACACAAGTACTGCCATCAACCTTTGTTATTCAGTGTGGGTTGTCATGAGGTGGCCAAAGTAAGTTACTTGATTCATGAAATTAACCAAATAGGAAGCCAGCATCTTGCATAACAAGCATTACGTACTTTATGATTCATTACCAGCTTATTAATAGTGGCATATCACTTACTGAGTTGTTAAAGCAAACAACAAGAAGCTCAGATTGTGAAAAAAAAAATGCACGAATGTATGTACAAAGGAAGAAAAACCTTAATTCTCCCACCCTACGTTTTTTGGGATCTGCAAATTTAACAATCAAAGGTTGATCACATCCCTGGAAGCAAGCAGGAAAACAAAGATAAACTGCCATCCAAAAGTAAAATCACGAAGATTCACATATTGAAACGTTAGGTGCACTTTACTCTCATTGTAAAGGTTCCATGCAATGCTTTGATTGCTGCCACTGCCATATCTCTGTGTGGGAGCTTAACAAATGCACATCCTTCAAAAAGGCATATAGAAAATCAAATCAGAACCAACACAAATTGCTGGTCAACAGAGACAGAAGTTAGCCTAAAAATTGGATGGCCTTGGCCCAAACGAACTTCCGAAACTTCAATTGCTATAGATATTTGCACTAAATGAAAAAAAAAAAAATCAATGAACGTACCACGACTCTGCTTCAGATTATCTCGAACAATGTAAACATCTTCCACATGACCATATGGAGAAAATATCTGACAGAAAAAAAAAAAAAATTCACACATGACCTAGAAAAATAAATAATAGGAATATGAAATGCAAAGAGTTGATGTTGGGAAATGTCAGGCATGCATGGACTCAGGTAACTATTCTCAGAAGCCCTTGAATGATGTATGCAATTATTGTCGCCTATTTAATGAATTTAATCATAGAGAACAGCATACAAGACAACCTCCAATTTAAGAGATAAGCCCATTTCATCTAATAAAATAATTCAGTTTCCTTTTCTTTCAAATAATGATGGCTAGCCATTTTTCACCTTGGTAACCCTTGCATATTATCACATAAGCAAAAAATATGCCAGCAGTTGTAAATCCGAATTTCATTTTTTGTCTATGTAGGGATAGAAAAAAATGTGAATACTCAGCAAAGATGTCTCATACTTCCTCAATTTCGTGTCTCGAAGCTTGTTTGTTAATACAACCAACATAGAGTTTGTCCACAATCTCCCCACCCCCTGTCATAAGCAATGAAAAAGAATACTAATAAGCAAAGAAAATGCAGTGGAGACTGGAGGATAAGAAACATCGACTTATATTGTAACAGTACTCAAGCATGTTCTGCAGACAAAAACCATAGATAATGTTCCAACCCAGCAAGGGAACTTATCATTTTAGAAACCCAAAAAGCATGCAAATAGATGCCCTTTTCTTCTATTCAAGTGAAATAATATCATATGTAAAGAAACATCCTCTTTCATGAAATATTTGCTGACATATTGACTGCATGCATGATACCTTAAAACAACATTATTTAATTGATTTTTAATTATTTGTCACAAATTTGTGTCTTCATTACAGGCACCAAAATTGTTATTGCCAAAATGAATTCAATTAACTAAGCCTGGTCACTATGAAGTTGAGCATCTAATCTACATAAGAAAGCATAGATCCAGACAGAGAATGTCATTCAATTGATATGCATCTATCTAGAACACTCATTTATTGCCTCAGAACAAATTGCAGTCTGCTGAGTAATAAGTTTAACACGTCATTTGATGTATAAGACAGACATGTAATTAGAATGTCTATGGCAGAGAGACCTACAAATTATGACATGCAGATTTAATAAATAGAAAGGCCTGTGGAAAAGCATATCTGTGAATATCAAACACTTACCAAGACATTCCCTTTCAATCTTACAAAAGCGTTCTTTCTCTTTATCAGCATACCGGACTTTAAGGGGATTCAGTTCCTGAACAAAGATATTTATCAATTAATGCAACATTATTTACATGTCAGTAAACAGCAGCACTAGAACTTGTTTTAAGTAATAGCAGCACAATAACTTACCCCAGGAATAGTATACTGACCATTTAAAGCCCTAATAGCTCTGTCAGCTTCCTCTCTTGTTGCATATTTCACAAAGCAATACCCTGACAAAGTAAATTGGTATAAAGTAACTTATTACTGTAAACATTAAGTAACAGTAAAGCAATCGCAGCAATAACAAATATTGTGGATCCACAATTCCAGTACTTTGAAGGCATTTCCAATTTAAAATCTTAGAGATGCTGGCATATAAGAGATAATTATTAAGACAATACGTCAATGGAAATGAAATTTAATATGTGATGAGAAGAAATAAATCAGTTTTCCTGATGGAATACACAGTAGAGTATCACCTCAAGTAATAAACTGAATGTTCTTTGGATGCTAAGAAAATAGAGAAATGAACAAGCAAGAAAGCGGCCCATAAAAATTTCATACCAAACAATCAAATAACATGATCACAGCATTATAGCCAAAATAGAAAAATATAACATGAGAGAATAAGTGCCCAAAAGGCCCAAAGAAAACATTGACATAGAACAACAAAAAGTTATAGATATTAAATCCAAATACCTTGTTGTTGGCCACTCCACTTATCCCTTGGGAGAATCACCTCAACAACCCTTCCATGTGCTTCAAACAAGGGGCAGATCTAGCACCAGGTAGCAGTAGCCAAAAGTCACACAAAAAGACAGTAAATTAAAGTTACCGTGGTGGAAGTGTGATGTTCACACATATTAGAGAAGCTAAGGCTAAGTACAACATGCCTGCATGACCTAGAGCTTACTGCAATGTTGCTAAAGAGTTTTGTAAAAGGGGCCAGAGTATTTACAGACTGGAAAATTTCTGCCTTAAATAAAGATTAATTTAGTGCATATTGATATAGCTTAAACTAGTGCATTTCCTGTCAGTCAGCGACAATTTACCATGAGGTTCAAATTATTATCCAAGTTTATTAATTGGTAGGGTTCAAAATTTCTGCACAATCAAAGACATCAGCATATACTCTTTGAAGCTAAGAATCCCCAACAATACATGCATCTTATATTCAAGGCTCCAAGGACATATCACTACTCTACAACAAATAAATGGATTAATGGGCAGCATACAAGTAATATTAGGAAAAAGGGCATGGAAAAGATCAGTTAAAACCAATATGTAGCTTCTCACTTTTGCTAGTTATGCAAAAAAATAACGAAGTGATGCATATACTTGAAAGGAACAACTCACATTATCAATGGTTGTAGGTATTGGAACTGGCGCAACAAATAGTTTTACATTAAAAGCATCAATGTTATGATCTGAAACAATCAAGTAACAGAGACAATAAGAAATCAAACCAAAATTCAACTAAAAAAATGATTAAAAAAAAACTTACGATGCTAATAAATATACAATATTAGGTGTTATAGTTTATAACCACAAAGAGGAATATACCTGGGGAGTCCAGTCGGCCAGAATGATATCGACCTCTTTTGCGGCCATTGGAGCAAAATCCTCCACCACTGAATGATTCGTTTGGTTGGCCGGTCATCCGGTGGTTAGCGTCGAAATTAGAATGGATATTGAGGTTCTGGTTGTTGAATTGGTTCTCATAGTTCTGCTCGGCAAAATGGTCGTGGTGATTGAAGTAATGATGCTGGTGCTGAGGCTGGAGAGGAAGCTGAGGCTGAGGCTGAGGCTGGGGCTGGGGCTGAGGATAATGCTGAAGCTGGGGCTGGTGGTGGTGATGGTGGGGCTGGAAATAGTTGGGATAATGCTGCTCCGGGAGGTTGTGGTGGTGGTATTGGTGGTCTTGTCTCGGTTGTTCCATCAACAAAACCCCAAACCTATGCAAGAGATGATTACACGCACAAGAGGAGCAACAGAAGGGATCGTTGGAGTGTTGATTTGTTTAAAGAAATTGTGATGTTATTTATCATTAGCTTCTTCCAAATGGGAATGTGCCATCACTTTTGCTACGCTGCCGCTGCTCAAATGAGCAGGAGAAAAGGAATTCTTCAAAACGGTGTTAACCCCTTGCGTTTTAAATGCTCAATTTAGTACTTCTACATCCCACTTGTACTGTTAATTTTTATTCTGTACAGTCAACGAATTTGATGAGTAATTTTTTTATAAATTAAATTTTTTTCCACAAGATAATCATCGCATTCAATATTTTTTTTTGAACAATGCTAATTCATAAACCAACAAGAGCTTCCACAAGAATAGTTTTATCGTTGGAGGGATAATTTATTAAAACTATTTAATTAATATATTTAAATTATTTTTATTTTAATTATATATGTGTTTGTACCCAAACTGAATTTTGGATAAAAATCCATTATTTTTAATATGATTTAAAATTTAAAGCCCGTGTAACTAATTGAAGGGTGTCCAATTTGTAAAGTTTGATGGATAAGGGGTTGGAAAAATTTAGAAGAAACTATTCATTATCTACAGAAGACATGGGGTGAAGGGTGCCGTTCTGGAGTTATAAGACTTTATTGCAATAATTAAATCTCAAAAATTGAAACTTCTGAGCTACAATATTTATTTGAGGAATTGAATTTTGACAATATAAAAGGGCAGAGAATGATTGAACAAGGGAGGATAAACCAATCAACCAATCTCAACATCCACTTCAACAACTCCAATAATTAGCAAATTTTTGTTAGCTTATTGTCATTTCTTTTGTTTACCAAAAGCATTGTCTTTATCTTTATCATTTTGTAATAAGTTCTGAAATTAATACAATTTCCCTTTTAGTTGCTTAAATAATTTCTCTAATCTCAAATTTATTTTTCATATGTGAAATCTAAGCAAATTGTGGTAAAGGAGCTTGGAAATCTACAAATCGTTTGAAAGAATTCATGTTAAATTTTGAGGACTTGCTCCTTTGGCATGCTCGCAAATCAATTAAAATAAAAAAAAATAGCCAACAATCTTTTGGCATGTTTGGTGAGACCCATTTCAACGCGATGACAAAATTATTAAGAAGTGGAAAAGAAGTATCTGACGTTGGAGATTTAACCAACAAAACACCTGAAGAATTAGGTGATGAATATTCAGAAAATAATCAAGTGCCTTATGGCCAATACAAAGATGAGGTGCCTACTGATCAAATAATTCAGAAACTGAAAGCTGTTAATACTATTGAGAATTCTGATTCTCAAGCTTTTGAAAAAGTTCTATAGGATACAATACTTCAGATGGTTAATTCCTTGAAGAAAGCTATTGATACTAGTCTTGCCAATTTTGAGAAAATATTACAGGATGTTATGCAAGCATTTTCTAAAAAAAAAAAAAGAGTAGTCATCCAAACAACATATTGTACACAAGCCAAACATAGCTCAGGAGGAGTCTGGCAATTATGTAAAAAGTCCACAAGGAATCCAATTGGTCAATGATGAAAGGTACATTCCTCCATATCGGAAGGAAGAGTTAGGTGGTAATAATATGAATTATAATAGGCTTAACCAACAAATTTTTGGCAGGACTAACCCAGCTTTACAGTCAGGAATGTACGAATAGGAAGGAAGTGGCATGGGGGCAATTTTCCCTAAGGTTATGTGCCTAATCGTTAGGGCCAAATTAATTTTCCCTAGGCATATATACCACAGCCTTAAGTACCACCTATGGTGGGAGTTGACCTGGATGTTGTAAAAGATGCGGTATAAGAGTTGTATGGGCTTAGTTTGCGTCAAGTTGGCCACCCTGAATTCCACAAGCCATACCCAGATGTGATAGATAGGGATAATCCTTATCTTAGAGGTTACAGAGTTCCTGAGTTTTCCTTATTCTCTAGGGAAAATGGATAATCAACACTAGAGCATATTGCTCGTTTTACAATTCAATATAGAGAGTTAGCAAACTTAGAGAATTTTTCTAATTTTAAATTAAGGTTATTTCCTAATAGTTTAATAGGAATTGCATTCACCTGGTATGCAACATTGCCCAAAAATTCTGTCCTTACTTGGCAAGAAATAGAGCGATAGTTTCACACCTAATACTTGAGAACAGAGCCTGAAGTTTGCAAAGTTGAATTGTCCAGGATAACTCAGAAGGTTGGAGAAAATGCTGACCTTTTCATTGTAAGGTTTAAAAGGATGAAGAACAGGTGCAAGATTTTACTTCCTGAGGTTGAATATGTCAAAATGGCACAGAGTGGTCTAGACATTAAGCTAGGGAAGAAGTTTCAGGGCATGGAATTCCATGATTTTTATGAGCTTGCTACTAAAGTGAGTGAATATGAGGAGCTGCTTAGGGAAGAAAATTAAAAGAGGAAGGCTTCAATGGGCACGTACTTCTAGAAAGTGTTTAATGTTGAATTATTGTAGTGGACCTTACAAACACAGGATCTTGTTTCTTTATTGGAAAAGAAGACTCAAGAGGCATGGATAAATCACAGGGTTCCAATCCTCAAGTCTAGTACACTTTTAAAATTTCAAAGACTGATAAGATCTTTGATTTCCTTTTAAAGGAAGAATTCATTAAATTACCACCTTATCACAAAATACCCACACTTGAGGAGTTAAATGGAAGAAATTATTGTAAGTATCACCATTCTTATAATCATTCCATGCATGCTTATTAGGTGTTTAAAAACGTGGTACAAAACCGTATTAATAAAGGTGTGTTGAATGTGATAACCCTGGCTTTAAATTATTTTATTAAATAATAAGATATGCAGTGTTAATAAAGTTTAAAAGTTATATTTAATTATTTCACTATTTTTTGATTTATTATCATTATTGTATGTGTAATTGAATTTTCTATGTAATATATTATTTTGGAACTTATTAATTTGAATGTTAAATTCTATTGTGTATATTTATTATTTTCAAATACTATTATTTTAATAACATTAATTTAGTGCATGGTTATTTTAATATTATTTTTAAGCACTAATATTATTTTCTTAGTTGACGTGATTTAGAGTATTATTAATATTTTGAGTACCTCATTATTATTTTATTTTTATTGATTTACATTATCAATATTTATTAATTTTGATAGTGATATTTATTAATGTTAATTCTTAGTGCATTATAATTTTATTTTCAGTATTCTATTAATATACATTATTGGTATTATTAAATTGCTAAAAAAAAAAAAAGAAAGGGGTTTATATTAATGTTATTTTTGAGTGTTATCTTATATTATATGGTGTGTGATTATATTGTGAGTGTGTGAATATATATATATATATATATATATATATATATATATATATATACAAAGCAAGTTAAAAACAAAACAAAACAACAACATTTCTTTTCCTTCCCTTTCTTCCCGCAGCTCCGGTCCTCCCTCATCATTGTGCGTCTTCTTCTTCTTCGTGATCTTCCAGCCATTACCAGCGCCATCATCTTCTCCTTCTTGTCGTCGCTGCCATGGAAGAGTCGTTGAAGCCGCCGATGGATAGCATGCAGAGCAGCAGCGGTAGTAGCTTGGAGCAACGGTCACCGGTGACTTCCCGGCGGCGAGAGCTTGGCTTCCTTGGCTTCGTCGACTCCCTGAGCTGTGAGGAAGACGATCCCAAGCTCCATTCAAGTTTAAACTTATTCATTTGTAAGTTTTGATTGATTTAAGTTTATGTCAAATTTTTTCTTAATTTGTTTAGCTTGAGTTTAATTGATTTTTTTGATAATTTATTTTTGAAATATTAATCTATGCATCTTAATCTATTCATAGATATTTTTAATTTATTTTTCTGATTTTGTTTGATTTTTGGTTAATTATTGAATATTTTAATAATTAAAAATGTATTTTCGTTAATAAATTAATTAAATTATGAAATTTGTTAAATTATTGTTATTAATTTTGATGTTGAGAAATTAATTTTTGGGAATATTTTGTAATTTTTAGAAATATTTATAGTTTATGTAAATATTGGATGAATGAGTTAAATGAAATGAGTATTTTGGTTGAATTTAAAGTTTAATTGTGTGTTTTAATTTATATTAAAATATTATTTGATGATAAAATAATTTTTAGGAATTTATATTATTTTTATGGAATTTTTATATAATTTATGTGTATTTTGGAATTAATAGATTAAATATGTATTCTTATAGAAATTATTGGTTAATTAGGTGTATTTGATGATCTTAGTGAATAATATGTTGAGGAAATAAATTTTCAGTAATCACATAATTTTTATTGAAATTTTGAATATTATTAGTACTTTATGTGAATTTTTATATATTAGGGGCATTTTGGTAATTTGATAGTAATTTTGGTTAATTATTAAATTTAATTGGTTTTAATAATTATTTGAAGTATAAAAATGATTTTTATAAATTATTTACTATTTTTAACTAATTAATACTATTTTTCAAAAATTATTTTCAAATTATATATAATATATTATTTTTGTAAATAAATGGGTTTTAGTAACTTTTAGTATGTTTATGGATTAATTAAGTAATTTGGATTTATAAAATGAATTTTATTAATACTGGTGTATTTTTCGAGAAATATCGATTTTTATTAATATTATATTATTTTTAGGATTTTTAAGTAATTACGGGTAAAATAATTATTTTTTATGTTTTTAATGTTTAAATTGCCATATTTTGATAGATAAAGGGCATTTTTGGTATTTGTTGAATTTATATATATTTTATTGTATCTTGTGGTGAATTATGGACCTCGGTCGGGGAAAATTGTAGTTTGGGATCCCAACTGAGGAATTGGGAGAATTTTGTATTTGAAGTGTGTTTTCTGTGCAGGATCGACTCTACTTTTGTAGGGAGATGTCTGTTTTACAGAGGAGACTCTGTCAAATTTTTGGTAGATTTCTCATAAAACGTGATAATCGGTCCGAGTCTAATTCTGAATTCTTGATTGAATCTGTCTATAGTGATTCTAGAAGTATAGAGTTAGAAGTTTATTCTGACGATTATTATTATTTTATTTTTTCTAGCTACGCTGAGGCCGAGACCTAACGAACCAGGCCCGCTGAGTTTATCCCGAGGAGCGCACACCAGTGAGTTATTATACTGTATATATATGCATTGCAAATAGGATGCATCACTTAGAGTTTTTCATTTTCATTATATGTTTTTAAAAAGCGATTTAGATTATAATATTTTTGGTATATCTAGGGTTTATATTTTATATATATGCATGTTAAATAATTATGCATGTTATTTTGATATATGCATGTTAAACAATTAGGTTTATGTTTAATACATTTTAATATATATATACATGTTTTAAATGTATATTTAGTCATAATTATTTTATTGAATGATTAGTATACTTTAGGTATATTTTCAATATATTTTAGGTTTATGCCTAAATAATTGCATGTCATATTATTGACTTACACTCAAATTGTTTTTTAAGTTTATTTTTGGTATATTTTTGACATATTTCCAAATAAATGCATGTTTTATTATTGATTTAAACCTAACATATTAGTGGTATACTTAGGGTTTATTTGTGATATATGCATGCTAGAAAATTAGGTTATTTTTGGTATATTTGTGAATATATGTTAAGCCTTAATGCATGTTTTAGTACATTTACATATTTAAATGAATATTTATACATAATTATTTTATTAAGTGATTTGTGTACTTAAGGTATATCTTTAGTATATTTAGGTACATTTTTAAGTAAATGCATGTTATATTATTAAAATGCACTTAAATTGTTTTTAACTATATTAATGGTTTATCTTTAGTATAATTCATATTTTATTTGACATATATATACCCGAAATATACTAGGTGCATTTTAGGTATATTTCTAGTATATATATGATTTGTTTTACTATTATGAATGTCATTCTACATTAATTATTTTCTGAATGAATGATTTATTTTAAATGAAGGATATCAATAGAACGTGCTTCCTAATGGGCAACACTAGGACCGAGTACGTATCGGTGCGATAGATTTAGGTTTGAGTGAGGATTACTTGTGCTGAATTATAATTTGATTGAGATTGATGATCTATTGATTTGATTGAGATGTGATGTGATAGATAGTGTGATTGCTGGAGTTCGGTTGACCGAGTGTCTCGGGGCCAATCACACTGACAGTTAGACTGTTGGAGCTCGGTTGACTTAGTGTCTCGAGGCCAGTCTACTGTCCAAAATGGAATAAGTGATCTATTTGGAATTAAGTGAGCCTGTATGGCTAGAGTGATGATATGGTTGATTGAGGTTGAAATTAATAGGATTCTATTTGATCCTTTATGTATTAAAATCAATGTTTTCTGCATCTATTATATTTATAAAAGTAGAGTTTGACATTTGTGTGAAATGCGTGTATATACATACATATATAAAAATGCCTGATTGTTATGGTTTAGACTGCATGTATATATAGTATAATAATTCACTTAGTAAGGTCTGACCCCCCTTAATTATTTTTTTTTAGGAGATCCTATATCGTTAGACCTTAGTAGTAGAGTTCCTCATCGGTGTTCTTCCGTCCCGGCTATTTTATGTAAATGTATATTTTGAACTCTGAATTGTATTCTAGAAATTGCAGTAATAGTGTTATTGTATCAAAAGAGTATTATTTTTATTTTGATATTAAATACTTTGAGAATTGTATTTGAACACTATACAAATATATATTCATTTATGAAAGGATTTGGAGTATTTATTTTATATATTGATTCAAAAAATTTTAATTCTGTCATACTTTTTATTTATTTATTGCATGATTGTATTTTCTAAGGCTTGCTACGGGTTTCGGATTCGAAAGCATTCCTATTCCCTAGTGCCGGTCATGGCCCCTATTTTGGGTCTTGACACTAAAGTTCCTAGAAAAGAAAGATGCAATGTTGATCGAGGAGGATCCATTTCCCCCGATAGCTATTGTTAATACCATCAATGCTGACCTTAGAACTTATCTAGACTTAAAGAAAAAGCTGCAAGATAGGGAGTAGAATTAGGACACCCTTAGCCAACCCTCTAGGAAATTTGATTATAAGGTGAAATATTCCAGACCTCCATCAGTGAATGGGCTCATGAAGTTAATAATTCCTCCCGAATGGAAAGATGAACCCAGGAGAGGAAATGGACATCCAAGTTAAAACTACCACAGCATAAAAGATTTCGTGGAAGTAATTGAAAGTAACTAAACAGAGTTGGAAATAATTGGAGACTTACTCAAAATTAGAACTCTTTAAAGAGGTAAGAAAAATTTCCAATTTAGAGATAAAAGTTTTTTCATAATTCTAATTCTTTTGGAAATGCTTATCATAATAACAAGTACAAACCCAAACCTAGGAGAGAAGAGAATATGATTGCTCCAAAGTTCACTAGAAAATAACTTAAATTTGTGGTACCACCACCTGTGAATCCAAGTAGACATTGGCAATATGTGAAGCATAAGAAGTTTCTGCAGTAATTAACACGTACCAAAAAAGAAGGCTCCAAAGGCAACGTGCTTCTGAAAGGAGGGAAAAAGAACAACAAATGAAAGTAGAACTGATGCGGTAAATAAAACTTGAAAATAAGTCCAAATTCAGGAGGAAAGCTATAGAGGATCCAAGCTCTAACAAAGAAGAATCTATGGGAAGCTCAAGTTCTCAAGAGGTGGATTTTTTAAGAAGCATAGAATTGGATGAACATATAGAAATTAAGGCTTTGGAGATGGTGGGAGAGCCTTTGTCTTTTGGGTGTGCTACTACATCAATTATGTTGTCTCAGGAATTCATGATGCAAGAAACTAATAAAAGTGAATCCCATGACACTTGGGGGGGAACTTCATCCAAAGAAGTGGAGTACTTGAGTGAAGTGATGATTCAAGCCACTAGGCCAGATCAACCTAAAAGAGTAATTCTTGAAAAGCCTTCCCTAGAGATGTCTAAACACATAAAACCTCTGTACATTAAGGCTCATATAAACAACAAGCCTTTCTCTAGGATACTTATAGATAATGGCTCAGCCATAAATGTCATTCCACATAGGCTTTTAAGTTTTATTGGTAAAAGTGAAGAAGATTTAATTTCTACTGACATCATTGTTTTAGCTTTTACAGGAGAAATCACTGGAGTTGTAGGGGTTTTACCAGTTGAAATCACTATTAAGAGCAAGCGATCACTCACTGCATTATTTATGGTGGAATTAAGTGCTAGTTACAATGCACTATTATGAAGGGATTGGATTCATGCCAATTGGTGTGTGCCATGCTCTCTTCACCAATTTTTGCTATTCTAGAAAGGTAATGAAGTTGAGGTGGTTCAGGCTGATAACAAGCCATTCATCACCTACTTACACAATCTAGAGGCCAAATTCTATAATGTCAACCTGGGGCCTCTTAGATTCACTAGCAAGAAAAAGAATGGTGACCCAAGAAATACTTATCTTTCTAGAGAATAGATAAAGGAAAAGGTCCAAGAACAATCAAACCTTATATGCAAAGAGAAAATCGTCGTGCCTTACACTTACTGGCTGATGGAGAAGCCAATTATTAAAGAAATTGATGATTAGACATATAAAAGAGGAATTGGCAATGGCTGCAATTGCTATAAAGAAATGTTTGATATAGTAAATTACAAATAAAATAGTTAGTGAAAAAATAAAGGTGATTGAAACAAAAATCATAGGTGAGGAAGAGTTTGAAAATACTAATGAACTACATATAAAAAATTTAAAAAAGGCGCCTAAATGCCTTTGTTACAACCTAAACCCGGGAGTCATGACCGACATTAGAGAATGGAATTCTTTCGAATCCAGAACTTGTAGCAAGCCTTAAAAATATAAACACATGCAATAATAATATAAAAATATGCTAGAATTAAAATTTTATTTAATATAAAAGTAAACCTTACATATTATATCATAATAAAAATATTTTCATACAAAATTCGGGTACAAGGTTTTAATAATACAACACGCTACAATACAATAACGCCACTACTACAATAATTACTAAAATACAAGAAAACAATAGTTCAGTATTTATAAAAATCAACTGGGGAGGAAAGAGTTTGGTGAATAGTACTATAGGGGAGGTTTGAAGTAGAAGATCCTGTAAAAAAATATTAAGGGGAGTTAGATTGTAGATGGTGAGGTTTAGAGCGCATTTAAGATTTTAGCAATTATGACACAATTTGGGCTCAGGGCCCTAGAGAACACACTAACTATTGTCATAAAGACATGGTGTGGAGATAAGGAGTCGCCACCCAGGGTAATAACTGGGATAAATAAAAAAGTGGTACTTGATTCTCTAAAAGAAAGCTAGCACCACAACTAGGAAATTCTGGGAACGAAATTCTAACTTATTTCAGTCTTGTGTTCATTTACATTTATTTTATGAATTACTATTTTATTCTCTAATTACATGCAATTTTATTTAAACCCTAATTAAACATCCATTTAATCTAAAAGGCGGCAGGTCAGAAAATTACATGTAAAAAAATGCATACAAAAGGCAACGGTGCCCCTAAGTCTAAACTAGGTTAATTTTATTAATTAAAATTAGCTAATTCTACATATTTTATTTATAAGTGAATTGGACTAGTGATGGGTTTACATGTTAATAAGTGAGTCTAAGTTTATTCATTTTAATTTCAACTAAAAATGGGCCTATAGTCTACAAATTCTTAAATAAAAGAATTAATTAGTGAGCCTAATTCCAACTTGATTTTAATTAAGTGATGTGATCCTAAATCTATTTATTTTAAAAGAAATAAAATTAATGGGTCGAGCTATGTCTAAATTAATTTTAGTTAACCTCAAAAATGTGCCTAAGTCTAAATTAACCTAATAGGCCTAAGTTGATTTTAGTCAGTTAATCTAAACAATTTTTAAGCTTATTTTTATTTAGTGGGTTTGGATCCTAATACGGGCTTGGGTTCCAAATCATACAAAAATAAACAAATAAGTCCAAAAACATAAAAAAAAAAAAAAATTCAAAACAATAAAATAAAAAGATCAAATAAGCATTTAAATTATTTCTTCTAAAAAAAGCCCTAATTTTAATTAACATGCAACCTAAATTAACCTACTGCCTCCATTTATTTTAATTAGGATTTTCCAAATTAACCTAATTTACTAATTAATTTTAATAGTGCAGAAAATTAAAGAATATTCACTATTTTTCACTATTGGGGCTATTACAACATACTGTATACAAATTAAAATCAGTTTAATTACAACTCCAAACAAAAGAAAATTAAAAGAATGCAGAAATCATAAATCCTAAATCCTATGGGAGTTTACAGATCTTAATCCATGGCATCCCATGGATTTTTCAAGGTAATCACTACAAAAATCTCATTTCAACCTCATTTTCAGAGTACCACAGAACATCAATCAAAAAAATAAAAAATAAAAAAATTAATCAGTAATGAATCCATAAAAAATAAAATAAAGAAATCAAAATAAAAAATAAAGAGAAAAGAGAAAAGAAAAGAGTAAAAGATGTTGTACAAATACTGTTTGAATGCCCCTCAGATTGAGATTGTCACTGTTTTGAGGTTGACTCTGTTATTTTTTCTTGATTCTTTAGACCTTAAAAGCAAAGATCTTAGTTTTCTTTTGCAGTAGCTAATTAGGGTTCTTTTTTCTCTGGTTTTTTTCGAAGCTCATTTTTCTAGGGTTTTCACGCAGCTTTTCTTTTCACAGACTCTCTCCGCCTTTTTCTTTTTCTTTTTCCTTTTTTCTCTCGCTCCCTCACAACCTTCCCTTCTAGCTTTTAAAGCTAAGCCCAATCACTTTAGTTCCTATGATCACGTAGGAAGTTGCATGATAGCTGGGAGTGATTAGGAGACTAGTCAACATTATAGTTTTGAATTTTCAAACTTAGGATAACAAAATGATAAGCGATAAGATTTTGAAAAATTAAAACTCTAGACCAATGAAAAATGATAAAATCAGTGTAAAAAAATGCATAAAAATCACTTTTTAATGAAAATCGGCATTTTAGAATGTCGATTTTCACCCATAATGCCGACTGTGTCGCACTTGGATACTAAGCTAGAGGCAATTGATAAGGAGCTGGAACTGAACTAGTAATGGACTGCTACGAAAACTGCTACTGGTAGCCAGAATATGGACACACTCTGGCAAAATGTCCCTTTTATCTGCATCTGAAATAAACTCTAAAAGTCATGTAGCACAGTCTCTAATGGACTCTCCCACACATCTGACAAGCACTGATTACTGATCTTGTGCTGCCATAATCCAAACTCTAACCACTACTACTACTGATAGCTCTAAAACTGAATCTGATAGGTCTACGTAGTCCACCGTGGCTATGTTTGCTACTCCTGTGACTCTCTACTGAGACCTTTGGCTTTATTGATAGGATCCTCTCTGACGACTATTAGAGCTAATATGGAAAGTGGTGTACTGAGTACTCTGTGATCCTCCTGCTTGTACACCTTATAATAATCAGGCATAACTCCCTGCCTGACTAATCTGAGCTTTATCTCTTTGGTCAACTCTATCACAGACTCAAGAGTAAGACTTGCAGTAGGCATCCCAGCAAATGCAGAACCCAATCTTGTAACATACATCATAACTGTGAAGTACTGATCTCTCATTAGGTCCTTTGTATATCAACCCAGTTTGAGGAATTCTCTGGTGTAGTCCTCTACTGATCTGTCTCCTCTGGTAATACTCATTAGTCGAAGTCTGTAACTCATCCACATAGGCTCTGGACAGAAACGCCTCATAAATCTCTCCCGAAACTAAGCCCAGGTGAGTGTAGTTATGTGCGGCTGGATGACTTGAACGAACCAATATAGGGCTAGTCCCTTAACAGATAGCTCGAATATCGTGATCCTCTAATACTTAGTGTGAACAGTCTAAGTCCTCATCTTAATAACATACAGAAAATCCAAAGGATCTATAGTCCTGTCAAATGATATCATGCTGACTCTGGCATAAAACAACGCTGCCTCAAGGTCAGACATGCTCTACTGATAAATAGGCTACATCTGTGGTGCAACTAGAGGTATAGCAGCTTTCTAAAACTCTTACTCTATAGGTTCCTCATCTTGTAGATCTTTTTGTCTACGGTGACCTGTCGCTCCTCGAAGTCTACCTCTACCTTTGCCTCTGTGCCTGGCTGGCAGCTCTAGAGGTAAAACCTCATCCTGAAAGGACTCATCATCCTTTACCTCAATGACTGGTGGAGCCGTATGCACTCGCCTCCTCATTTTGAAAAGATAAAACCAATAAGATTCAGACAAAATATACAACAACATGCAGCAAACAGACACCCTAATGGTTACACGGAATATCAAAAAGCAACAAAGACTTTTCAAAGACATAGTCAAACTTAATTTACCGCAGTAGTTTCAAGGAAAACATGACTCTGATAACCTTGGTCCATAACACTAATAAACCAGGCTCTGATACTAATTTTGTCATAACCCAAACTGGGGAGTCATGACCGACGCTAAGGAATGTGAATTCTTTCGAATCCGGAACCCGTAGCAAGCCTTAAAAATAAAAATAAATACAATAATAAAATAAAAATATGCTAGAATTAAAAATTTATTTAATATAAAAGCAAATCTTATATATCATATCATAATAAAAATATTTTTATATAAAATTCGGGTACAAAGTTCTAATAATACAACACGCTACAATACAATAACACCATTACTGTAATGATTACTAGAAGAAAAAAATAGTTCAATATTTACAAAAATCAGTCATGGAGGAAAAAATATGATGAATAGTACTACGGGGGAGGTCTGAAGTAAAAGATCCTGTAAAAAAATATTGAGGGGAGTCATACCTTACTGAGTGAATTATTATAATATATATATACATGCAAACTAAATTCATATACAATCAAGCATAAGTATAAATATATATATATATATATATATATATATATATATATATATATACAACCATTTCACACAGATACTAAAATCCATGTTTATATATAATAAATACAGAAAAAATATATTTGAGTGAAGGATCAAGTAGAACCCTAAAATATTACATAACCTCAATCATTAAGTCTCATTAGCCAACATGTTACTTAATTCTAAAATAGTTCTCTTTTTTATTTTTGGACAGTAAACTGGTCCCGAGACACTAAGTCAACTAAGCTCCCGTAGTCTTACTTTTAGTATGATTGGCCCCGAGATATTAGGTCAACCGAGCTCCCGCAATCACACTGTTCTCTCAGCATAATTCTCAATAATCGAATAATAAAGTCTCACATCAAATGATTTCATAATTTCAACCCTAAAATCTAATGCACTGGTACGTACACACTCCTAGTGCAGCCCACTAGGTTGCACGTTCTACTGCTATCATTCAAATAAATTGTATAATTATTAAAATAATAAAATGTATAATTTAAACATAAATGACATCCATTTTAAAGAACTATATTACTTATATACCAAGCATATACTAAATATATATCAATTTTATACCAAATATATGTTGAGTATATATAAAAAATATACTAAGTATATACCAAAATTATACCAAACTTATATGTCACATATATACCAAACATATACTAAAAATATATCAAACATATATGTCACATATATACTAAATATATACCAAAAGTATACCAACATATACATAACCATTTGGTAAAATATTTCATGTTTAAATACATTATGAAAACATGGATGCTCATAATTATGTATTCTACATGCAATATATATATAAAATAATAACTCACAGTTGTGCGCTCCTCTAAACAGAGTAGACTAGCCTGGTCCAGTAGACCTCCGTTTTGGCGCAACTATAGAAAATAAATACATAATACTAATATTAGAATCGAATACCTAATTTTATATTTTTAGGAATTCTAAAGAGTGACTTGATCTAGGACACGATTCGATCACAAAATCAAAAACTCAGGATCGACCCGATGTCACATTTTATGAGAATTTTATAAAAAATTTGGCAGAATCTCCTCTGTAAAATGAATGTCTCTCTATTGAAAGTAGAGTCGATCCTGCAAGCAACACACTTAAAATAACCACAAAACATACAACTTATCGGGTTGGACCCCTAAACTACATAATTCGCCCAATCGAGAACCAAAATACACAATAATTAATAATTTAATAATAATATATTAAAAATCATTAAAATCCATAAAAATTAATAAAATACATCAATTCGAGTTATTTAAATAATAAATACGTAAAAGCTAATTATTTTTCAAATTAGTTAATAAATCTCAAATAATTTATATAATATTAATAAAAATCCATTTTTCAATTATTTGAAATTAAATAGTAAAATTCATAAATAATTATTTAAATAGTTCAAATATGTAATAAAAATAGTTAAAAATTCATTTAATCACAAAAACAGTAAATAAACTTATTATTCAATTATAATTCCGAAAATTATTATTAATTAGTTAAAAGTACTAAATAATTCGTAAAAATTATTTTAATACTAATTATTATTCCAAAATTATTCAAAACATACTAATTAACAAATGTTTCAATTAAAACACAAAATTTACCAATTTATATTAATTTTTCCAAAAATTTATTTTTCACATAAACTTTCAAAAATTTGTAATAAATAATCGGATCACAGTTTTCATATACTTCCTTCACAAACTATAATCCAAATAATTTAAAAAATTTATGAAAAATATAAATTTTTTTCGACGAGGGTCACCGAAAACCAAAACACCCAAAAATCAAAATAATTCAGAAAAATTAAACAAAAATATATTTGAATAGCTAAAGCTTCACACAATAACATTTCTAAAGTCATTAAGCTTAAATCAAACCATAACAAGTTAAAAAAAAATCTAAATATACCTAAACTAAAACTTGAAGATATATTGATTACCAGACGTTTCTAACTTGAACCGAATTGAAAACAAGCTTGCCCGGACTGAGAGGAGTAGATTAAGCCTAGAAACACAAGCTGAAATTGCTAAAAAGCTGTCGACGTCACTGTTGCAGCAGTAGCTGCTTCTTTGGTTCCACGCTGGAAATGGGGAAGAGAGACAGGCGGACGATCACGGAAGGGTAGGAAGGGAAGGGGTGAAGCTTGGGTGGTGGTTTGCGGTGGCTCAGGGTGGCGCACGGTGGGTCTGTGAATTGCACAGGAAGGAAGAAGAAGAAGAAGGAAAGAAAAAAGAAAGGAGGGGAGAGAGAAAATTCGAAAAAAAGTATATGTCATATTTTTTTTTATATAAAAATAGGAAAAGACAAAAATTCTCTCACACACACATATATATATATATATAAATAATAATAATAATAATAATAATAATAATAATAATAATAATAATAATTCTAACAATAATATTTTAAAATAATACTCACTTCCAAATTAATTCCTCCATATAATAAAATATTTAAAATAAAATAACATAAAATAATACTATTCACAATAATAACATTAATAAATAAATAATCAAATACACACTAAAATTAAATTACACACAATAATTATAATATATAAAAATTTAAAATACTTATGCATATCCCAAAATAAATTTAATAATTTAAAATATCGGGTTATAATAACCTTCAAGATAATCAGCATGAAGTTTAAGATCCTTTGTAGGAAATTAATCTTGGCATAAAAAAAGAGCCAAGAATTACCTATATCAGTTCTTTGTTAAAGGAAGAAATTAAAGAAGAGCTAATTGCATTACTGAAGGAGTTTAAAGACTACTTTGCGTAGGATTATATAGAAATGCTAGGACTGGACAAAGAGGTAGTTGAGCACCGCCTCCTTATAAAGCCAGAATTTCATCCTTTTCATCAGCCTCCTAAAAGAATGTCAAAGGAGGTGGAATTAAAAGTCAAGGATGAAATCAAAAAATTTCTTAGAGCTGGCTTCATTAGGCCAACTAGGTATGCTGAGTGGCTTTCTAATATAGTCCCTATAATGAAAAAGAATGGCAAGCTTAGAGTTTGCATAGATTTTAAGGATTTGAATTTGGCCACTCCTAAAGATATTTATGTAATACATGTAGCTGACATGTTGATTGATAATGCATCTAGGAATGAGCTTTTGTCATTCATGGATGGCTTTTCAAGTTATAATTAAATTTTCATTGTCAAAGAAGATGTGTCCAAGATCGCATTAAGATGTTTAAGAGCAATAGGTACTTTTGAATAGTTGGTCATACCATTTGGTTTAAAAAATGCTGGTGCCACATACCAAAGGGCAATGAATGCTATTTTTCATGATATGATCAGTCATCATATGGAGGTTTATATTGATGATATAGTGGTAAAATCTAAAAAATTCCTTGACCATATTTCTCATTTGAGAAGAAGCTTTAAAATAATAAGAATTTATTATTTGAAACTTAATCCTTTGAAATATGCTTTTGGTGTATAGGATGGAAATTTTTTAGGTTTTCTTTTGCATTAAAGAGGGGTTAAGATTGACAAGAATAAGGTAATGGCCGTGCTTGAATCCAAGCCACCTCAAATTAAAAAAGAGTTACAGAGATTCTTGGGGCAAGTCAAATATTTGAGGAGGTTTATTTCTAACCTTGCTAGGAAAACTAAAGAATTTTTTTATTTGCTAAAATTAAAATAAGAGGCTAAATTTAGATGGGAAGAGAAGCATCAAATTGCTTTTGATAAAATTAAGGAGTATTTGTCCAAGCCTCTTGTTCTAGTTTCCCCAAGAGAAGGAATGCCTTTAAGATTATATATATCAGTTGCACATAAGTCTATTAGTTGTCTTTTAGCTCAAAATAACACAACGAGTTATGAGCAGGCTATATATTATATGAGTAGAATTTTAACTCCTATTGAAATAAAATACTCTTTTATTGAAAAATTGTGTCTTGCATTATACTTTACTTGTATTAAATTGAGACATTATTTGATGAAGCATAGAGTATATGTAATTTTATAGACTGGCTTGATAAAATACATGCTGAACAGACCAATGTTATCAGGCAAAATTGGGAAATAGTTACTGAGCCCAATTGAATTTCACTGGTTTACCATCGGTAAAAGTCAATAAAAGGACAAGCCTTGGTAGATTTTTTGGCTAATCACCCACCTAAGGAACTATTGAGGAAGGTAATCTCCTAGTATGCGGAGTTGATGTTCAGCCTTAGGTTTTAAAGTTTGATGGATCATTTACTGATAAATCAATTAGAGCTGGTGTGGTAATTACATCACCATTTAGAGTAAAAATAGCTCTTAACTTTACCTTGGATTTTGAATGCATTAATAACCAAGCAGAATATGAGGCTCTAATTATAAGCCTTGGAATCCTCCAAGACCTTAGAGCCAAAGAGATATTGGTAATTGGAGATTCTCAACTTGTAATTAAGTAATTAACAGGAGAATATAAATGCACAAGTATGTCTCTAGCACTTTATTTTATTATTGCCATTCAACTTGTTGATTCTTTTCAAAGTATATCTTTTATGAATTTACTTAGAGAATCTAATTGGGAATTCGATGAATTACTTCAAGTTGCATATATTTTAAGAATGTCAGAAGAATTAACTCATAAGTTGATTTTTATGTAGAATAAATCTCACCCGTTCATCCATGAAAGGGGTTTGCAATTTGAGTTATGCAACAATGACTTGAATATAGCAGGGGATTGGCGTAGTAAAATCAAAGGCTACTTAGAAAACCCTATTAAGAAGGTCCCATTTATAATCAAAGCTTAGGCCTTGAACTATGTATTAATTAAAAATGAGCTTTTTAGAAAAACTATTGATGGTCTGCTTTTAAGGTGCCCCTCATTTCCTTAAACTATAGAGATTTTAAAACAAGTGCATTAAGGTGTTTATGGTGCTCACCAAGTTGGGAGAAAGATGAGATAGTTGATAAGAAGACATGGCTATTTTTAGTCATTGATCCTCAAAGATTATATTACATATGCTAAAGGTTGTCAACAGTGCCAAAAGCATAAAAGTATACAGAGAGTGCCCTCTGATGATCTGTACTTTATGGTAAAACCATGGACATTTCGTGGTTGGGCTATGGATCTCATTGGAAAAATTTAGCCAGCCTCTTCTAAAGGCCATAGCTTCATCATTATGGCCACTGACTATTTCATAAAGTGGGTGGAAGTAATTCCCATAAAGAAAGTAGAGCAAAAAGATGTCATTTCATTCATCAAGGAACATATCATTCACGGGTTTGGAATTTCCCAAACTATTACAACCGATCAAGGAACAATGTTCACTGGTGATGAGATGAAAGAATTCATGGAGGATTATGGCATTAAACATTTGAATTCAACCCTACACTATGCTCAAGCTAGTGGTTAGGTTGAAGCTTCCAATAAAACTATCATTAGCATTCTAGAAAAGATGTTGGAGGATAACCCCAGAGATTGACCAAGAATTCTACTTGAGACTCTTTAGGCATATAGGACATCTAAAAGAGAAGCTACGGGTACTAGTCCTTTTGCCCTCACTTTTGGGCATGATGTTGTTTTGCCCTTTGAAGTATACGTCCTTTCTTTGAGAGTTACAAAGCAAAATGATCTCACACCAACAGAATTTTTTGAAGCTATACTGATGGAATGGGAAAATGCTGATAAAGAAAGGTTGAAAGCTTTTCCTAGTATGGTGGTTCAAAAGAACAAGGTTTCCAGATTCTATAATAAAAGAAAAAATTTGAAGAAGGTGACATGGTCTGGAAAGTCATTCTGCCATATGGAACCAAGGATAGAGAGCTTGGAAAATGGTCTCCCTTAGGAGGGTCCATTTAGAATTCATCAGGTCTTGAGCGATAATGCATACTGGTTGGAAAACTTTAAAAGAGTGCCATATAAAAGGTTAATTAATGGCAAGTACTTAAAGAAGTATTTTCTCACTATATGGGAAATGAGAGAACTGAGTTAAATTATTGTAACTGGCCTTTGGCTAGAGCTTATCACCAAAATATACTGGTGATAATTTTTGTTTTATTTTAGCTTAAATGTAAGATGGCATGTATAGCAATCTTTTGGATAAATAAAAATAAAATTAAGTAATAAAGTTATTAAAGATAGTATCATGAATAGTAAATTGATGAAATTTCAGCAGCATTTCTACTAAAAATAGGACCTTCTAAAATGCAATGAATGACCGTGGTGATAAGTGTGTAAGTTATTTTATAGAAACACAAAATCAACAAAGCAAAATATATCTAGAATAATTCGTTCACTAATAATCTCCAAGCATCCATCATAGGCTAATAAGCCATGAAAAATCCCCAAAGGTGCTAAAGTTATAAAGTATCCAGAGCTAAACTTAAGACTATACTCAAATACTCATAGGTCATAAAAATAAATTAAGCACAAGTCATAAAGTCAAAGAGCATTAAAGTCAAATCCTCTAAAGTTGTCCTAAATTTCTAAACACCTCTTTCTGATGGTGAGGGCCTCTTGTTCCTGCTTCTTTTATCCAAGAATAACCTCCTTTTGGTCAACTAATAATTTCCCTACTTTTTTGGCTTTAAAGATAGCCGACTAAAATTTTGATGCCATGATCTTGCTTTTTTTAAGCATCTCCATCTTTGTAACTCTGAGAGTGACCAATTTTGCTTCCAAATCATTGATTTCTATAACTAATTTGTCAAAGGAAGCTTTTTCTTCACTTTCTTTAGCCTATATTTCTTCTATACTTTGTTGATGGACCAGGAACTCTATTCTTTGCTAATAAAAAGAGCTCAAATGCTTAGAAGCATCTAACTGGCTAACACTAGATTCATTAAAATAGGAAAAGCTCTAGACAAGCTACTCTCTCAAAGTAGAAATGGATGTAAACTTGATGCCCCGCTCTAAAATTCTAAGATCCACTAATAGGCTAGACTTATATGTCTCTTAAAGACTCAATCTCCAAGTTGAGTATAGACTTTAAAGATTCTTTGGCTCTGGTAACCTATCGTTCATTTAGGGTTGAGTTAGGGTCTTGGCCATGCTCAGAAGAGGAGGTGTCTAGGAAGCTCAAATCTAGAGAAATATCCTCATTAAGTATGAAACACCAAGTTTTAGGATCCTGCATGAATTAGTTAAAATAATTTGCAAAAGTTGATTAAAACTTAAAAGATGGAGGAGATGGAAATGCAAGATCAAACCTGAGTAGGAGGGGATGAAATGTGAAAAAAGGTTAAAGTAGGTGAGAAAGCCTTGACTTTTTGCTTTTTTGGAGTGATTTATTGCAGGCGAAAATAGGCATCCACATCAATAGAAGAAGACCCTGTGGGAGAAGCAGGGTCTTGAGCAAGGGCAAGAACCTCATTTCCATGGGTGTTAGCTATTTTCTATAGTAAACAAGATTAAATACATAAAGAAATAAATATGGAAATAAATGGTAAAAGAGGTAAGAAATTACTGGAGCCAAGAGCAAGGCTATCACTATCTTTATCATCTGGAATTCCTTTAATTTCAATTTTTGCTTTGTCTTTACCTGTGGAGGAGCTTTATAAGGCACCGAGCCTTTAAGATTTGTGGCTTGGAAGAGGAGGTGGAATAACCACTTTTCTTTTCTTTGAGTTCTCCAAGGCTTATTTACCTTTGTTTCTGGAAGTAACCATAAACTTGCCTTTTTTCTTGAGTAATAAAAATTGTAAGGGAAATATAAAGTTAGCATGATATTAAAGAGAAAGTAAAATAAGAACAAGTAAGACAAATCATTACCTTTGTCTTCATTAGAGGCATATAAAATCAACTCCTTAAACCTGTCATACTACCATTGTTGATACCTCTCAAGATCACTAAAATCTATGGTGGCAACACAATAATGTAAGTTCCTTAAAGATTCCTGAATCCCTGAAATGATCTCCTTGGTGCAAGAAAGAGGATCCATATCATAGAGAGGAATGAGATGAGTGCTTAAAGAAGAAGGAATACAGGTGTCAAGACCAAACTGATGACTACATAAGAAAGGCAGGTACATCTTAATGGAAAGAGCAGTATATAGAAGACCACTATCCCGTTTGAAAGCATACTTACCACCTAAAATAAAAAGTCTGGCCGAAGTGGCTCTAGAGAAGACCTGTTGGTGGACTAAGTCAGGAAATCTAGCAAAATGATGAAGCCACCTAGGTCTATTTATGGGACTCTCGAAAATGGAAAATCGATCTTTATTCCTTTTAGTTGTTATGGTAAAAAAGGAATAAAGCTTGTTATGAGTCTTAGAGCATTTAGTAGATAGTATATGGCCACCAATATCAACGAGAGTGGAGATAGAAAGAGGGGAAGATTGGTCATTTAGCTTAGGGAAATAAGCTAGAAGCCAAGACTGTAAAAACCAAATTCCCTTATTTAAGTAGTGAAATGGCTCCCTAATAACACTTTTTCTTATATTGGAACATAGACTACCTAAAAAGATACACCCCAAAGCTAAGTGCTCTCCATGTACTAATGCTTTAGCTAATGGAAGATATTCAATACTAGGCCTAGCTGATGAAAGACAGAAAATATACTTACAAACTAAGACCCAAAGAAAGATAATATGTTCCTCAGTAGATGGGGGACCAGATAAAGGCAAGTAATGAGAAATGACCTTAGGGTAAAAATTAAATGTCCTAGAAGAGATATATGTTTCTATGTATTTGGATTCATCAATCAAACAAATGATATCATCTCCTAAAATGGTCAGTTCAGTCATGATAAAAATGTCCAGTAGAGTAATGGTCATATAACTAAAGGGGAAAATAAAGGAATTACAGGTTGGAGACCAAAACTTGAGTGTTGTAGAGAGGAGAGAGGGCTGATATGTGATGGGCTTTTTGGTCATCTGGATGAACTGAGAAATGCCAAGTTGATCCCACAAGACACTACATCCAGGCTTAAGCTTATCTTCCTATTCATTCCATTCTTTAGTAAGTCGTACCTAAGATTTGAGGTGAGTTGGAGCAACTGTGCAATCACTTAGGAAAATGAAGTCTTTTACTGAGGAACCTAAATAAGGAAGCTGGGGATCTTTTTTTAAAGTAGAACAAAAAGGATGAGGCAGTAGAGTAAGTGGGGTGCCATTCTTACCTCTATAATAAAGGTACCTAAAATTTAAAAGCCTGGTCAAAAGAGGAAATAATAAAAGTTAAATAAGATAGGTAAGTAAAGAGCTTCATACCTAATGTAAAGGATTGTAGGACATGGACCTACTTTTACATCCTTGATAATCTTCATTTTCATTTCCTATAAATGAAAATTATTTAGTACATGATTGGATGATCAATAGTGTTGACACATAGAGTTTTTAAATGAATACCTCAAGGTCATCCATGTCATCAACAAAGAGAATAGAAGTCTGAGGGGCATGAGCAGAGCGTAAAGCTATTAACTGATTGGAAAAAAAAGAGAAAAATCTCAGTATAGAAGTGGCTTTAAATCCCAAAAATAGAGGTAATGGAAATAGAATACTTGTTCTACTGTAAATCTTATAGCACTGTTATAATCTAAAGCCAAAGGAGGTGGAGTACGGCTTGGGGCATTTGAGGATTCAGGGTTCATTTTCACTAGAAATAGACAGACCATTAGTGAGAAAGGATACGTGTATCAAGATTAAGGTAAAAGCAAAAATCCCCAAAATAGACAGTAGAATAAGAGCAAATAAATATTTGCAAAATCTGTAAGCAAATAAATATTGGAATAAAGGCTAAATTCATAAATTAATTTGGCCTTAGGATGATAAATGCCTTTGATTTAAATGAATCATGCAAATATATATATATGATTTGGCAACTTAATGCTAAAACTAGTGATTTTTGCTCTGAGAGAGTAAGTAAAAGTGGTTGTGAAATTATTTTGGTATGAATTTGCCAAAATATAACTAAATTCTATAAGTAGCAGGTGATCAAAATAAATAATTTTTTGGTTAATAGCATTTAAATGCACTAACGTCGAAGGAAGGTTGAAAAATGCATTCTTGATGGAATTATTTTAGCATAAATGGCCGAAATATAGAGTCAAGTAAATTTTCTCAAACTATGGGTTTATATGACCAAGTTTAAAAAAAAATTATTTGGCTAGATGAATGCAATAAGGAATTTTGATACTCTTTAAAAAGTTGAAGAGACAAAATTTTGGCATGAGATTTGCCAAAATAAGGCCAAATTACAAAGCTAAATTTGGTTAATGAACATGTTTTGCATTTATCACATCTCCAAGCATTAAAGGAAGTACAACTTTTTAACAAAATGGCCAAATATGTAGTGAATATGTTTATAGTGGTTTTGGACTCAAATTGCTAATATGTGGCTAAAGCAAATTTTAAATTTTGAAATGAATCACTCTTGCTAAAGCTAAGTGTTTGTGAAAATTGGTAGTACATTTGGGAAAAGATATAACAAAATTAAAATTAAATTCACTTGGCTAAATGAATGCATCAAGAGTTCAAAATGCTAGTTCATGCAATTTAAAGGTGTAAAGACGTTTTGGCATGAAATTTACCAAAGATAAAGTTTGATGAATGGATGAATTTATGACCTTTTTTGGCTATGATACATAAAATCCCACCACACCTATCCAAAGAATGAAAACTTGGAAAATAGCCAAATTCATTAAACTAATGAACATTTGGCTAGATAAATGGTTTACATTTCCCCTCAAGCTTCATCAAATGATTCTAATTAACAATTAGTTCATTAGAATAGCTCATGTGTAGTAGTAAGTGGACAGATATCGTTGCTTTGTAGAGTGGAGCGAACGAAGCGGAGCGAGTGAGCGAAATGGAATGCCAATAAGATCAATGCTGAAATATAATTTATTCTCGGTTAGATATCTACTATACAAAATAAAAGGAAAGCCAAAATTTAGACTCTTGGCCAAATATTCTTTAAAAAGGTAAACAAATACATATCACAAACAACAAGTCATAAATCATCAAAGTCACAAGAATGAGCAAAAAATCCTAAGTCTAATTCTCAAGCAAATTTATTCAAAATACACAAAAAAAATGAAGAGAAGTAAAATTACCTCTCTTATTTTTTCTGAAATAAACTTTAGAGTGGAATTTGCTTTGAGGGTTTGATCTAAATTTGCACAAGTTGAAAGCAAAATTCGCAAATCCAAGAGAAGAAAACAAAGTTGCTGATTTGGGGTTGTGAAATGTCTTGGGACAATAACCTTACTATGTTGAATGGGTCAAACCAGCAGATGTTTGTGGTTGTGAGATGCACAGTTTGGGTTCAAAATTGTAGGGATCAACTTCGCTTGAAGTTTTACTGACATAGCATGCAGCTTGAGGGTTGATGGCTCGTGAAGGGCTGTTGGCACAATTTGGGCAAACATCATATTGTTGTTTACTATCCACTTCAGAAAGGACAACAACCTTTAGTTGCTGCCACTGTTGATCGATGACGATGATATGGGGTGGATTGGCGGGGCAGTGTTACTCGAACGAAGTACCAGGCAGCTATTGCTGTTCGACAAAGGTGAGTGGCTGACTAGAAAGTAAAGGAGAAAAAGAAAAGAAAAGAAAGGAAGAGGTGGAGAAAAAAGAGGAAGTGGAAGAAGAGGAAGGAAAATTGTTTGGAGATTGAGAATTTTTAAATTCTAGGGATTTGTTTTCTTGACTAAGGGAAGAGACTAAAGTATAAAAATTTGAGATTGGAAGGTTTAAAATGCTGAGTTCTTGAGAAAACAAATCTTGGGAAGATTTTTCTTGGGGATTTAATTCTTTTGAAATTAATTCTTGAGGAGTAATTGGGGAAATTGAAGGTTAATGATTGTTGGATAGAGGTAATTGCTCATTGATTGAAAAATTCAAATTTTGATTTTGGGGATTTAAGTTTTAATTTGAAGAATTGGGTAAGTGTTCTTAAGAAGATGAAGAAAAATCTTCAGGACCATAATATTTTTTAGCCTATCTAAGCCTTTCCCACAAACTGTCCAATTTATCTTGATGGGCTAATTCTCATTTCCTTTCTTTTTTGAGTCATTGGGCATCACATGAAGCAATTTTTCTCTAACAATATTCATTTAATTCACCAAATTTAACCTTGGGTCTAGGCATAAGAGTAAAGGAAGTTAGTTGAAAAAGGTAGAAATTTGGTCGCTTAATTCATATGTTTGTCTGTTTGTGCTTTTATACATGAAAATGGGCTTTGAGCATAAGGCTTATTTACATGTTAGTTAGCATTCGCTTGGAATAAGCTAACAACATGCAGGGGTATTGTTTGTACCCAAATTGAATTTTGGACTAAAAATTGTAAAACCCCATTATTTTTAACATGATTTAAAATTTAAAGCCTATGTAACTAATTGAAGGGTGTCCAATTTGTAAAGCTTGGTGGATAAGGAGTTGGAAAAATCCAAAAGAAACTGTTCATTATCTACATAAGACATTAGGATAAAGGGTGTCGTTCTGGAGTTACAAAACTATACTGCAAGAATTAAATCTCCAAAATTGAAACTTCTGAGCTGCAATATTTATTTGGGGAATTGAATTCTGATAGTATAAAAGGGTAGAGAATGATTGAACAGGAGGGGATTAACTTATCATCAACATATACTTTAACAACTCTAATCATTAGCAAATTTTTGTTAGCTTATTGCCATTGTCTTTTATTTACCAAAAGCATTGTCTTTGTCTTTATCATTTTGTAATAAGCTCTGAAATTAATACAATTTCCCTTTTAGTTGCTCAAATAATTTCTTTAATCTTAAATTTATTTTTCATCTGTGAAATCCAAGAAAATTATGGTAAAGGAGCTTAGGAATCCACAAATCATTTGAAAGAAGTGAGGTTAAATTTTGAGAACTCGCTCCTCTGGCACGCTCGCAAATCAATTAAAACCAAAAAATAGCCAACAATATGTTAATTAATTTCACATTTGCAAATTCATGACTTAATTGTCATGACCTGAACCGAAAGGTACGTGATCAGCACTAGGGAATGGGAATACATAAAGTACCCGAAACCCATAATAAGCCTTAAAAAATTTTCATGAAATAAAAATAATACACTTAAATATAAACTAATAATAAATGCACAATACCAAATACATATAATAATATTCTTCAAATACAACAACATTTCAAGTTAGAATACATATAACACAAGTTTCATATTTAATTACTGCGGTGTCTAGAATTTAGTTATACAATACATATATTGGTCCAACATATATAGCGCAGCCGGTGAAGAATGAATCTAGCATAGATAGGGAACACTAGGAAGCTGATTATAAGGTCATGAAAAAAATAAGTTGAGAGGAATCAGACCTTACTAAGTGAATTAATTCTACAAAATGCATGCTGATTTTGAAACCGTTTGTTAAAATCTCTTTTTAAAATAAGAGTAAATAAAATAATTACAATCATTAAAATCATTTTCTTTTTACTCTTAAATCAATTTAATATAAAATCCCTATAAGAAATTATATAAAATAATTATTTTAGTAGAAAACCTAGTAGAACACCTAAACCATTAATCTAATAGCCTTTCGGCTTTCTTTATTCTAAGTGACTGTCGTCCCGAGAGCAAGCTCAACTGAGTTACTGCCATATTCATTTCACTTATTCCATATTGATGTCCCGAGAGCAAGCTCAATTGAGTTACATCCCTTTTTCCAGCCTGAGAGCACTAACTCCACCGAGCTCTAACCATGTACACTTGCCCAAGAGCACACGCTCCACCAAGTCTATTTCATATTTTACACATAAATTGAGATTTTACTCGTGCGCATGTGATACTAGTGACACCCACTAGGTAGCATGTTCTACCATTATCTCCAAATCAATTTAAATTGTAAATAATTAAATAAATAAAATAAAATAAATTATTAAATAATGAATAACTAAATGATTAAATAAAGCATAATGAAATCATTTTCGTTTAAGCATACTTTCAATTACTACTCGCAAATATAGAAAAAATGATTATGTATAAGACAATATAAATATACTCATAAATCAATCATATAATTATTTTTTTATTATATTTAATTATTTGAAAATATAATAAAGCACTCACAACACACATTTCATAAAATTAACTCACAAGTTGAGCATGTCGAGTGATGCGTTCTCTGCTGTCCTGGTGCTACAGCTTGAATCATGGAATTCTCTAAAATAAATAATATTTATTTAAAATACGCTCATAAAATAAAATAAATAAATTCATGAAAATACTCAAAAATTATGAAAACTATGGAATTGACAAAACTGATTTGATCAAAGATATAAAGTCGAGTAAAACTAGAAATTCAACAAAGACCGATGTCACATTTTATGAGAAATATACCAAAAATTTGACAGAGTCTCTTCTGTAAAACGGACATCTCTTTACTAAAAGTAGAGCTGTTCCTGCACGAAAACACATTACGAATATTCACGCAATCACCCAATCTCAGGTTGAGTCCCCGAACTGCACTAAATGTCCAACCAAGAACCACAATTCACAGAAATAATAAAATAATATAATTTTCTTTAAAATCGCCAAAAATCATAAAATCTCATTTAAAAACCAAAAATTCATTTATTTTCATGATGAAACATAAAACATATTTATTTTTCAATAAATAGTAAAATTCTAGCTTATATTTAAATTTTTGTCAATTACATACTTAATTCAAATTTTACAATTAAATTAACATTAATTGCAAATAACTATTTAAATTACTTAAATATATTACAAAATTAACAAATAACTTATTTCAGCTCAAAATCAATAAATAAATTTATTGTTCTTATTATTTTTGAAAATTAATATAAATTAGTTAAAAATAGGAAATAAATTATAAAAATTATTTTAATACTATATTTACTCAAAATCTGCCTAAAACATCATAATTATCAATAATTTACTTAAATTAATAAAAATTACTAATTTATAAATATTTTTTCCAAAAATTTAATTTTGGCATAAACATTAAAAAATTTATAATAAAAATTCAGTGCATAATTTCAATAAATTCCTTAACAAAGATTAATCTGCATAATTAATAGGATTTAATAAAAATATAAAAATTTTCGTCCCGAAACAATGCATAAACAATAACCGAGACTCGAAAAATAAAAAATTTCTAGAAAAATAAATAAAAATCATAAATGGATAGCTCATAACCTCTACATCAAATTATTTCAAAGCAACTATATCTAATTAAATCAAATTACAACTCAATTTAACAAAATTAATTGAAAATACCTAAAACAAATTTCTCAAAATTGAAGTCCTTACTGGTTATAGAACTTAAAATTGATTGAGGAAAATGACTACCCAAGAGGAGAAGATCATTTTGCACCCACCGACGAGGACCGTCGTTGCCGGAATCGGCTCCGACAAGCTCTTCCCCCAAAAATGGCCAAACCAAACCGAGAGAGACAAAGAGAGAAAGGCGGTGCTAGAGGTGGCTTCAAGGCGGCGAGGCGACTTGGTGGCGGTGTTTGGCGTGGCTAGGGCTTATCGAAGTTGACGGTGGTAGTGGTGGCAGTGGCTTCGAGAGGGAGAGGAAAGTGAAAGTGAAGAAGAAAAATAAAAAGGAAGAGATGAGAGAAGAAAGAAAAAGAAAAAAAATAGCTGCTTTTTTTTTAAAGTAAAGTACAAAGGTACAAAAATTAATATTTAAAAATTAAAATATCTCTTACACCAATTATACACACTCAATTAAATATACACTTATATACATATAAATACATAAACTATACTTCTTAAAACAAAAAAATTAATTGAAATTTTGTTAACAAAATACTTTCAACACTAATTTAATAAAATAATTAAACGTAATAATCCATATTAATATTAATAAAAAAATTCACAATTAAATTCCCAAATTTAATTTCATAATAAGTTTGAAATTCGGGTCTTTACAAATTAGTATAAATTGCACATATAAAATAGTGTTCTAATTATTCAAAACTCAAACCAACTCCAATTCATACTTATAATGAGGGAAAAAATGGGTTTTTTCTTTCTAGTCCATACTCATTTGCAAACCCATTTTTGTATAGATAAACACGGCCAACACAAATATGTGTTTGCCATGTTCACTTGATGCATTTTGATGATTTTTTTATTATATTAACTTTTAAGATTTTTAATTTAGTCCAATTTTTCATTGTATAGACATAATTTTTTTTAACAATTTTGTCCAAAATTGTACTTTATTTAAATTTTTTTTTTTTACAATTTTATCCAAGATGTACACATTGCATTTTGTAATGCATTAATTGACTATTTATGAGAGAAATATACTAATTCGGAGGCATGAGAATCTATAAATATTGTTCAAATTGTACTTTTTTATTATTAATCTTTGAATGTAATATGTAATTTTTAATTGTAATTTTTATTTTTATTTTTAATTAATTATTAAATATGGATGTAGGTTGCAAGGTTTAGTGCGCTCAAGCATTTGACGATCACGACACTATGTAGGCTCACAACCCACTAGGAAATACAAAATAGGTCTTAAAGCCTAATTGGAGATAAAATCGCCACCAGGATAAAAGTCAGGACACACTTATATGACAATTGGATTCCATAAAGATTTCTAGAAGCTGTCATCAGAGAATGAGTTTGGAAATTGGGTATGGACTTTTGGAATGCTCACCCAACCTTGTGATTGGCATCCGTTTGTGTTTTGCATTTTATTATTTTTAATTATTCAATTATTTCTTTATTAACATGCAAATTACCATTCCTTTCAAATAATTGTCACACTTTATGTTTAGGCCCAAGTTTGCACATTAGTCCCATTTTTATGCTTAGAGCCCGACATTTAATATAAAGAAAAAAAATAATAATAATTTACAACCATACATTCCAAATGAATAAGGAAGGGATTAAGGATTACAATACTTTGTACAAAAAATAGGTAAAATAAACAGAAAATAAATCATAAGTAAACTGAAAGTAAACTGCTTGAATGACCAATAAAACCTCTCAAGAATTAATTAATAGAATGGGTATCTAATGATTAAGAATAACCGAATAACCCCTGCAATAAACATAAGTTAGCCATTTCTCACAAAACAAAATAAACAAACCTATAGGAGGAAATCACAAAGTTAACCTATGGATCAAATAAAATACTGATAAAAACAATAGATATCTAGAACATTGGTCAAACATAATAATGAAATGATCTTAAAAGATAAACAAAAAGACAAGGCATGGACATTCTCAAGAATCATGTGCAATTTGTGAGAAAATTAAGATAGGGTCGTGCAAGACCTTGCCAGAGTGGCAATCGCCTTAAGGATAAGGCGATCGCCTCATAGTAATGAGGCGACGCCTCTTTGATCAACAGGTAGATGACTCTCAAAGGCAATAAACTTTTATTTCAAATAAGCAATATATATATCTATATATATGTGCAAATACACTAACTTAAAACTGTACTTAACACTTCAATAGATCATATTAAGGACATGCCATAAAATAAACAATGGATATAAAAAGCTAACAAACAAATAAGTAATTATAATGTTATGAAATCTATAACTCTAATATTAAGTGATATTGAAAAGAAATGGAGATTATTAATGGAATAGAAGCTTATTTTCAGAAGTAGTTGGCCCTTAGAGGTAGATACATGTATTGAACTTTATTTGAATGCAAGGTTCCTATTTTAGAGCTCTCTTTTTTCTTTTTTTTTCTCCAACTATATTTTTCTTTAATTGATCCTCCTTATTTTTTTCCTGTCTCTTTTTCCTTTTTTAATCTCATCCCTAGCTTATACCCCTACCTTTTTACTCATCATTGCCCTTTCTAGCTTTTCACCTCTCCCAAAAATCCCCTTCTTCATGAAATAGACTGAGTTCAGTGGAAGGTGGACCCACCAAGTTGGCTGCCATGGGCACTTTTAAATTTAATATAGAGGCAAGTGGCTGCTGCAAAGGCAACACCTCTGCAATAAGGCGATCTCCTCATCGCCTACTGCTATAGAGGTAATCACCTCTTCAAAGAGGCATCACCTCTCTGGTCCGACCCTGCATTAGGCCTAGTAGGCCAAGGCGGATTGGGCTCATTTTTATGGGTCTAGGCCTCATTTACATAGGTTTACGCTTGGATTTTGGGTTCCAAGCTTTTGGGTTTTCAAGAAGGTTTGGGCTTCTTTCTTGCATTTAAGACTCGTGTTTTCTCATCATCGGATTTTATTGCGGGCCGACCTAATCAAGCATCCACAGTTCGCCCTTTATCACGGGCTGATCGAACTAGGTGTCTACAATGACATTATATAATTTAAAAATTATTAATTTGTTAATTTAATATTATTTGATCAATACCAAAAAAAATTATTGGTGGATGAATTTGTTAGAATATAAATACAGGTGTGATGTAGTAAATGTTCAAATATTATAATATGGGATATAAAAAAATATATAGAAAATATTCTTTTTGGTGTTAAAAATAGTGTAATGGGTTGGAGAAAAATTATTGTATAAAATGTATGCTAGTTTAAATTTAACATCATTTTAGTGATGATGGTTGGAGATGCTCTCACAAACTTTCAATTCAACAATCTTAGAAAATTCACACTTCAAAATGCTACTATCATATTCTTTCTAAAAAATTTTTTCCTTTATATTTAAATAGTGGGTGGCTTGTGTGTAACGCCCATATAATTTGTTTACATTTATTTACATAATATGCATCTCATATAGACATGAGGAATACATGAGATATGTGTGGTATTATTTCTAATGTTTACAATTAAATCCATAACAAGAAATAGGAAGTTAAGAGTTTAAATTGATCTTTGGCAATATATATATGCACTTGATTGTTTTAAAAATAAAATGATGAATGTAGGGATTTAAGTTGGGTATGTGGCAGCCATTTGTTGTAAGAAGAAAAATAATAGAAGGCATCCAATAGAAAAGGGAAGGAAGGAAGGTTGTGTTTTTCTTCTTCTTTTTCTTCTTAAAAAAAATAGAGAGCTGAATTTCAAGTGAAATTTGAAGTTTTAGAATTTATTCCAGATCATAATCTTCATCTTCAAAGACTTTAAAAGTTTATTTGGTAAGTAATTTTAATATTTTTGTTAAATTGAGTTAATGTTTAGAAGATACAGAATTTGGGTTCTTATGAACTGGTTTTTCAGTATTATTGTTTTGATCATATCTTGAGGTAGAAAGCTTTAAATTTTTTTATGATATAGAAACTTTGATGAGTTATTTAAAACTGTCCCTCTTTTATCTCGATCTGATTTAGACTCTATGTTAGTGTAATAAGAGGAAACATTTTATTGCTCAGTTTCTGTTGATGATCTGAGTCTGGTGGATTATTTCTTAGGGTTCTTCCTCTATACATCTCCAATTGAAGTAAAATCAATTTTAAATTATTCTAGACATATAGGGTTAGTGATATGGAAAGTTTCATCTTGAGATTCATTGTATAGAATTATTGGTGAATTTTTAAATTCACCTTATTAAATCTGTTATAGTTGGCAGCTTCATATGTTTAGGTAGTTTAGTGATGTTTTCATGCTAGATGAGATTCTATTTATTTTTGGATGTTTAAAAATAAGAGAATTATAATTTATTTCAACTAAACCATATGGCAATGAGGTTGTCACACATGTTAATGCAAGTAAAGGGAAGGAAGCAATAAAGGTAGGAGAATAACCTAATGTTCTATGTAAATATAGCATATAAAATAAGTAATTTTAAATTTATTTGTTAAGTTGATTGGATATGGAGAATATGTATATTCCAATTGATAGAAGCTAATTTTGATTATTGTGTTGATGGTTGATTGTTTTAATATGAGATTGTATATATGAATGAGATTGTACATATGAATAGTGGTTGTTGAATTCGGGTGGCCTATTTGGGTGAGAACATAATATTTGTTGAAGCCATATCTGGAGTTTTATAACTCCAAATGGGGTGTTGTTTGCTCCTATAAAAACTTGGAGATGTTATTTACAAAGTTGATAGAAATAGAGGAAGCTTGATTTTGCTGTCTTGATGGTCAAATTGGGCAATACTTTTTGTTGCTTAATTTTGTTAATAGCTTGACCATGGTGGATTGTTTTTTAATGTTTCTCTTTCTATATATGTTCAATTGATGTAAAATCAATTGCAAAGTAATTTAGACTTATGATGTTATTGATATGGAGAATATGATTTTGATACTCATAACGTGGAATTTTTTGTATATTTTTAAATTTGCACTTCAAATCTGTCATGTTGAGATATGGGTATATTTTTGGTATATTGGTGAATTTGCACTATTGAATTTGTCTTGTTGAAAGATGGGTATATTTTTGGTATATTATTGTAAATTTTTTAATGAAGTGATATGTGATATATATATATATATATATATATATATATAAGAAATATGGTTAGATGAGTATGAGGACGCAATGCTACTTGTGAATAAGACAATGTTGCGTGCGTTATGGAATCCTTTTGTTATACCGTAAAAAAGCTAAAGAAAAATGTTATACAAGATAATGACAGATTGTGTGCGTATGGGGATCCATAAATAAATGAAATTAATTTTTACATATAATTCACAAGTTCATTGTTGTCCAAAAGGAAACACTATACCATGTACATACGATAAATTCATAGCTAAACATTAAATGAATGGATAAACATTGAATGAATAGATAATTAATTATACTATATGTTTGGAATATATTATTTTTTATAGGATATTATATTATTCATTTACTGAGTTATAGACTCACTTCTCTACATTATTTTTTCATAATTAGAAGAACGGTAGTCGGTTTTAAATAAATAATTGCATCCATTTCACTAGTATTGTGTCAGGTGGGTCAGTAGGAGGTCATCCTCAGTTTTGCTAGAATAGAGCATGTTTAATAAATTTTCATATTTTGCATTAAGACAAGTGTATTGTGTATTAATAATATAAGGAAAGATGTGTACTATTTGATGTTGTAAACCTTATGGTGATATGTGTTATTTTAAAAAAGAAAAATCTTGTTACATATATTGATATGCGAACTCAAATTGCACATTTATAGATATATCATTTATGAGTCTCATGCATACAGTGTCTGTCTGACATCCTTAATAGGTGTCACATTGCACGATACGTGGAAGACTAATTTTTGTAAATAATATTTTATTTTAAAATATGGAATAAAGTTATATGTAATAATATGTTGAAATTAATTGATTTTTGAATTTAGTGAGAAAATAATAAGATGTTGATGTTTGTTATTTTTTGTAATGGGAATAAATATATTTTACGAAGATAATTATTTAGCAATATTTTTTTTGTGAAATATTTAGAAAATATCGAATGATGGCCATGTATATGAACATAATTTGTTATAACAAACTATATAATTCATAAATTGTAGATAAAGTAAACAAATACTTTGGACTGAACACATTGATCACAATCTTTGTAAGTTCATAACAGAATATTTGATGGTAATTTATAATTTCTACTGGTTATATATATGAAAGCTGCAACTTGGAGCTTTAAGAATCAAGCAATCAATAACTCTTCGAGCTCTCAACAGCTAATAGCTATTAGTTTAATTAATTCATCGAATATCTTTTGTCCAAGATGAAAAGGCTAGCAGTATGCTTAAACAACTGAAACAAATCATCATATTGTTAGTTGCATTTTGCGAGGACTGCCCAACATTTAAGATGAATTGGAACAAAACTTTGTTAGATCAAATTATGTCTTCTTTGGCTATGACTTCAGCTTGTACCTGAGAATTGTTCAGAGAAATGATCCAAGAAAATCATACTATTACAGTGAAGCAACATTTACATTCTGCTCAAGGAAAGAAGCAGGGCATTCATATACCTTGTACAAGGCAAGTAGATGCGGTGTTCATATAATTTATGTTCGAGATGAAGAGGCATAAGTCAATCCTTCATTAGTCAGTGTTGCTAACGAGGGTTAGAAGCAATATTTTATCACGGACATAGATGAAGTCAAAATATCAATTAAACAACCCAATATTTGAAATATCTACTAACCATTTGAAATTACAAGATGTTTGGAAAATTTACCATTAAAAAAACTCCAATAGACTGTTGAATAATGGCAAGAAAATACTGGGCAGAGATTTTTTTTTTTAGCTATATTATTTTAAACTAAAAGCAAACTCTTTGCGGGAATAATTATGTTTTAACTTAATTTTACTCTCTTTTATGTTTCAGGATTTGAAATTGGCATTACATTTACTGATTCCATTATAACTACAACTACTTGGAGCTGCCACGGCAAGAACTGTGGCCGGATTACTCATGTACAGTGTAGGAAATGATGTAAAAAGTAACTCATGAAGTACAATGGGATGCTACAGATTCAAGCATAGAAAGGCAATCCTCTTGCAATATTTATGAACAACAGCAACGCTATGAAAGAGTAGAATAAGGATTCCCCCACTTTGAATCCTAGCAATATGAGCTATATGGTTGCCTTTAAAATTCTAAAGAAGGTGAAGAACGGTTTCAGAAGGAGCATACTAATAGTCTAGAAAAATTAATCAAGTTATGAGTACTACTTTGAATAATATGTTCATTTACAATTTCACAAATCTTTAAATCAGCATACAACACCAACAAACAATAAAAATGCATATAATCAAACATAGAGAGTGAATGAGAATTACCCATATAATGTGACTGGACTACTTAGAATGGTGGAGCTACTACCCTAACAATTATAGCCTCATTGTTACTGTACAATGCAAGAAAAGATTGAAATACCCACAAGAAACAGAAAGGTTTTATTTAAAGAACCAGAGGTTGAAGTACAAAATGGAACTAATTCAATTGTAGAAACTTAATTTTCTTGCAATAGATATGAATAGGGGCAATGGGATTAAAAAGCATAATAAGTATCCATTATTTTGAATAGCTGCATGAATAGGAAAGAGACGATTCAGGCATCTTTCTGCAGAAAACATAGAAAAAAAATTTTTGATGAAGGGTCATTGCCAATCTTCTTGAAATGATACATGTGGCTAAAGTTCACATTATTAGAAAGGAAGCTCAATGCCCGCAAGTGAATTACGACTGAAAACATTATAAACAAAAACTTTGCTTACTTGCAATTAAATTACAATTAAAAACTACTAAGTATAAATTGGTCAAATCCTCCGTGATCCATGACAAAAATTTTTAGCAACCATTAAGCAAAAATACATACAGGGACTTTCTTCTGGATAAATAGAATCTTTTCCACAAACACCAGTTGAAGTGATCCCAGTAGCCTACCTTGAAAGCATATTATACATACATATACAACCACAAAAAATTGAGACAATAATTCAGAAAAGTAATTAAAATGCATCAAAGACAGTTTCAAGCTAAGAGATCCAAAATAGTAATGCAATGGATTCCATGTGTGTTGCTGTTCTTTTCTTAGGATTTCACAACTCAACAGCAGTATAGCCGATTGAGTTATTTAAAGAACAATATTTTACAAAGAAAGAGCATCTAGAATGTATTCTGCATTGTCGTATGCGATCAGACAGGTATAAGAACACCATGCTTGAATCAAAATTTGAGCAACTTTAATTGAAGCTATAAATAAATTCATGGATAATGCTAATTTCTGAATTTTAGAAAAAGCCATACCACGTTGAAAAGGATGGCCGTCTGGTAAAAAAATTGTGATGTATCGATGGTATCCTTCAATTCCTCCACTCATTCTTTGTGAATTTTGTTTTTTTTTTTTTTTATTGTTTCTCTTCTTTTAATCTTTGCTTTGTTAGGGTTTCTGTGTTTTCTTTGAACCTGGTTAGAACTCAATAGAGAATTTAGAATTGAGAAAAAAAGCAGAGAAATAATCGTTTAAAAGATTTGCCTTTGCGATATAACGCTGATTCGCAATCTAAGTCTTGACTTTGCTATGAACTCAATGCTGATGGAAACAAAAGAAAAGAGAAGGGGATTTTGGGACACGAAGGTGACGAGGAATAAATAGAAAAAAAAAAGGGAAGGAAAACGGTGAGAGAGAGGTTACAAAGTTGAAAGGACGTCAAGGTAGAGGAAACAAAATAGAAAAACTGAGAAGGGAAAAATCAGGAGCTGAATGTGTTCAAATTTCATGAAGCCACGTGTCAATCATAAACCACAATCTATATATAGATGGCAAAATTCATGCAATTAGTTATTATATATTTTAGGATAATTTACTAACACCTCCCCTAAGGTTTTATCAACATAACTAGTCCATTTTTCTATTTTTAAAAGTCAATTAAATACCTCTCAAATTTAATTCCGTTAATTATTTTTCTTTTTTATTAAAATATTTAAGAATATTTTATCAATCAATAGTATAAATAATGGTTAAAATGTCAATAATTATATAAAATTTCAAAATTACCCTTAATTGATTAAGAATTTGGACTAATCTGCATATATATGATAATTTGATGACTAAATTATAAATTTTTAAAGAAAAAAAAATAATATTCAGCTCCTTAAAACTTTATTTTCCTTTCACTCATACCATCTCTTTCACAACCACCCATTAATCTACCACCACCACTAAGTTGTTGCCACCACAAATTTTACCACTATCACAAATTGACAACACCACTACCACCATTAAACCTAATCCAACATTAAAGAAGAAGATAAAGACTCCAAAATCAAAATTCAAAATCCAACATCGATTCACCACCAACACCTTATCACAAACCGAGCATCACCACCATAATGGGCAATAAGCAATGGCAACAACAAGGACAACAACCCTAATTACCAATAGTAACACTTACATTTGAGACACAAATTTTGGATTTGAAGAGAAATAGGACATCAAAATTAAAAGTGAGCTACCCCATCCTGTTTCTCATACTTTCAGCCATCACAACCACCACCACAGCCATTGCGATCAACACCTTTGTTCCTATCTCTGTCTCTATCTCAGGCATGTTCATTGGGTAATTGTGTAGTGGTCTGATTTTCTTTTAGAAGGTCGAGGAATGGGTTCAAGGTCACAGGCGGAGCAGTCTTGCAGTGGTGGCAGTAACAAATAAAAGGCAGATGATAATGATGGTGAAGAAGGAAAGAAGTTGTGCTTTTTATTTTTTATTTTTGGAAAATAAATAATTTTGATTTATGAGTTAATTAGTTTGGTAGCTAATTTTATTAATTATTAGTATCTAAAAAAATTATTAATTAATTTTTATTGATAAAATAAATAAAAAGATAAATATTAATAATATGTAAAGAAAAGTGAATAACTCTTGGTATAAAGTTGGTAAATTTAACAATATTTTAAAGATAAATAAGTCTTTTTATATTAAGTAACATTTGTTTTTTATGGTAAAAAAAATATAGTATATAGTGTTAAATTTTAAAAAATATTTAATTGACTTTTGAAAATGAAGAAATAAAATAGTTATTTTGACTAAACCTAATGGATGTTAGTAAATTACCCAACATTTTATATAGATAACACTAATTATGAGTCGGTACTATGTACAAACTACAAATTAATATATTTTACTTAATTATTTTAAAATATAAATAAAATAAATTAACTTTTATGTATTATTTAGTTTCAATAAAAATAAAAAATGAAATAACTTGTACACAGTAGACAGTTTAAACAAAATACAAATTAACTTGATTAAATAATTTTTTAAAAATGAGAACTTAACTTTTTTAAAAAAATTTAGATTTATATTTCTTTTACAAAAATGTCACACGTCACAAATTTACCTTAATATTTTTAGAGTTATATATACATAAGGATTATATTTACAGAGTGTTTTTGTTTTTAGACACACAAAGTATATTTTTTAACGTTAAAAGATTTTACTATACATCTTCGACATTGCTAATATAAAAATCAAAATCTATCTAAATTGAATTACAGAAATTTAATTTATTTCGGTGGATTGAATTTAAATATAAAATAAAAATTTAAAAAAGCAAGAGATGATGTAAAAGATAATTGTTCATAACCAAAACCAACATATATTGGTCCAGAAATAAGATTTTGATTTGAATTTTAGTATTACAAATGGAAAATATCTTAGAGTCATTGGCTCAATTTTAAAATAATTAAAATTAAAATTTTAGGTTAATTACTATGATAAATTTGTGATTTAACTTATTATACTACTAGATCACATATTTTTAAAAATTAATTTTAATGTTTTATTCTGTTAAACTATTACATGTTTATTTTACCATTAAATAGACCAATTTGCAAAACTAAAACTTTTATTTCATCTATGTAATATCTCGAGTTTTTAAATAATTTTAAAGTACATCGGGATATGCAGTGTTAATAATTTTTATAGATATTTATGATTATTTGATGAGTTTGTTATTTATTAAAGACATTTTTAATTATTTTGAGTCCTTTACGTAAAATTTTTTTGAAAGTTTTATTTTCAGGGAAATTAAAATGTAGATAAATAAATATTAATTATTTTAGACAATTTTGTGAATTTGCATGAGTCCATGCATGATTTTTAAGTGTCAAATAAATATATATATATATATACATGCATATATGCACATTTAAATTTAAATTAGGGTTTATTTTAATTAAATTATATTATAAAGTTTTAATAATAATTAAATGTGTATATATATGTATAGGTATATATATATATATATATATATTATTATTTGAGTGTGTGGTGTACATTAATTTGAGTATAATATTTATATATTAAAATAATATAAAATATAGCTATATATATATACAAATATACACATTTATACTTTACCAAAACAAAAGTTCATGGAATTTATATTTTTGCCACCCGACCTTTTTCCCTACGTCCGACGCCACCCATCTTCATTTTCGATGACTGCAACTTCGTTTCTCACCAGCGGTGTGCCTTTCAGCCTTCTTCCTCCACCTCCAGCCCTTCTTGTCACCCCTAGCTCCCTTCTCCGGCGTGTTTTGACCGGATTTTTCAAGAGAAGCCGAAAATCACTTCCACCGTCGATCAAGCACTTTTCGGCCACCATTTTGAACGTCATCAGTCTCTATCTCTTCCTTGAGCTCTGGTGAGTTCATTTCCAAGCTTTGTTTCACTTGAAATGGTCTAGATTTTCCTAGGTTTCGATTTTACATTTTCGGCCATTTAGGGTTTTTTATTTTTTTGAGCTTTGATTTGGTTGATTCATGCAATCTTCCTTAACAAACATTGATCCTAGTAGCTTAATCTACCTCTGTGAATTTTTGTGAATTTTTTATTATTTTATTAATATTTTCTAATTTTAGAAATTTAATTAAATAAATTATGAAATTATGATTTATGGTATTTATAGGTGCTAAAATGAATTTTAGAAATTTATTTGTAATTTTTTTGATTTTTATATAATTATTTTGAATTTATTTAGTTTATGTGATTTTTGGAAAATTAGGTTAATTATGTGTTTTATTGAAATTAATCGGTTAATTGAGTATATTTATTGATATTATTGAATTATAGGTTGAGAAATTAATTTTTGAGTAATTATACTATTTTTGGTGAATTTTTTATTAATTATAGTGAATTTATATAACTAGGGGTATTTTGGTAATTTGATATTAAATTAGCTAAAAATATAATTAAATTGGTTTTAATAGTTATTTAAGGTATAAAAATAATTTCTATAAATTATTTAGTATTTTTAACTAATTAAAACTATTTTTCGTAAATTATTTTCAAAATATATATAATATACGATTTTTCTAAATAAATGAATTTTTATTGATTTTTAGTAAGTTTTAGGGTTAATGACGTAATTTGGATTTATAAAATATATTTTTAGTATTAAAGGGCATTTTCGGTATTTCTGTAATTATCCTATGAATTGTGGATCTCAGTCGGTGAATTGTAGTTTGAAGTCCGACCGAGGGATTGTGAACTATGTTTATTTTTGAAGTGTATTTCTTTGCAGGACCGGCTCTACTCTTTGAGTAGAGAGATGTCCGTTTTACAGGGGAGGTTCTACCGGATTTTCGATAGAATTCTCATAAAACGTGATATCCGGTCGAATTCCTATTCTAATTCTGTGTCTAAGATTTTAGATCGAGTCTTTAGAACTTTCGTTAGATTTATTCTGATTTCCTATTGTCATTTGTTTATTTAGTTGCGCCGAGACCGAGGCCTAATGGACCAGGCCTGTCGGACCCGTCTCGAGGAGCGCAATAACAGTGAGTTGTTATTTTATATATACGTATTTTAGGATGCATGTTTTTAGAAATATATGATTTATTTTATTAAATTATGCATAAATGATTTAATTATTGCTTAGGTTTATTTTTGGTATATTTTAAATTATATGCATGTTTTATTAATGAATTATTCTCAAAATGATTTTAAGTATATTTCTAGATTATTTCATAATTAAATTGAATTTATTTAACATATATATACTCGAAATATACCTAGTTTATTTTTAGCATATTTCTAGTATATATATGAGTTATATTGTTATTTTATTTAATATCATGCATCATTTATTTTATGAATGTATGTTTTATATATAAATGAAGGATATCAATAGAACGTGCTACCTAGTGGGCAGCACTAGGACTAAGTACGTACCGATATGCCGATAGCATTTAGGCTTTATTGCTAACCTATTTATGGATATTCATCGGATTGATTTGATTTAATGTGAGATGTGATTTGGGAGTGTGATTGCTGGAGCTCAGTTGACCAAGTGTCTCGGGGCCAATCATACTGACAGTCAGACTGTTGGAGCTCGGTTAACTTAGTGTCTCGGGGCTAGTTTACTGTCTAAATAGAACAAGTGAATTTATTTGGAATAAGTGAGCCTGTATGGCTAGAGTGTTGTCTAACACTATTTGAGGTTGCGATTTTCTAGGGTTCTATTTGATCCTTCATAATTGGATATTATTTTCAGTATTTATATAAAATGATTTTGCTGCATCTGTGTGTTTTGCCTGTATATATATTTATTATATATACTATTGAATGTGTGCATTTGTCATTATATATACTATTGAATGTGTGCATTTGTCATTTAGTTATGCATGTATATATATTATAACAATTCACTCAGTGAGGTCTGACTCCCCTCCGTTGATTATCTTTCAGGAGAGTCTTCGTCTTCAGATCTCAGTAGCAGACCCTTACGTCGGATTTCTTCTGTCCCGGCTTTATTATGTAATTTGCTTACTTGATTTTATTTTATAATCTAGACACTGCAGTAGTTGTAGTCAGTTGTGAGATTTATGTATTATATTTGTATAAGATTTGTATTTTAAAGATTTAAACTGAGATTTGTATTAAGAGATTATTTATATATGAGATGAGTTTGTTTATTTAAATGAGTTGGTAGATTATATTTATTATATTTATGAGATTTATTTTCGCTGTAAAATATTTTATTTATGTTATTATTATTGCATGTTTTTATTTTATTTTTTAAGGCTTGTTACGGATTACGGATTCGAAAGAATTCCATTTCCCTAGCGTCGGTCATGCCCTTGTTTTGGATCATGACAATCTACAAACTTACAATATAATTTTAAATTCATTCAATTTTTTATCAAATTAATATAGATTTTTTAATTTATTATACATTCATCGTAAATAATTATAATATATATTTTTTATTTTTAATATAAAAATAAAACATATTTATGTAGAATTTTCATCATTTCAATATAACTATGTAATTAATACTATATTAGTTAAGATTTATCATATTAACATAACTTTAATTATCAAATATCATTAAAATTGTTGTAGTGTGTACACACATACACTATTTACAAATATTTCAAGAATTACAATTATCAAATCATATTAAAAAAATTTATTTCAGTATGACAACCCTTATTTATGGTGCAATATTAAGCGCAAAATTTGAATTCATATTAGTATGGTAAACTAAACATTAATTGATGAATGTTGATTACATAAATCACATCAACACGATGCCAATTATAAGTTGTATACATGTCAATATGATAAATTATAATCAAGTGTCATACCGATTACATAAGTCGTTTTAGTACAATAACAATTTATAAAATTAAGTCCAAACTAATATAATAAATCTTAATTAATATAATATTGATTATATATTTCTATTGAAATAGTGTTAATTTTAAATCAATATGGTTTAGATTTATTTTAATGTTAAAATAAAATGTTATTATTGTTATAAAACCCCAATAAATTAACAAAATTTATGTTAATTTATCAAAAAACAAGAAGAATGTAAAACTATATTATAAGTTTATGGATCAAATAGAACTTTTAATTTTTTTTTATCTTAGTATATTTAATGGTAAATTAAATGGTAGACTACATAGCAAAACTTTTGTATATACTAATTTTTTTCCTTACGTGCAACATTGTTATTAAATACTTATATTTATAATATAAATAAGTTAAGAAGTAAAATTACTAAAAAAAATAATAATAAATATAAAATGATTAAATAAATAAGAAAAATAAACATAAATAATTGTGAAAAAATAAAATCTTTATTTTGAATTTTTTTACTTTCATTATTATACAATACAATTATATATTCTTTATTAATCTCACTGTAAACAAATTAAAATAAAATAATATAAATAAATATGAAATATGAAACAACAAATTATTTGTGAGTTTTAATGTTGAATTTATAAATAGAAAATAGAAATTAAATATACATTAAAATTTTTCAATTTTAATATTTAGAGTGAATATTATAGTTATTTATTAAATGTTTTCAAATGTTAAGTTTCCAATGACATATAAATAGCTTACACATACACATATGTAAATTTTTTAGCCTACTAAAAAATGGAAACAATACTTAGTGAAAAAAGAAAAAAAATACAAAATTTAAAAAATACAAAAATTTGGTTTGCTATTATTATGTTTCATTTAAAATTAAACTGAGTAATACTTATTAACTGTTGTGAAATAAAGATTGAATTACTTATTTTGTTATAGAACTAAACTTGAATTTAGTAGTATTTAACTAGAAGAAAAATATTTTATAGTAGAATGATTTTGAGATAATTTAGAAAGAGTTTGGAGAGAATTTAGAAAGAGTTTGGAGAGAATTTAGAGAACTATAATATTGAAAGAATTTGGAGAGTAATCTATCTTTTCTTCTTCTTAATCTTAACATCCTCATTAATGAATTTCAATCCCTTTATATAGAGATTTTCTTTTCACTATTTGAGAACTATTCTCTTACAAGCAATATATTGTTCATTCACAAGCAATATATTGTTCATTCACATTCATAATACTCCCCCTTGAATAACAATATTTTGCAACTGCCTCGTTAAAACCTTGCTAAATAAAACCCAGTGGGAAAAACTTTAGCTTAAGGAAAAAGAGTACAGTGCTTGATATTCTCCCCCTCAAGTTGATATGTATAATCTTCCTTCACATAGTATGTAGATGTCGCATTCCAATATCGTGAACGTGCTTTCTAAAGATTGTAGTTGGAAGTGCCTTTGTGAAAAGATCAGCTGAATTCTGGCTAGACTGAATATACTTGATATCTATATGATTGTCTTTTATTAGCTCTTGAGTGTATGAAAAGAATCTTGGAGGTATATGTTTGGTTCTATCACTTTTGATATATCCTTCCCTTAACTGTGCAATGCATGCTGCATTATCTTCATATAAAATTGTTGGACTTTTGTTGACTGGAAAACCACAAGATTCTTCAATATGATGTGTTATTGATCTAAGCCACACACACTCTCTACTTGCTTTATGTAGTGCAATAATTTCAGAATGATTTGAGGAAGTAGTGACAAGCGTTTGTTTCTGGGAATGCCAAGAAATTGCAGTTCCATTATTTGTGAACACATAGCCTGTTTGAGATTTCGCTTTATGAGGATCAGATAAATGCCCTGCATCTGCATAACCAATCAATTCTTGTTTTGAATTGTTAGAATAAAATAAACCCAAATCAACATTTCCTCGAAGGTATCGAAGTATATGTTTGACCCCTTTCCAATGCCTTTTTGTTGGAGCTGAACTGAACCTCGCTAATAAATTAACTGCAAAAGAAATGTCAGGTCTAGTACAATTAGCAAGATACATTAGAGCTCCAATGGCACTGAGATATGGAAATTTAGGACCAAGAATTTCTTCATTTTCTTCACAGGGTCGAAATGGATCAGTTTCAATATTGAGTGATCTAACGACCATTGGAGTACTTAAAGGATTTGCTTTATCCATATTAAAGCGTTTCAAGATCTTTTCTGTGTAATTTGATTGATCCACAAATATCCCATTGTGCATTTGCTCAATTTGTAAACCAAGGCAATACTTGGTTTTTCCAAGATCTTTCATTTCAAATTCTTCCTTTAAGTATACTGTTGCTTCATGGATCTCATTTTCTGTTCCAATGATATTCAAATCATCAACATATACAGCTATAATCACAAATCCGGATATTGTTTTCTTAATAAAAATGCATGGGCAAATAATATTACTCACATATCCTTTATTAATCAAATAATCGCTTAAACGATTATACCACATGCGCCCAGACTGTTTTAACCCATATAAAGATCTCTGGAGCTTGATCGAATACATTTCTTTGGGTTTTGTACTTAATGCTTCAGGCATTTTAAATCCTTCAAGGATTTTCATATAAATGTCACTATCAAGTGATCCATACAAATAAGCAGTCACAACATCCATAAGACGCATTTCTAATTTCTTAGAAACTACTAGGCTAATCAGATACCTGAACGTAATTGCATCCATAACAGGAGAATACGTTTCATCATAATCAATTCCTGGCCTTTGTGAAAAACCTTGAGCTACAAGTCTAGCTTTGTACCTTATTATTTCATTTTTCTCATTTCTCTTTCGTACAAAGACCCACTTGTATCCTACAGGTTTCACATTTTTAGGCATAGGAATAATTGGCCCAAAAACATTTCGTTTGTTTAGTGAGTCCAATTCAGCCTGCATAGCATCTTTCCATTTTATCCAATCATGCCTATTTTGACATTCCATGACTGATTTTGGTTCAGGATCATCTTTGTCATTTATGATTTCACATGCAACAGTATATGATAATGTTTCATGACTTTCTTTATTTTCTATTTCTTCAGGGATATTTTCCTCGCTATCAATATGATTATCTACTCCCTTTCTCTTTCGAGGATTTTTATCCTTAGAACCAATTGGTCTTCCACGCTTCTGGCGTGTTTTAGACTCATGAGTGTCTTTATTCTCAGATTTTATTTCTGGAATTTCAATACGAGCAGGAGCATTGGCTGCTGGTATATATGATTTAGTCACTCTTTTTGTATCAGTAAATGCATCTGGCAATTGATTTGCAATTGCTTATAAGTGCACAATCTTTTGCACTTCTAATTCACATTCTTTTGTGTGAGGATCCAGATGCAATAATGATGGTTCATTCCATGAAATATCCCTTTTCACTTCTTTCTCCCCTTTTCCTAATGTTGGAAAAATAATCTCATTAAATTGGCAATCAGCAAAACGTGCTGTAAAAACATCATCAGTTAGAGGTTCAAGATATCTAATAATCGAGGGTGTTTCAAACCTAACATAAATTCCCAATCTTCGTTGAGGACCCATTTTTGTGCGCTGAGGTGGCGCAATGGGTACATATACTGCACAACCAAAAATTTTGAGATGGGAAATATTTGGCTCTTGACCAAATGCCAATTGTAGTGGGGAGTATGCACTAGGTCTGATGCGAATTAATGAAGCAGCATGTAGGATTGCATGACCCCAAACTGAAATAGGAAGCTTTGTTCTCATTATTAATGGTCTAGCAATAAACTGAAGTCGTTTAATCAATGATTCAGCTAAACCATTTTGAGTATGTACATGGGCAACGGGATGCTCAACAATGATCCCAGTAGACATACAATAATCATTGAATGCTTGAGATGTAAATTCACCAGCATTATCAAGTCTTACCCTCTTGATTGTATAATCAGGGAATTGTGCTCGTAATTTAATAATTTCAGCAAGCAACCTTGCAAATGCAACATTACGAGTTGACAATAGACAAACATGTGACCATCTACTAGATGCATCAATTAATACCATAAAATATCTGAATGGTCCACATGGTGGGTGAATTGGCCCACATATATCACCTTGAATTCTTTCAAGAAACATAGGTGATTCATTTTGAATTTTAGATGGTGAAGGTCTCAAGATTAATTTTCCAAGAGAACAAGCTGTACATGGCATTTCATTTGATTGAGGAATTCTTTGCCCCTTCAAGGGATGCCCATGTGAATTCTCAATTATCCTTCGCATCATTACTGATCCAGGATGACCTAATCTGTCATGCCATAAATTTATTATTGAAGGATCATAAGATTTTTCTTTTACTGCCATATTTGATTCAATTACATGTATATGCATATAATGCAATCCAGTAGGGAGTTTTGGCAGTCTTTCCAATACTTGCATTTTTCCTGATTCATAGGAAACTATATTTAAATATTTGTTACCATTTATAGTAATAGATTGGGTATCACACCCATTTCGATATATGTCATCAAAACTCAACAAATTTCTTATTGATTTTGGTGAAAACAAAGCTTCATCAATTATAAACTTTGTTCCATTTGGTAACATAAATTTAGCTTTGCCAATTCCTTCAATCAGATCTACAGGACCTGATATTGTTTTTACAACTGCCTTTGTGGGCTTTATTTCAGAGAAATAATCTCTATTTTTCAAGATAGTATGTGTAGTACCACTATCTGGTATGCAGAGATCTCCAATATTGTCTTTATGTTGAGTACAATCCATATTAAACTTCAAAATAGATAAACATAAAATTAATCAATTAAGGTAAAAACATAAAATAATTATAAAGTCGGACATTTTATTTAATTTAAAAATAACATACATTACAATAACATATTCTTCAGAATCAAATAAGTAATAACAATATACTTAAAATTATAGATGTCTCAATTTCCATTGTCAGTAAAATCATCAGTAAAATCAGAAACATCTAAATGAGTTGTATCATTAACATGAGTATGATGCTCATTGAAGTTTATTTCCTTTTCTTTGCCTTTCAATGATGCCTTATAAAGTTGGCAAAGATGTGGTGGTGTTCGATAAATTCATGACCAGTGTCCTTTACTACCACATCTGAAACACACAGTTTCAGACTTATATTGAGGCCTTTCTTGAACACCACTGATGACTGATTTTAACTTCTTTTGAGGTTGAGTCTGAGTTTGTTGTGGAGTATTATTATATTTATTTCCACGACCATGGCCAAAGAATTGACCTCCTCCACATCCACGACCTCTACCTCTCCCACGTCCACGACTATTGTAATTTTTATATCTGGAATAATTTGTAGCATTTGCTTCTGGAAATGCTATTGAGCCAGTGGGACGGGATTGATGATTTTTCATCAAGAGTTCATTATTTTTCTCAGCTACCAGTAGGCATGAAATTAGTTCAGAATATTTTTTAAATCTCTGCATCCTGTATTGTTGTTGCAGTGTAACATTTGATGCATGAAATGTGGAGTAAGTTTTCTCCAACATATCTTCATCTGTGACTGTCTGTCCACAGAATTTTAATTGTGATACTATTCTGAACATTGCAGAATTATAGTCACTCACTTTTTTGAAATCTTGAAAGCGTAAAGCTCTCCATTCATCAATGACTACTGGTAGTATTACATCTCTTTGATGATCATATCTGTCTTTTAGATCCTTCCAAAGAACACTTGGATCTTTGACAGTCAAATATTCACATTTTAATCCTTCATCAAGATGACGACGGAGAAAAATTATAGACTTGGCTTTATCTTGCAATGAGGTGTTATTATTTTCTTTTATGGTATCAATTAACCCCATTGATTGAAGATGCATCTCTACATCTAGAATCCAAGACATATAATTTTTTCCCGTGATGTCAAGAGCAACGAACTCAAGCTTTGCTAGATTTGTCATTATGATAACTAATAAAAAAAATATAACTCAATTAGAATTCATAAATTTGATGGCTACTAAAAAAAATCAAACATGATCAGAAATTTACTAATTAATTATATCATGAATGAATATTGCAAGAAATAATAGTGGTACAAAAAATGATACAATAATACTTAAAATTATATCAAATAGAAAATCATCTTCCATATTAATTATTCCTAAAACTATTATAATAGTCATGATCAAAACACAAATATAAATATACCAAATCATGTTTACAATTTAGAGTAAAGAGAGAAAGAGAAAATGTATGAATTTGTGTGAATGAATAGCATTTATAGCTCATCTATTTATAATGAAAAATATAGCCGTTTATTACCGTTATATTACCGTTGGTAATAAAAATATAGCCGTTAGAATTTTTTTTTTTTAATATAATATATTGAGAAATAAATTATATAAAGTAAAATCAATAAATAATGTTGATATGATTATTTATAGCAAGTGAGTTAACATAACGATATGTATAAATATGGGGCAAAACCGTCCATTAATATAAAATGGGGTATATAGCCTTCCATTAACATAAATAATAAAAAAATAAATATGCATAAATATAAATTGGTAGGAGGCATAGCCATCCATAAGGTTAAAACCATTTCTAGCAATATTTGCATCAATGGTGTAGTTAGTAAAACAAAATAAAAATAACAATTAATATAAAGGTAGATTGAAGAAATAAATATAAATATATAAATTAGTAGGAGGCATAGCCATCCATGATAATATATAATCAAATAATATATTCATAAATATTAAATATTAAGAAATATGTACCTTATTATTTTGATCGAGAGCTCTTCGTGCTGATAACGTGTTGTGAAATAAAGATTGAATTACTTATTTTGTTATAGAACTAAACTTGAATTTAGTAGTATTTAACTAGAAGAAAAATATTTTATAGTAGAATGATTTTGAGAGAATTTAGAAAGAGTTTGGAGAGAATTTAGAGAACTATAATATTGAAAGAATTTGGAGAGTAATCTATCTTTTCTTCTTCTTAATCTTAACATCCTCATTAATGAATTTCAATCCCTTTATATAGAGATTTTCTTTTCACTATTTGAGAACTATTCTCTCACAAGCAATATATTGTTCATTCACAAGCAATATATTGTTCATTCACATTCATAATATTAACTAATTTTTAATTTTATAACTAAATAATATTAATAAAAAGAAAAGTAATTCATAAATAAAGTTTTAATCATTACAAATTTTATTTTGTAACTCAATCATTTTATTAGTTACTCGTATGTTTAACATGTTGAGATATAAAATCTGTTTATAAATTAAATTACTTTACTAATTATTTACAAATTTAAAATTTAAAATATCTATTCAATAGAAAATAAAAGTCTACTGTCAGTATTAGTATAAACTAATCGTGAATTCGCGCAATACACGGACTTTAAATAATATACATATTTTAATATAATTATAAAAATAAATTTAATAAATTTAAAACTACAAATTAATTAAATATAAAAGTGAAATTTTAGAAAGTTATTTTAACAATTTTATTTAATAATTTTTTTATTAAAAGTACATATATATATTTTTAATATGTATAGTAATAATAATAATTGGAGAAATAAAATAAAAATAGAAGATAATTGGTAAGTTACACATTTTTACTTAAGAAAAATGTGTTTTTAATTGAATAAAAGGTGGATTTTTAATTATAATAAAAAACATATCTCTAATGAAAAAAAAAAGAGTAATACTTTAGATGTAATATAATTAAAATGTTTTATATTAAATAAAACATATGCATTTTAGAATAAGAATTTTATAAAGAGAAAAAGGTAACTAAATCAATATATATATATATATTACATTAATTTTATTTTCTTTTCTTTTTATTGCCATTATTTTTAAATATAATAGAATTTATTTTGAGACTATTAAATTACTATTAGAGTAATAGTGTTTTAGTTAAGAATTTTTTTTTAAAAAAATTCTAATTATCTAGGAAAAATGATTGAGTGATTTTGAAAAAATAATTGAGTGACTTGAGATTAAAAATACGTATTACATAAAAACTTTTAGAATTTAAGTAGTATTAAAATATTTATAATAGTATTTTAGTTAAAAAATAATAATAAAAACTATACTAAATATTTTTTTTTTAATAAAAATCAGGATTTTTAATAATTTTAGTATGTATAATAGTGTGGATATATCATTTAAATCCTAACCCATTAGAAATTCTATTTTTAAAAATTTTCTTAATTAAAACACTATTATACATCAATAGTAATTTAATAGTCTCAAAATAAATTTTATTATATTTAAAAATAATAGCAATAAAAATTAAAAAAATAAAATTAATGTAATATATTTTATTTTTAATTTATTTAGTTACCTTTTTCTCTTTATAAAAATTATTATTTTAAAGTACATATATTTTATTCTATATAAAACACATTAATTACACTACATTTAAAATCCTACTCATCTTTTTCATTGGAAATTATATATATATATATATATATATATATATTTATTTATTTATTTATTTATTTATTTTATATACATATCTAAAAATTGTGTAGTTCATAAATTATTTTCTATTTCTATTTTATTTCTCCAATCTATATATTTTTAATGTACATATCAACAATATATACATACTTTTAATAAAAAAATTAATAAAAAAATTTATTATAATAACTTTTTAAATTTTACTTTTATATTTCATTAATTCACAGTTTTAAATTTATTAAAATTATTTAATAATTATATCAAAATATGTATATTATTTAATGTCCATGCAACCGAAATTGATTGAAATATGTATAATAGTATTATGTGTATATTATTTAAATGCTAAAAACATTGACTACCAAAAAAAATAAAGTCACTTAGGTGTTCATTGAATAGATCTAGTATGCAAAGCTCCTCATATGCAGCCTAAAGTAAGGGATCTATTAATAAAACTTGCTTGAAGTGGAAGATGGAACTTTTCTTTCTATCAGTATACCTAAGCCAGATAAAGTTCAATAGATGTGTAATGACCCAATATTTTTAAATTATTAAAAATATATTTTCGGATATACAGTGTTAATAATATTTTAAATTTCTATTTATTATGATTATTTTATTGAGATTTAAAAGTTAGTTTACTGTTAAGTATTATTTATTTTTTTAATAATATTATTATATTATAATTATTTGTGACTAGTACTTATTTAATTTACGTTAAATATTTTTATTACGTAAAATAATTTATTTAGAAGTTTTATTATTTAAAAATATATTAAAGTAATTATTATTATTATTTTCTTTATTATTAGTGTGCATGTGTATCATGCATGTGTGTTATTTTTATTGTTATTATTATTGTTGTACTATTACTATCATTATTGTTATTATTATTATTATATGTGCATGTGATGTGCATATGTTTTGTGTGTGTAATTGTGTTAGTGTGTGTTATGTGTGTGTATGTATATATATATTAAAAAAAAGAGACAGCAGGTCAAAGAAAAACGGGCCAACTCACCTTTCTCCCCCCACTTTCTTTTTTCTTTCTTTTTTTTTCTTCTACCATTTGTGCCTCTGCTAGCTCCACCAACGCCACCACCCAAGCACCAGATCACCTCTGGAGCTCACCACTTCTTCCTCTTACCTTCTTGACGTCGTCTGAAGCTCCGAAGTTGCCAAAAATCATGTGGGATTGAGAAGAGCTACTGGAGCTTTGACAAAATTTTCGATCGATTTAGCTCAAGTTTTGGGCTCGTTAGACTCTTCTCGATGTGTACTTCTCGATTCTCAAGTCATTTAGACTTTACGACATCCAGATTATGAGTTTTCTTCAATTTTAGTTTATATATATTTTAGGTTTTTATTTTTTTAGCTTAATTGTGTTTGATTCTTGATAAATCCTTTTGGAAATATTATTGATAACTGGTATCTAGAACTCTTGGGCTTGTGTGTAATTGTGTTAGTGTGTGTTATATATATATATATATATTAAAAAAAAGAGATAGCAGGTCAAAGAAAAATGGGCCAACTCACCTTTCTCCCCCCACTTTCTTTTTTCTTTCTTTTTTTTTCTTCTGCCATTTGTGCCTCTGCTAGCTCCACCAACGTCGCCACCCGAGCACCAGATCACCTTTGGAGCTCACCACTTCTTCCTCTTACCTTCTTGACGTCGTCTGAAGCCCCAAAGTCGCCAAAAATCATGTGGGACTGAGAAGAGCTACTGGAGCTCTGATAAAATTTTTGGTCGATTTAGCTCAAGTTTTAGGCTCGTTAGACTCCTCTCGATGTGTACTTCTCGATTCTCAAGTCATTTTGACTTTACGACATCTAGATTATGAGTTTTCTTTAATTTTAGTTTATATATATTTTAAGTTTTTATTTTTTTAGCTTAATTGTGTTTGATTCTTGATAAATCCTTTTGGAAATGTTGTTGATAACTGGTATCTAGAACTCTTGGGCTAGGCATCCTGCGAGGCATAAACAGAGGGCAAAGTGAGAAGTGGGGAGGATCCCCACTCCCCACGAACACTCCGATACCTAAGTTAGAGAATGGAAGCAAGGAGAATGTAAGATAGCGTGAATGTGTGAGAATGAGATGATCCCTTATGAGGGATGTATGGCTCTATATATAGTAATACTCAAACCTGGAAGGAGTCAGTTTTCGTGTGGAATAGTGAATCATAATCTTGGTAGGAGAGTGTTCCTTTTGTGCTTAGGACTCCACTTTAAGGTAGTCCCCATTCCGGACGATTCTGCCTTCTTGCTAATCCATGTGTCCCTATTCAGGGGGTAAGGGACCCCTAATTAGGCGGGAATATTCTGGATGGTATTAAGAGTCCCCCCGGGGTATTCGGATATTTATGTATTTACGTCTGGGTAGGATACTGATGCTCTTATAAGAGAATAAAACAGTAATAAAGGCCAGTGAGCTGAGGTGGCCAGCCTCAATCACGAGTAGAGCTCAATGCTGAGTATCTGGATGGTCGTCGTTAAATCATAATCTGTAGAGCTGAGCTATCCGCCAAATGTCTATGAGCACAACAATAGATTAACCCATCAATTTGGAAACGATATGACGGAACCAATCGTCATTGGATTTTTGATGCTCAATGCATGGACATGAGGCTTTATGAGCTTGGAACCTCAGTACTACGGAAGCGACTTGAGGGTGCTAAATTCAGTAACTGGACTTAGATATCGAGACTTAGATGCTCGGTTCAGGGACACGAGGCTTACATGCTCAGAACCTTAGTACTATAGAAGTGACCTAAGGGTGCCAGCCTCAGTCACTGGACTTAGATGCTCGAATCAGGGACGCGAGGCTTACATGCTCGGAACCTCAGTACTACAGAAGCGACCTGAGGGTGCTAACTTCAGTCATTAGACTTAGATGTGCGAGACTTAGATGCTCGATTTAGGGACGCGAGGCTTACATGCTCGGAACCTTAGTACTACATAAGTGACCTGAGGGTGCCAGCTTCAGTCACTGGACTTAGATGCTCGGATACCCGGAATGGGCCGAAAGTGATATTTGAAATGCCTTTTGAGTTGCTTAATGAGGCGGCCCAGTCAAAAATGTGGGCGAGCCCACACGAGGTGGTTTCACTTCAACTCTTAAAATCGTGTGATTGATGCGTCATTTCGTGTGTTAGTAAACAAAATGCTTGTGCTGTCGTTATCACGACTCCTTGTCCAATGGGCTATTTTATTCCCAAAGGGCACTTGGTGGCCTAGGGAGGAACGCAGCAATAATGAGGGCAGTTAATGGCATGCTTCCAAATCCTTCTGTGCCTCTATAAATACTATTGCGCTTATTAACTAGCATATTTTGCTTCTTTTTCTTTTTTGTCTTTTATTTTTGCTGCGTTGCTACTGCCTCCTACTATTTCCATTTCTTCCTGCCATAGTTCTTGCTTTTGGTGACCAGGTGATTCTTTACATCTTTTCTTTCCCTTCATTTGTCCTTTTTTGCTACTGCATTTTCCTTTTCTCTATTATGGCTCCCCGGAAAGAAATTAGTTCTGACCTCTTTGTGTCTAATGTAGATAGCGAGTTGCTAGGGTGGTATCGACGGCAGTTCTGTATCCCTACCGATTATGCCCTCTACACCATAAATAGGAGGTTTAAGGCCCATACCCCTTTACCGGGGCTAAGTAGGTTAGTAATATATTTTGACCAATTAGAGGGGGGATTGAAATTTCCCTCAGATCCCTTTGTAAAGGAATTTCTTAATAGGAATAACATTGCACCCGGTCAGCTTCATCCGAATAGCTATAGGATACTGACCGGGTTCGTCCAGCTGATGCATGAAGAGGGTAGGGACCCTGATCTAGATGTGTTTTGATATTTGTACAGACTGACTAGGAAGAAGGGAGAGCTGATGTTCTCCCTATCGGCTGTACCTAACCATACATTATTCGTTAAGCTTCCGGACCTCTATAAGAAGTGAAGGTACCATTTTTTTCATTATGGAGCATTAATCAGACTTCTTGGATGTCCGGAGGATGTGGTCGGACGAGTGTCATAAAGTGACCCATCCAGCGAACTTTTTGATCCTAATATGGAGCTAGTTTTGTGGCTACATCTTGACGGACTTGCTGAAGCTCAATTAGCAGAAGATGCATCCCAGAGGTACCTGTGGAGAGTCTGTCCGAATCGCGATCGCTCCCCCGGTGTGTTTATTTTGCTTTGAGTTATCCTTCTGACTTTCTTTATTTGTCAATCCGTAGATGGCTGACTTTTTTTATTTTACGGGCGGGAATTCCCTGGTAGATGAGCCAACTGCAGTGGAGGAGGTTTGGGTATCTCCTTCTCTGGAACGTGAAGCTCCTGTGGCTTCGGAAGCTATTCCCGTCGACCCCAAGGGCAAAGCACCAGTGGAGAGTGAGCGGCTGGAGCAGGTTGGGAGAAGAAAAAGGAGACTGATCGACCTAGGGTCAGATGTAGAGGGGCTGGATGAAGAGATCTATGTCCAGCACCCGTAATTATCTAGGTGTCCGGATATGTGGAGCTGGATATTGAAGAGGATGAAACCCCCGAGCATTTATAATAGCCAAGTACGGGATCAGTACACCGAGTCACTACGGTTACCTGGCGATATGCAGTGTTGGTCGGATGAGGGCCCGGATGGGTTACTGGATTCCATGATTGGCCAATCATTAGAGGTAAGCCAGTTTTTGCCATTTAATTAGTTGACGTACTTGCTTTTTGCTTAGGTTGTCTGTTTGTTTTCGGTAGATGATGCAGGCCTTGCTGCTGGCGAAGGACCAGTACTTCTACTTGAAGAGCTAGTACAACTTAAAGGAAACTGAGGTAAGGATAATATCAATAGATTTTAAGAAGAAGCTGGATAGTGCAAAGGCAACTCTGGAGCACTGCTAGATAAGATACACTGATGCCAAATCTGATGCTGAGGTGAATCAAAAGAAGGTGTCTGAGCTAGAACATAGCCAAGCCCAGCTAACTAGGAGGATCGAAGAGCAGGATCTTCAGATTGCTGAGCTCCAAGGGAGGTTGGCAGAGATTGAGAAGTCCCGAGCGAACGATAAGAAGGTGTATCAGAGCATGGTGGGGGGGTTTCTCAAGGCTTACTGGGCTGAGTGCAAGAGGATCCTGCTAACCCAAGACTCAAGATTGGAGTTGGGGGCATTAGACCGGATAACTCCAGCAGACCTTGCCAAACTTGCAGCGAAGGAGAACGCCCGTCGAAAGGCCAGTTCCATTCCTATGAGGGAGTCTAAAGAGGCCGGTATTGCTACCAGATCCGTCGAGCATTCAGATATTGCTGATGCTACTTCCCCCTCAATTTCCAGGCCTGGGGGTCCGAGTGTACAAATAGTAGAGTAGACATGTATAGGTTTTTTTTTATACTCGATCATATGTAAAGGCATTCCGATCAATGAAGATACTTTATTATTGAATCATATCGTATGTTAAGTACAAGTTTACTGATAGTATTTCCTAAGAGAGTCTGAGTTCCAAAACCTTGGTAGTTCCTTGCCTCCTTTCTCTTTTAGTCTGTATGCCCCCTTTATTGTGCATTCTGAGATCTGATACGGACCTTCCCAGTTTAGACCTAACTTGCCCCTTCTTGAGGCACCTTTGCCAATATTCGCTCTTCTGAGTACCCTGTCACCCATCTTGAATTATTTTGTTCGATGATGCTGATGGTGGTACCGAGTTATTTTTTATCGATGTGCCTCAGTTGTGGCTGACGCTGGTTCTCTTCGTTCCTCTAGTAGGTCTAGGCATATCTGGGCATCGACATTGTTGATGGTGTGATCGAGGTCTTGGCTTACCCGGTAACTTGGGGACCCAACCTCCACGGGAATTACTGCGTCCATGCCATAAGTCAGTCTAAATGGTGTTTCGCCAGTGGATGATCGGGGTGTGGTTCTATAGCCCAGATTACGTTGTTCAACTTTTCTACCCAATTCCCTTTTTTATTGTCAAGTCTCTTTTTCAACCCTTGCATGAGGATTCTATTTATGACCTCAGTTTGTCCATTCATCTACGGGTAAGCTACTGAGGTGAAGCATAATTTTATGTCAAGGTCTAAGTAGAAACTTCTAAATTTATGGTTGTTGAACTGTTTGTCGTTGTCCATAATTAAAGTATGGGGATGTCGAACCTGCAAATGATCTCCTTCTAGAAAAAGTGTTGTATATGGGCTTCTGTGATGGTTGGGACCGCTTTTGCTTTTACCCATTTGGTGAAATGGTCAATGGCCATAATTAAAAACTTTTTCTATGAGATAGAGGGAGGGAAAGGACCAAGGATGTCCATCCCCCATATGGCGAATGGCCAAGGGCTGCCGATGGGATGCAAAGGCCGAGAATGTTTATGACTAAGTCGAGCATAGTGCTGGCATCGGGGACATGCTTGCGTTAGCTGTTGGGCATCCTTGGACATGGTGGGCCAGTAATACCCTTAGAGTAGTGACTTTCTAGTGAGCAAATAGTGGGACTCATGCGCCCCATAAATTCCTTCATGGATTTCTTGGAGTATGTAATTTCCCTCCTCCAGGGAAATGCACTTCGACCATGGGTGTGAGAGGGACTTTCGGTAGAGCTCCCCTCGATGAACGGAATAGTGGGCTACTTTGGTCTTTAGTTTCTGAGCTTGCAGCTTGTCTTCTGGGAGTGTTTCGTGCTCAATATATTGGATTATGGGTTGCATCCATTCTGGGACTACCTGTGTCATAAAAACTTCGGTGTCTTCTGTACTGGGACTGGTTAGCGACTCGGTGAAATTCATATCCCTAAATGCTTGACTGTTTTCGGCTATGGATTTGGCAAGGTAGTCGGCCTCATTATTGTCTTCCTTGGGAATCTGGAGGATCTTCCACTAGCCTCCGTCCCGTTCAATGTGTTGTAAAAGTCACTTGGCCTTGTTTACATATTTGGCAATGTAGGTGTCTTTGACTTGAAATGCTCCGCTGACTTGGTTGACTACTAGTTGGGAATCTGAGTGTATAATGATGTGTTCAGCCCTTACTTTAGTGGCTAACTTCAAACCTGTAATGAGCACTTTGTACTCGACTGCATTATTGGTGGCATTATACTCTATACGGACTGCGTATCGGATGTGAACTTTGTGTGGCCCCCTGAGGATTGTTCCTGCGCTGAAACCCTGAGCTGAGGATGCTTCATCAATATAGAACTTCCATTCTGGTGCCTTGATCAAGGTGATGTCTTCCGGAGCCATTTCTTACACAAAATCTGCCAACGCCTGGGCTTTCATCTGCTGTCGGGGCTCGTAGTCAATGTCAAATTCATCGAGCAAAATCGACCATTGAACTAGCTTGCATGAAGTCTATGGTCTCTATAAGATTTTTTACAGCGGGAAGTGGGATCAGACCACAATATGGTGGGCTTGGAAGTAATGCTGAAGTTTTTTAGAAGCGTGGACCACGACCATGGCTAATTTGTCCAGCATGGGGTACTGAACTTTAGGTCCTTGGAGCATCTTACTGATATAATAAACAGGGCTTTGTTAGCTGCCTTCTTCCTTACTAGTACTGAAGTGATGCATTCTCGACCAATAGAGAGGTATAAATACAAGGTCTCATTCGGTATTCGCCGGCTGAGTAAGGGTGGTGAAGACAAGAATCTCTTAATGTCTTCAAATGCCGCTTGGAAATTAGCAGACCACTTAAACTTCCCAAAATTTTTAAGAGCTCGGAACAATGGTAGACATCACCTAGCCGAGTAAGAAATAAAACACCCCAGTGCGGTGATTTTACCATTTAACTTTTGTATATTATGGATGTTCTTTGGTGCCTTCATGTTGAGTATAGCTTCCATTTTTTTTGAGTTGGCTTCAATGCCCCGATAAGATATCATGAACCCTAGGAACTTGCCTGCCTAGACTCCGAAAATGCATTTATCAAGATTTAGCTTGATCCTAGATTTGCTCAGTAGCTGGAGAACCCGATCCACGTCTGCTAGGTGATGCTCCGGGTGCTTGCTCTTGATGATGATGTCATCCATATATACTTCTATGTTTGTTCTAATCTGGTCTTGGAGGACTTGGTTCATCATTCTTGGGTACGTGGCTTCAGCATTTTTCAATTTGAAGGGCATCACCTTGTAGCAGTACAACCCTTCATGAGTGATAAAGGACATTTTTTCTTGATCCTTTTCCTTAATCAGAATCTGGTGATAACCTTATGCAGCGTCGATGAAATTGTATAAGCCGTGACCAGTGGTGGAATCGACGAGTTGATCAATCGTGGGTAACGGGTAGTTGTCTTTAGGGCATGCTCGGTTGAGGTCGGTGTAGTCTACACATATTCTGTACTTCCCATTTGCTTTTTTGACAAGCACTACATTGGCTACCCATTCCAGGTGAGTAACCTCTTAAATGAACCTAACTGCTAACAACTTCATTGTTTCCTCAGTAATGATCTTCTGTCTTTTATAGGCAAAGGTTCGTTTCTTCTATGCTACTGGCTTGGCTCCTGGTTTGATGTTTAGGCAGTGACAGGCAACCCATGGGTCCACGTTGACAATTTTGGAGGCTTGAGAAGTAAAATCCTCTGAGTGTTTGGTAAGGACTTCCTTTATTTTATCTCTAAGGTTTTGGCTGAGGGCGTTGCCAATTTTCATAGTCTTTCCTTTTATGATTCGTAATGTCTATATATGTTCCACCGGTTGTGGGTCAGTGCCTTATTTTTCAACCTCCTATGCCTCTAAAGGAAAGGCCTCCACTAGAGGCTTCATGGCCATCTGATAGCACTGTCTAGCCATGTGCTGATCTCCCTTGACAGTAAGGGTCCCATTCTTAATCAAAATTTTCATGGTTAAGTGATGGATGTTGGTGACTGCATCTGCTTCATAAAGTGTTGGCTGTCCTATAATCATATTATAGGCTAGTGGTATGTCTACCACGTTGAATAGAGTCTGGATGAATTTTGTTTCCTCATTATCTTGGCTTTCAAATTCTAGGTCCAGATCGATAATCCCCATTGGTTATACCGTTCCCCTACAGAAACTAGTGATGGGGTTCTGGATGGCCTTCAGGTTGGTGACGGAGCCGCCCTTAGCTTTGTATGCATTCTAAGATAAAACGTTGATAGCATTCCCATTATCCACCAGTAGCCTTTTAACCCAATATTTATTTATGCCTGCAGTTATCACCAGGGCATTACTATGGGGGTGATGTATATGCAAATCATCTTCCGAGTGGAAAACGATGTCGCTGCTCATACCAATTTTTCTCTTTTACTACGCTTCAATCTTTTCCCAGTATTTTCTTCCCCAATAATCATATTGATCGTCCCAATCGGCTCTTTCCTGCCTTTCTTTATTTCAGCTCTATCCCGTTATTAAGTTTCTGAGTTTTTGCTTCTCCTCGGTGTGTCAATGAAATTATCAAGCTTTCCCCGCTGCACCAGTCTTTCTATAGCACTCTTCAGTGCTCTACAGCCCTTCGTGTCATGTCTGTATTCTCGATGGTACTCACAATATTGGCCTCTATCACAAGTAAATCTCCAGTTTGGGCTGATTCTCTTGGCCGGTGTGATCTCCACTCCATTCTGCCTGACCCACATGAGGATTTTGGATTGAGAGTTATTCAGGGGTGTATATCTATCTGCTTCCCTGCCAAATCTATCTGTCGGAGTTTAAAAATTCATTTTTAGGAAGCTTGCTTGTCTCTATTTTGGCCGTTCATCCTTGATCAATGGCCTGTCTTCTTTCTGACGCATCCTCTTATCTTCATCCATTTTTATCATCCAGACCGCTATCACCATCGCCTCTGCAAAGGTACTCGGCTCCTTAGTCATTATTTTATCTTTTAGCTTTCCGAGTCTAGTGCCATTTTTCAAAGCTTCTATGGTGACTTCATTAATAAGATGCTCAATCTGCATGGCTGTTTTATTAAAACGGTCAAGGTAACTTCGTAGAGATTCATCAGCTTCCTGTCGACATATCCGCAGGTCGTTGATGTTTTTTACGGGGGGAATATTGGTGATGAATCTAATACGGAACTACTCCGTTAGGTCCTCAAAAGAAGTGATTGAATTCTCTAGGAGCCGGTGAAACCATTTTTAAGTGCTCTTTACAAGTGTGCTCGGGAAGACTCTGCACATGATTTCGTTGTTTACATTCTGGAGCAGCATCTTTGTCCAGAACGCCGATATATGACTGATGGGGTCTCCTATCCCATCGTACTGATCGAGCTGCGGGATTCTGAACTTACTAAGAATCTCTGTTTGAATTATCTTACTGATAAATAGAGTTCTACTATCCACAATCCATTCCTCTTCCTTTCTAGGTTTGGTCCGGGCTTTGCACATTGCTTCCTCAACCTTCTATGCTAATTTTGAATCATCAAGGGCCAGAATAGTAGAACTGCACTCCCCTTCTGGTGATTTAGCCTTCCTTATGCTCATCCCTAGGGCCTGTCAGGGTGTGGTGTTATCGTCATTTTGAGCCGGATTAGCGCGCTCGCTCTATACTATAGCATTTAGCTGTAGTTGCATTAAAGCTATCTGCGCTTGAATATTTTTTATCATGACTTCCCTACTGATTTAATCAAGGCTGACTGCTTAGGTCACAATGTTTAGGTTTGGAGTGGTTATCGCTGGCATTTCTGGTAGACTTGGAAAAGGTATTGAAGGTATCGATCGATGGTGTTGCAGCGGAGCGTAGTACGGGAGATCTATGCCTAAGGATGGGTATTTTAGGGTGTTCTCCGGAAGTGAAGGTATATGTCCGGATGAGGCTCCAGCATGCTGCAAGGTGGGTGGTAGTATTATTGCTGGGAGAGGGTCTGAAAGGTCGGTCGAAAGGATAGGTGCAGAAGAATTGGTGCCGGCTCCAGGAATCTGGGCTGGTGGTGGACTAGAAGTCATGGTGAAGGTGTTTGTAGCTTAGCAAGTAAATGGATGGCTTTTCCCAAGGAGTTCTCACAGACAGCGCCACTTGATAACTGGTATCCAGAACTCTTGGGCTAGGCGTCCTGCGAGGCACAAATAGAGGGCAAAGTGAGAGGTGGCGAGGATCCCTACGAACCCTCCGATACCTAAGTTAGAGAATGGAAGCAAAGAGAATGTAAAATAACTTGAATGTGTGAGAATGAGATGATCCTTTGTGAGGGATGTAGGGCTCTATATATAGTAATACTCAAACCTAGAAGGAGTCAGTTTTTGTGTGGAATAGTGAATCATAATCTTGGTAGGAGAGTGTTCCTTTTGTGCTTAGGACTCCACTTTGGGGTAGTCCCTATTCCGGACGATTCTGCCTTCTTGTTAATCCATGTGTCCCTATTTAGAGGGTAAGGGACCCCTAATTAGGCAGGAACATTCTGGATGATATCAGTTGTTATATGAAACTTAAGCTCCCTAAATATATTTTTATTTTATTTTTTTGAATTTATTTAAATTATGGGTAATTATTGAATTTTAATAATTAAAAAATGAATTTTTATTAATTATGTGTTTTATGTGTTATTATGAAAAATTATGTTAAATTAATATAGTTAATTTAAATTATTAATTTTAGAAGTGAGAAAATAAATTTTCGTAATTTTGAATAATTTTTAGTAAATAGTTAGGTATTATGTAATTTTTGGACTTATAGGTAAATTAGGTGTTTTTATTGAAATTATAGTTAAATAACATGTTTTAAATAATTTTGAAATAATAAATGGTATTAAAATAATTTTTATGAATTATTTACTATTTTTAACTAAATAATACTAATTTTCAAAAATATATTCAAATAATAATTTTATATACTATTTTTATGATTAAATGACTTTTTAACTATTTTATTATATATTTAAAATATTTGAATAATTAATTGTGAATTTTACTATTTTATGTTAAATAATTGAACTTTTGGATTTTTATTAATATTATATAATTTATTTGAGATTTTATTTATTTAATGTGAAAATAATTATATTAAGTGTTTTTTTTTATGTTTAAATATATAATTTTTTAGTATTTTATGGATATTTATAGAATTTAATGATTTTTATTATATTTATTATTTAATATTTTTTTATGGTGAATTGTGAACCTCAGTTGGGAATTTGAGTAGTTTGGGGTCCCAACCCGAGGTGTTGAGCTTTGTGAATTTAGAAGTGTGTTTTCTGGCAGAATCGGCTTTATTTTTCAATAGAGAGATGTCCATTTTACAAAGGAGATTCTGCTAATTTTTTGGTATAATTCTCGTAAAACATGATATTGTGTCAATCATGAGTTTCTGGTTTTTGATTGAGTTTTGATTCTTAGATCGAGTCTTCCTTTAGAATTCTTAGAAATCTAAGTTAGGAGTTTATTATGATATTTGTTATTATTCATTTTTCTAGTTGTGTCGAGACTGAGATCTATCGGACCAGACCTATCGAGTCTGTCTTGAGGAGCACAAACTTGTGAGTTATTATTTTATATATGAATTGCGTATAGGATGCATGATATTGAGTATTCATTTTTTTTATATGTATTTTATATGAATTGTTTTATTAAATGATTTAGTATATGTTAGGTATACTTTCAATATATTTTTGGTATATTTCGATATTTATGCAACATATATGCTTGTTATATTTTCAATATACAATTAGTATATTTTTTATATATTCATGGTTTGTTTTTGGTATATGTGAGGCATATATATCGGGTATATTTTCACTATACATTTGGCATATTTCTAGTATATAAATGGTACATTCTCCTATAATGAATGCCATTATATGTTAATTGTGCATTTTATTATTTTTCTTTAAATATACAATTTATTTGAAGGATATCATTAGAATGTGCTACATAGTAGGCTGCACTAGGACTGTGTACGTACCAGTGCAATAGATTTTAGGGTTGAGTTTATGAAATCATTTGAGATGAAATTTGATTGATCGATTATTGAGAATTGATGTGATTGAGTAGTGTGATTGCGGGAGCTCGGTTGACCTAGTGTCTCGGGGCCAATCACATTGATAGTGAGACTGTGGGAGCTCAGTTGACTTAGTGTCTCAGGGCTAATCTACTGTCTAAAATGGAATAAGAGAATTACTTTGGAATTAGGTGAGCTTGATGGCTAGTGAGATCTTTTGATTGAGGTTGTGGATATTTAGGGTTCTATTTGATCCCTCCTTTAAATAAATGTTTTCTGCATTTATTATATATATAAAAGTGAATTTTAGCATTTGTGTGAAATGCGTATATATGTATATTATTATACTGATGTTTGACTGTATAGAAATTAGATTGCATGTGTATATATTATAATAATTCACTCAGTAAAGTCTGATTCCCCTCAATATTTTTTTTAGGAGATTCTTCTTCAGACCTCACTAGTAGTGTTTTACGCCGGTCTTCTTCAGTCCCAGCTAAATTATATAATTTTATTATTTGAACTCCTATCGTATTCTAGAAAATTGCAGTAGTAGTGTACTGTATCAACAGTGTGTTATTTTAATATTTTGAAATTTTTGTATCAGAATATTGTATCAATATTTTATTATGGTATGACATTTTAAGTATTTATTTTTATATCAATTTAAATTTTAATTTTGGTATATTTTTATTTATTTATTACATGTATTTTTATTTTTAAGGCTTGCTACTGTCATGACCTAAATTCGGGAGTCATAACCGGTGCTAGAGAACGGAAATTCTTTCGAATCTGGAATCTGTAGTAAGCCTAAGAAATAAAAAGCATGTAATAAATAAATAAAAATACAACAGAATTAAAACTTAAATCAATATAAAATAAATACTTAAATGTCATTTCATAAAATAAAAATATTTTCATACAATATTCAAAGAAAGGCCTCTTACTAAAAAAATAACATTCTACAGATACAAACACTACTACTGTAGTTTTCTAAAATACAATAAAGCTTAGATAAATAATTTACATAATCTAGCCAGTGCTGAAGAAGTCCGGCGTAGAGGTCTACTATTGAGGTCTGATGATGAGAAATCTCTTGAAAACAATATTGAGGGGAGTCAAACCTCACTGAGTGAATTATTATCATATATATACATGTAATCTAAAGTATATACAGTCAAACATCAATATATATATACATATACATAGACATTTCACATAAATGCAAAAATTCATTATATCTATAAAATAGATGCATAAAATTATTTTAATTAAAGGACCGGAGCAGAACCTTAATAGTTCGCAACCTCGATCATAAATAATTAATGGCCTCTAGGCTTAATCAAAACTCCAAGAATTACTTTTTCCAACTTAAGGTAGTAGACTGACCCCGAGTGCACTAGATCAATTGAGGTTCTGCAATCTCACTACTGGAATGACTGGCCCTGAGTACACTCGGTCAACCGAGGATCCACAGTCAGCCTTTCCCAAAACTAATATCTTAATAACAATTATCATATTTGACCTAATTCTATCGCATTGTTGCGCAACAGTCCTTGCGTAGCCCACTAGGTAGCATGCTCTACTGCTATCCTTCAAATCATTCTTATAATTATTAAAAATAATAAATGCATAATACAAATATAATAACATTCATTTAAAGAGGAATATACAAATTATATACAGAGAAAATACCAAAAGTATACTGAAAATATACTAAATGTATACTAAATATATATCATATATATATATATGCCATAATATACTCCAATAAACCATGAATATACTAGGTATATATTGAAAATTACAACATGCATATATATATCAAAATATACAAAAAATATACTATATCATTTAATAAAATAAATCATGTATAAACATATAATAAAAATGTGAAAATCCTTATTCATGCATTCTATATGCAATGCATATATATAATAATAATTCACAAGTTTGCGCTCCTCGAGACTCACTCGACGGGTCTAGTTCGATAGGTCTCGGTCTTGGCGCAACTAGAAAATAAATAATAATAACAATAAAAATAATTTTTAACTTATACTTCTAAGAATTCTAAAGAAAAACTCGATCTAGCAATTCAAAACTCAGACAAACACAAAAATTCAGGATCGATCCGATGTCATATTTTACGAGAATTCTATTGAAAATTTGACAGAACCGCCTCTGTAAAATGGACATCTCTCTATTGATAGTAGAGTTGATCATGCAAGGAAAACATACTTATAATTACCATAAAGCTCAACACCTCAGGTTGGGATCTCGAACTGCACACATTTTCAATCGAGGTTCACAATTTTCAACAATCAATATAAAATAATAAATATATTAAAAATCATTAAATTTCATAAAATACCAAAATATAATACATTTAAACATTAAATCACTAAATATAATTATTTTCACAAGAATTAAATAAAAATCTCAAATAATAATATAATATTAATAAAAATATAATTTTTCAATAATCCACATATAATAATAAACTCAAATAACCTAATTATATAATAAAAGGAATTAAAAATCAATTTAATCACTAAAATAGTAAATAATATATTATTTGAATATAATTTTCCAAAATTAGTATTAATTAGTTAAAAATAGTAAATAATTTATAAAAATCATTTTAATACCCTATATAATTCTAAAATCATTTAAAACATATTATTTAACTATAATTTCAACAAAAATACACAATTAACCTATATATACAAAATTCACATAATACTAATAATATTCTCAAAAATTATATAAATTCACTAAAAATTATTTTAATAATTCTAAAATTATTAACTCAAATTAATAACACTAATTTAACTAAATTTCCAATAAAAATAATTAATTAACATAATTATCAAAAATTCAATATTTTAATATTAAAATAATAAATAATACCCATAATTAAAATTAATTCAAAAAAATAAACTAAAAATATATTTGAGTAGATTCAGCTATACACAAACACATTCTCAAAGATAAAATTCATGAATCAAAGTCAATAATTCAAAAAAAATTTGAAACCTTAATGTCATATAAACTAAACTTGGACATAACTTAAAATCTAGAGAGTTTAAGCTTAAAAGGTGCTTAGATATGGACTCATCAGTCCAAGAGGAGTCGATCAACACTGGAATGAGGAGCTGAAGTGACTGGAAAAGCTACTAGAAAAAATGGTGGTCTCATGGTCACCTTTGGCTTCAACGGCTCTATCGTGCTTCAGGCGATGCTCAGGTAATGGTGAGGATGAGAGGAAGAAGAAGAGATGATAGTGGTGATGGCTGGTTGCTTGGGGCTACTGGTTGGTTGCTGTATAACTCAGGAAGAAGAAAGAAAATAAGCAAGGAAAAGGAAAGAAATGAAAATGGAAGGGAAGGATGGGTGGTTGACAACATGAGGTACTTTTGACCAACTTTTATTTTATATATATATACACACACACACATAAACACACAACCATACAATAATAATAACACAACAATAACAATAACATTAACCCTAATTAAATAATAATAACAATATAAATAATAATATTATTTAAAATAATAACTCACAAAATAATTATTTTACGTAAATAAAATATTTAGAATGAAATAAATGGATAATATTCACAAATAGTAATAATATATATAAATAAAATTTAAAATTTTATTAACACTGCATATCTCAAAATAAATTTATATTATTTAAAATACAGTTTTTCCGGATTCGAAAGAATTCTCATTCCCTAGCGCCGGTCATGACTCCCAATTTGGGTCATGACAAGATGAGTTTAATATAAGATGTAGATGAACACAACAAACTAACAAATCAACAAATAAAAGTCAATTTTTCAATAATTATGTTGGTTTAGAAATTCAAACATGAAACTGTGCCTGCAGTTAATTCCTTTTCAGAAAGGTATTAAAGATAGTATATAAACTTTTGAATACTACAATTCATAGCATGCAGATACAGCTCTTGGCTTCAAAAAAGAAAACAAATACTTCAACAATAGTGAAATTTTAACACCTGCTAAAATGTAAAGTTAAAACATGATCCGTCAATTCCATTAACTTCTCATACTTATGACATTCAAGTTGCAGACATATTTAGTGAGGTAACAAAAGGAACACCCTAATAGGTATATGATTTTACTCAAAATATATCAATTAAAATGCATCATTATTTTGGGAGTTATAACACCATTTGTAAGAAAAATGGTGAGTAACTTGTAAATAGGCCCTAGAACATAATGCTCAGTTGCACTATTCAGAACTTATGTGTAGTATGTATAATAGTGTTTTAGTTGAGAATTTTTAAAAATATAATTTCTAATAGTTTAGAAAAAGTTATTGAGTGATTTTAAAAAATAATGAGTGATTTAATATTAAAATATACGTATTATATAAAATTTTTTAGAATTTGAGTAGTATTATAATACGTATAATAGTGTTTTATAAAAAATAATACTTAAAAAACTACAATAAATATTTTATTTTTAATAAAAATCACTATTAAAAAATATGTATTATATAAAAATTTTAGAATTTGAGTAGTATTATAATATGTATAATAATTGATGACTCCAAATCATATATTTACTTATGGAACTTGCATTGACGAGAAGAGCTTGGTGAAGGAGCAGGGTTTCTCCTATAAATACTTCCAAGATTAAGTGTTATATTTTAAACCCGCAAGTGCACGGATCGTAATTGTAGTATAAAGAGTTATTGCCCCACAAGAATTGTATATTGAGTAGTAATATCTTTACTTGTGATCTTAGCTAGTAAATCGAATAAAAGTAATTTAGCAAATATAAAACAAAATAATTTAAATTGAATTAAAATCAAATAATTAAAATTTTAGAGCTTAGGTTTAGTTTCACTTTTCCAATCAAAGCATGAACACATTATCAAACAAAAATAATGATTTTAGTTAAGGGTAATTGTTCTAAAATACCTAAAGACTCTCTCGAGTTTAAATAAGCATGTTAAGATTAAGATTTAACCTACTCTCATGATTAAGAAGTTAATCCTAACTCATTAAGCTCCTTAACAACTATTTTACCCCCGAAGAGCTCACCTACTCTTGTGGTCGAGTGATATAAGTCTTATGAATTATAAGCTAATAAATTCTCTTAACTCTTGTTGGTGAATTTACCTATAGATATGCAATCAAGCTGGCCAAGAATGAAAACATACATTAAGTGCAACTCATAAAATTAACTAAAAATAAAATTGATAAATATTGTATTTAATCACATCATATAATAGCTACTTCTAACCTAAACCCTAAAAGAAATTTAGCCATGCATGGTTGTGGCGAAGCACATAAACATAATTAATAAATAAATATGAAGAATAAAATAAAAGTCTTTGAATCCTTGATGAATCCTCCTTCAATCTTTTTTGAGAATTTATTTTTGTGCCTTAAAAAATGTAGAATCCATTGCTCCAAAAGCCTTCTCAATCATCCCTTTTTATAGAAAACCTAATGAAAACTTATTTGCCCTTGAATTCCTTTTCTTTTTTAAGAGAGGAAACTATTCTGTGCCTGAAACCACTTTAGCACCACTTCAATATAGGCATATGGCTCTTTAAATCAGGATTCCAGCATGTCACACTGGTTGCACATCGCTGGTGTTGAAGCCCTGTCAGACTATTCCTTATTCTTCATGGGTTCCTTTAATGAAATTTCCCACAAAAAAGAAACAACTAATTAGGAATTTAAATAAAACTCCTTATTTGACTAGAATTAAATGAAAAATAATAGAATTTAAAATAAAATAGGAAAGTATAATATTTCTCAATTAAGCTCAAATTCTACATAAATTAAACCAATTAATTATTCAATATCCATTAGAATTCAACTTAAAGTATATGTAGAAATTACACACATCATTAAGTTCGTATTCGTATAGGGAAAAATATAATAAGGCGAATAAGTAGAATAAAATAGAGAATAAAGATGTATAATGTTGGATGATTGCTTGTATGAAGTGATGTTTTGATGTAGAATGTGAAGTTATGTAGAGATGATGAATATAAGAATGAGTGAATATGAGAATGAGTGATATGAGATATCATGAGATATATTTATAGGAGAAGATATTACTTAAACCTCTTAGGAATATGATTTCTTAGTCTTGTAAGATTGTCTTTATTAGGAGAGAAGTAGACTTCTTTTGTAGAATAATCTTCTTAATTGAAATAGACTTCCTTATTTAAGCTTTCTTCTTATTTAAGTAATTATCCCCTTTAGGGGAATATAACCCTTATTAGAATAGGATACTGATATGGGGTATCAAGAGTCCCCTTAAAAGTTTGTTTGGATATTTATGTTTGAGATTTTTGGATTTTCAAGAATCACACGAAGATGAATGATGTGTTGAGATAAGAACCTTTACTTGAAATCTTATGTGTTGTTAAAATATGACCTAAGGTGGCTAGCCTCAGTCATTGAACATTAAGATTCTCATATACTAAGTCTTAGAATCACTGTATCAGAATATCGTCAAAGTGCCAGTTGGATTTAAGTGCGCAAAACCTATAAAAAAAAAATCTTAGTGTTATAGAAATGACCCAAGGGATTAACACGCTAGTATAAATACAATCTGATGGAACCAGCCGTCGCTAGAGTTTTGATGCTCAATGCATTAAAAGTCCAGCATGAGTGCTGAACCTTAGTACTATCAAAGCGACCTGAGGGTGCCAACTTCAGTTATTGGACTTAGATTCTTAATGCAATAGAAGTGAAACCCAAGTGCCATAGATTCTCGGTGTATTAGAAGTGTGGCCCAAGTGCCGAACCTTAGTACTATCAAAGTGACTTGAGGGTGCCAACTTCAATCACTATACTTAAATTCTTAGTGCATTAGAAGTGTGACCTAAATGCTGTAGATTTTTAGTGCATTAGAAGCCCAGCCTAAGTGCCGAACCTCAATACTATCAAAGTGACATGAGGGTACTAACTTCAATCATTCGACTTAGATTCTTGGTGCATTAGAAGTACAATCCAAGTGTCATATAATATTGCTCCATTTATGAACTTTAATAACTCTGTTGATGGTAGTTGTCTAGTCAGAATAATGATTGGTGTTGAGTCCAGACATTTGATGTTTGATTTTTTTAAGCATTTTTGTTTGTAGTATTTTTACAAAAGGAAGGATGTTGTGATCCTGGTAGTGAGTCTGAGCCTTTTTAATATGAGCTCTATAATATGGGATAGTAATTTAGTAAGGATTTTTGAAATGATGTAAGGTGGGTTTTGAAGGACTAAAATTTGGGCTTACTTAATCCAAGTCATAAGATGAGCATTATAGTTTAGGTGAAAGGCCAAGATGCCCCTCTTCTTAAATAAAAGATTTTGTGTGATGCTAGCTAGGATGTTTGGGAATTGTGATTTGGTTTATCCAGCTGTGTAATGGATATACTTGACTCCATTCTTGAATTTTTCTTGCTAAACATTCTCTAAAATTTTTATGACCAAAGATGTGTTGTAGAGTAAGATTTGCCTAAGTGCTATTTGATCTAGCTTTAAGCGGGAACCACCCTTTATGGTCTAAGCACAAATGAGTGCTTTGTTCGCATTAGTGTTGCTTGGCAATGTGTCTAATGTCTTTTGATGATTTCTATATATAAGTGTAATGTTGATGCCAAGTGAGATGATCAGAGTGTCCAATTATTTGGATTGATGGATGCTTAAAGTAGCATCTTCATCTGTAATAAGAGATAAAAGAAAAACAATTTTGGGATCGTTGATCGATCTTAATTGATGGTTAGTCCTCGTGTAATAAATATATCAATGTGATTGGTATATGTTTATGCATCGATAATAATCATATATTTGATGAAGCATCTAGGTGTAGACATGTGATCATGCTTATGTGTCAAGCTATAATTATTCTTATAAGAATAAATAATTAAGAAGTGAAAATAAAAAAAATAATTGAGAAATAAGAGAAGACTTATCTCTAATGTGTTGTTGTCCCGCCTTCAAGTTGATGAATATTTATGTTTGTGAATTTACTCAATTTTTATTGATAATTTATGGGTGTTTTCTTATCCCTCCTTTTGAATTATTGAATATTGACATTTGTTGATAGTTCAGTTGTTGCCAAGTATTATGAAAAAGACCAAGGACTTCAAATTAGAGCTTCAGTTAATTTAAGACTAAGTATCGTATCCACCTCTTAGATTTGTGGTCGAGTGATGTAGTTAAGAAAGTATAACATCTGATCCCAGTCATTTATTTATAGTTGGATATGTATTTTGTCCAATTCTTGGACTTAAGTCCAATGCTGGACTTGGATATAGTTAGGTTGAGTACTCAGGTATTTGTTTTCATTTTAAGCCAAGTCTTATGGCCTTATAAAACTTTGGAGCCCATTTGCCTTTGATTAACTAGGACTTATTGCTTGTTGGAGTTTGGAAGCTTGTGAAGTTGGTGTTTGGTAGTAAATCTTTGGTAGAAGTTCGGCACTTCAGAGAATCTCATATTCGGATTCTTACTATGACTCGAACTGTAGCTTAGAGCTTATTCCAAATAAACCATACTCAAATGTCTGACTATCCCCCTGTTTCATTGCTCTTAAGCTCGATGCTCAAAGCTTAGTGGATGCTCATAAAGTAAATGTTTGGTGCTTAACGGTTACTCAGATATCCAAGGCTTTGGTGCTAAGTTACCTTAGGACCTTACTGATTATTGCTTAGATTTTGAGTACTTATAAAGTTAATGTCTGATACTCTAAAGTTCGATGGATACTTGGATCCAACCAATATAGCCTCAATCTTTAGTCATAAGGAATCTAGACTTTAGTGATTAAGCTCGATGTGTGTTTCAAATAAAAAATAAGAGAACTATACTCGACTGTCTGAATGTTTCTAATTAGTGCTTTGATGCTCAATTCTTTAGTGTGGCGGTACTCATTTGGAGTTGATGCTTAGTGCTCGGATCTTGGCTTTTAATCTAAGAGCTACTTTTGTTTAAGGCCTTTCTTTTCTACTGTTTTCATTAACCTCTAAGCTTATCAATGCCGTGATTGTATATGGTAAGATTTTTGAATGCTACGCCTTTACTCTATTGATGATCAGTTCTGCACATCATCGAATATACAATGAATTTGTTACTTGTTTGTTTAGAGTTTGAGTGCCTATGAAGTTGGTATCCAGTATTCGATTTATATTTGACACTCAAATTTTATGAACTTGGTGCTTGGAGGCTTGGTGGATGATCGGAGCTCATAGTTTATGGTCCAAGAGCCGTTCTTATTCAAGGCCTCCTATCTTCATCAACTTCCAGCTTTTTTATGTTCCGACCATCAAAACTTTCGAGCAATATGGCCATTCAACGAAGGTGAGCGAAGCTTTCAACAGCTTAAAGCTACCCCGTAACCAGTGCTACATCTTTACAGGCATTAGTTTAGGACTTTTCTGAGTGATCTCTGGGCCAAACTCCTTTATGGAGCTTCAACTTCTTGTGTTTTTCCTCATTGCTAGTTCATTAATCTTTTAAGGAGCTTTTAGGTTTTTTCCATGCAAGAGTCCTTCCTTCAACTGACGTAGAGCAAATAAAATTCGTACTTATCCTGAAAGATTTGTAGAACTACTTCTGTCAAAATCTATCCTCCTATAGCTGAATCCGAAAGATAACTTGAATGTAATATCTGATGAAGTCACAACATGGCTCCATAGGTTCCACATCTCATACTAACCAAAAGCATTTAGTACATGATGAAACTTCAACACTATAGTTATGGAGTTTTTTGTTTGGTTGGGTGTTTGAATTGTTGAGCAAGGTTTTAGCAAGTAATAATTCAGAATTCAATTCGGTTGCCTAGCTCTTGATTATTTCATTTTAACTAAAACAAAATAAGCTAAGTTTTCCCACAGACAACGTCACTTAATAACTCTAAATCGAATCTTTACTTGTGAAACTTGTATTGACGAGAAGTGCTTGGTGAAAGGGTAAAGTTTTCCCCATAAATACTCTGAAAATTAATTCATTATTCGTATAGGGAAAAATATAATAAGGCAAATAAGTGGAATAAAATAGAGAATAAATGACATAAGATGTCTTGAGATATATTTTTAGGAGAAAGCATTACTCAAACTTTTTAGGAATATGATTCTTTAGTCGTATAGGATTGCCTTGATTATGAAAGAAGTAGACTTCCTTTGTAAAATAATCTTCCTAATTGACATAGACTTCCTTATTTAAGCTTTATTCTTATTCAAGTAATCCTCATTTTTAGGGGAATATAACTCTTATTAGAATAAAATACTGATATGAGATATCAATAGTCTTTTAATTAAAAAATAATACTTAAAAAACTATAATAAATATTTTATTTTTAATAAAAATCAAGATTTTTAAAAATTTGACACATTAGATTTTAAAGTAAATACTTAAATATGAAAATAAATATTTATCATATTTTTAGCTTAATGAATTCAAAGCTCAACTTTTAATATATATATATATATATATATAAAACTATTTCATTTATTATTTGTTAGGAATTCAAAATACACATTTAACTTAAAATAAAAGTTTATTTTTTTCAACCCAATTTTTTTCATATGTAATAGATGTTTAAAATAGTATAGTTGTGTTTATCTGAATTTATAAAAAAAAAAAAAAAATTTATTAAAAAATTACCTTATATATTGTACAAATTTATAGATTATATAGATATAAACATTTTATTTTTTTTTCCAAAAAATTCACCTCTTTTCTAAGTTTCACTAATTGATAACCCATGTTATTATTTTTTATTTCCCATCAAACAATATTCTATGTTTTATTCCCCAATTAGCTGGTGCATGAAATTAAACATCTATATGTTCAAATGGAGGGGACAAAACCAATAAAATATTTAAATATCAAGATAAAATTTAATAAAAAAGATTAGCCATAATTTATATGCATTTATTATTTTGTTATCACTTTATAATATTTTTAATTATTTAATATGTACTAAAAAAATATAAAAAATAATTAATATTTGAATATGTTTTTTCACAATAGTTATATATGGACCTTATAATGATAATTCTATAAATTATATATTTTATTTAAATTTGATGATAAAGATAATATAAATTATTTTATTTTAGATTAAATCTATATAATTTATAATTATAAAAGTTTAAATTTCAAAATACAAACTCAAATAATTTTCATTAGTTTTAAAATTTTCAAAAATGAAACAAGATTATTTATGTCATTATATAAAATATATATGTCTTTTTTGTAAAAAAAATTGTTTTCCCTTATTCATACTTTTATATATAGTTTAGATACATATATTTATTTTACTGAATAGTTGTATGAATAATAACTATTGAAAATACAAGCATCTCATGGCATAATAGGTTAAAGTGTAGTCTATGGTTATTTTATTTTTTATAAAATAAATTTTATTTTATTAATAATTACCGTTAGATGGTTTAATACACTGTCATTTAATAATAATAAAAGTAAAATAAAGATAAAGTAAATAAAAATTAAAATTACCCTAAAATTTTCCATAAATTTATATAAAAAATATTATAGTAATTAACCCTAATATTTTTATAGTTATCGATATCATAGCATCATATAAAAAATAAATTATTGTTCATAAGAAGAAAAAATTGTAGTACCAAGTAAAATAACTTTTAGAGGAAAAAAATTATGACATATTTTTGAAACAGAAATAAAATATGAAAAACAAAACTAAATTCTAAGAAGCAGAGAAAACATAAGAGAAAAATAAAATCACAAGCCGTGTGTAGCCCTAGTTTCCTTCTGGCCATCGTACAGGAGACTCTTCTCACTCTATTTCGTGCTTGCCGCTCCGGTAATCTCATCATACCACTGTATTCAATTCGAATTAGTCTTTAGCTTTAGAACTATGCGATTCGCCACCTTCATTAGAATACAATGCTTTATCTTAACATTTCATTGGCCAAACGGCACTGTTTGCAATGTGTTGAATTATAGCCAAAGGATAAAAATAGCTCATGCTTGGTTTGCTTTTTTTTTTTTTTTTGAAAGGTTAATTATGTTGCTCTTAATTGCATTTTCCTTCATATCTGTTGTCCCTGGTACTTTTATTCACAGCTATAGACAGTGTTCTTATTGATGTTCCTTTTTTAATTCCTTATTTTTTGGGCATAGGATGATTAGTTTACTTCAATTCCTTATTTTTTGGGCATAGGATGATTAGTTTACTTCAATTCCTTATTTTTTGGGCATAGGATGATTAGTTTACTTTAATTGTGCTTGATGGATGATGATAAGATGTGGGTTTTGCTGCTAATGCAGGAATTGGAATTTAATTTATTGTTTTTAGATGTCAACAAGGCCAGATATAGACGATGATGATGATTTTAGTCAAATTTACAAAGAATATACTGGTCCTCTAGGATCTACTGCTAATAATAGTAATGCACAAGATAGGTCAAAAGCAAATAGACGGTCTCGTGGAGGTTCTGACGAGGAAGATGAACCTCGGGACCCAAATGCTGTACCTACTGATTTCACTAGCCGAGAAGCTAAGGTTTGGGAAGCTAAATCCAAGGCTACAGAGCGGAATTGGAAGAAAAGGAAAGAAGAAGAAATGATTTGCAAAATATGCGGTGAATCAGGTCATTTTACTCAGGTATTGTTTTTCTTTCTGGTGAATGTCTCTATAGTGTTATTTATGTAGGAATGTTGTAAATTAATGTTATACATGACAGCAAGTATCTTACTTTTGTTCAAAGATGTACTCAGGTATCCATTGTTGTATGCTTTATGATCCATAACTTCTTATTTCTAATTGATCAGTAACATGTGTTGTTCAATAACGAAACTACAGTTTTTTTTTTATATGTTTTAATATTGGCTTTGTTTTAAGCTCTTATTATTCTCAGTCTGTTTCAGATTTTTTTTTGTTATCATGCCAGAGACTAATTTGAACCTGACGTAGAAGTTACAGTGATGCCTAAACTCATTTATTTCTGATAAAAATTCCAATGGTTTTAAGTTGCTCTTTTTTTTTGAACTGTTATTTTAGCTTTGTACCAAGTTAATTTCAGACTTGGTACTTCTAGTTCACTTTTCTATTTTATTAAGTTTGTTGCTGGCAGCACCAATTGACACATGCACTCTCAGACACACTTTCCTGCTCTGTTATTTTTCTAAAAAAATTTGATTCCTTTTGCCTTTGGGTTTAAATGCTTTCTCATGCGATCTGGCACATATCCAGGGATGCCCCTCTACTCTTGGAGCAAATCGTAAGTCTCAAGATTTCTTTGAAAGGGTACCTGCAAGAGAAAAGCATGTAAAAGCCCTGTTCACTGAGAAAGTCATTCAGAAAATTGAAAAGGATATTGGTTGCAAAATCAAAATGGAGGAGAAATTTTTAATTGTTAGTGGCAAAGATAGGTTAATTTTGGCAAAAGGTGTTGATGCTGTGCACAAGGTGATTAAAGGGGAGGGTGATCAGAAGGGTTCTTCTAGTTCCCATAAGAGCAGATCTAGGTCGCCTGAGCGAAGTCCTGCAGGCACACGATTGCGGCGCTCTGAGTCCCAAAGGTCTTATCCAGGTCACCCACGTGATACAGCACAGTATCAGCAGAAGTTGTCTAGGGGTTCTCCACAAGGTAGGTACAGCATATGATTTCTTTATGACATCCTCAGAAAATTGGTAATCCAATTTTCATAGCTTTTTAGGCCTGTACAGATTTTTCTCTGTTTAGTCAGTGGTCATTCTAGAATTCTGAATTTTTAATCGTGCTGCTTGTTGCTGATTTTTTCCTTTGCAGCAAGAGGTAAGTTCTTAGCTTCAAGCATAATATGTCCGGTTTTGAAGTATGTGGGTGGGTCTGAAATGGTCGGATTGTCTGCAAAACGAAATTATTTACTGAAAGCATATTCGGACTTGTCTGCGACCAGATGGGTTCACTGTGTGAATATTAAATAGCATGTAGTTAAAGCTACCATCTAGCATCTCGAATCAAGTGCTTAACATACTCTTCATTTCATGAAGCTTATGGTAGTGATGGTGGTAGAAGTCGCTCAAGCCATTCTAAGTCTCCTGCACGTCCTCCTTATGCTGGCAACTCATATGGATCATATGATGGCCATGGCCACAGTGTGGGTTATAGAAATGATGGGTGGGGTACAGAGAGGCGGGCATCTGATTTGCAATCTGGCCGTCAATTTGAATTCTCAACCTTCCCTCGGACCTTAGAAGAACTAGAGTTGGAATTTAAAAGGGAGGCAACAGAGCTTGGCAGAATTCGTGACAAGGAAGAAGATGAAGAAAATATTAAGCACCGTGAGGTAATGAGACTCATTTTGATGTTTGGGTTTCAAGTGCAACTTGCTAATTGACTCTCATCTGCTAAGCATGTAGTTTAGATTCCATGCTTATAATTAGATAAAAAGATTCCTAGCAGAACATATTTGGTTATTTGCTTTGAGTAATATTTACTTGTAAGAATTTGCATCTTGTGGTTGAATAATTGAATTTTGTTTATCTATAGTAGATGAATCATGTCTATAGCATTTCGGTCCCTCTATTTTAATATGATGTATTCTTAATAATTTATTCAAAAAAATAGTAGGTCGTATCTTTTCTGTTCATTTTCATCTCCCTTTCCTGTTGTCTCATAGGTTATAACCAGATTGAACTTAGAGGGGCCATGTGGCATCAGTGTAAATTATGGATGAATCGTTGCAGTTAAACCACTGCACTTTTTTGGAACACAGATATAAGTTCTGTGCTTTCTATTAAAATGCTGCTGGTCTGTTGCGTCCATCATTTATGTACCTCTTTGCTGTATCGAGAAAGAAATTCTCATATTTGTTTTTGTTTTATGGACTTCAGATTATCAGGGAGATGAGAGAGAATTACATGAAGAAATTGGCTATTTTAAGGGGCACCCATACAAGACAGTGGGAGGAATTTCTTCAAATTGATTCTCAGAGGCGCCAGCAGCAGGCACGGCAACAAATGCCTGCATCAGGTTTTAGTGGCTATAAGCAGCCTACATATTCTGATTATGATGGCTCCTCAGCAAATCCTCACTTTACTGGGGCTGGTTTATCGATGGATTCAAGGGCCAGGTACTCAAGTAATGTCGAAAATTATCCTTCAAGGCCACATGATAATTATGGTGAGTTTCAGCGTCAGAGGCGTGAGGATTTTGGGAAAGCTTACAATCGATACTAAGTTGGTGTACTGGAACTGGTATTGGTGAGTTGTCTCACTCTTAGTTGAGCAAGAGCAAGATTAATTGTTATATTTTCTGTTAGTTTATTCCCTTGAATTTTCATAATCCCCTCTCAATCTCTGTAAATAAATGCTATCCTTTTCCAAAACTCATGGCAAGTATACCACAAAAGAGGTGTCTGTTGGGGGTTGTGGATGGGAAAACATCATTCATTAATTGTCATTATTTTGCCAACAATGTTGTTTGTACACAACACAGAGGGTGCAAGTTTTGTAAATTATACTAGGTTTTAGGTTGGGCAGGAATGGCAGATATTAGGATTCTTTTTGTGAGTATTTGCAGATTTTTTGACATTATTCTGCCTTAGTTTAAAATTTTGCTCCAAACATTTTCAGGGTCCAGATCATGGTCGGGTATGAGTAAATGCACAGGGATGCTTAAATGTAGGTAAGTATGTTGGATGTGTGATAGACCCTGAGAATGGAGACTGAAATTTTATTTCAATACAATTGGTTACATTTGGTCAGTACATTTCTGTTGAGAACTTTGTAGTAAGAAAGTGGTTTTGGTTTACTTAGATATTGCATGCTCGGTAGCTGCAAACTCGTAAGTGGATAATATCTGCTTTTGCATCAATGGATATATATATATATATATATATATATATATATATATATATATATATATATATATATATACATATATATATATATTTGTCATTTCAACTCTATAATCTGTAGTACATATAATTGCACATGGACCATACTAAATTGCACACATGGTTGTGTGCGTGCTGTGTGATTTCTAGCAGCTTCCTCTTTATGATTTCTTTCAGCTCCTCCAGATACATTTTTATTACTGGGGAATTGGCAATGAGCTTTATAAGCAAATTCTTAGTCTGATCAAAGAAATTAAGCAACTATCTTCTGTGCCCATTGTCGCAGAGGATCAAGTTTACACTAACATAATTTTTCATAATAAAAGTTTCATTGTTTCGAGTGTCATAAAAAAAGTTTTATTGTTTCGAGTGTTAATTTAAGTAAGTATACTAGTGGATGCAAATGTTTGTTTCAGTTTATTTGCTCTTTTATTCATCCCTGAAATTCTGTTTTTGTTTCAGTTTATTTGCTCTTTTATTCATTCCATCGGATAGAAAAATTCTGAATCTAGCAATCTAAGCGCCCCTTCATTGAATCCCAGACTTGCAATCTAAGCTTCCCTTCATTGAATCCCAGACTTGAAATTGCGCAATGCAAAGTGCAAACTCTGCATTCTCAGGGTTCTTTATATGGATCTTTTTGGCTATTTTTTCCTATCCTTTTCACTAGTGCTTGTGGTTTGGTCTATGCTCTTCGCTCAAGGAGAATTAATGACTGTGCCTTCCAATTTCCAATAGTAAGTACTCAATTCACCAACTCCTTTCTACTTCTGCTGGAGAAAAGGGATCTCAAAAGTATACAAGAAGAATAGAACTTCTCCCATGGAAAGCACGCGCAATTGGTGCACTTTTCTGGCGAAATAATAGAAACGACTGTGACTGACGGTGCTGAAACTGCAATCTCACAACCATGTGTTGATAGATAGGTGCTTCTCTTATCTATCTCTTCTGCACAGACTGACTACATTGCATTTCTCAATCTCTCAAGGACTTGGATTTCCCTTTGTTTTTTTTTTTTTTTTTTTTGTTGCTTGTGATTTCTGAATATCCTCCTGTCCCTATTAGTTAGCCAGAGGATGAAACAAACCAGCTTATCATAGTGAAAGGCTAAGCTCCTGTAAGAAACAAAATCCAAATTTGTGCAATACTATGTAGAAACAATAATGCAGCCTATGTTCCTTTCACCAACCAGTTGGGCAGCCAGCCCCTTGCTCCATTACGAATTTCTGCCTATCATGCAATTCAATTCAAGGTTTATTTGTATGTTGATGCATTTTGTATCTATTTGTTCCCTGTCACACATAAAATCTTCATTTCTTTAAGACAGAAACAGGAGCATATGGGTCTCTATCGACTAGTTATTGGGTGTCCACCTTCTTTATGCTCTACCATTGGATTCCATTTAGCAAGTCAATTTTCTATTTGTCACTCGTGACTTCGTCAATTTTGTCAATCTTTATCCTAGAATAAGAGTTTCCAACAACTTTTTTTTTTTTTTTTTTGTGGATAAGCAAGAAATTTTTTCTAACTCCAGGTGTCCCTTATACACTAAATTTTTAAATAATTAATATCTATATTTTAAACATATCAATTATCTAATATTAAAATATAAATAAATATCTAAAATATATTTTAAAAAATTATCAAAAACGTAGACAAAAATTCATAACAAAGGCATATATTGAACTCTTGACTAAGCAGTTTTTTCATTTCCTTATAAATAAAAAAAAATTCATTCTAAAAACTTTAACATAAAAAGTTAAATTAAATTTATTCTGACATGCAAAAAAAAAAAAAAAAAAGTGGTCCAGTAGGTAAGAAAAGCACGATAAATAAGAAATATTTAGCAATAGATGTAGTGGACAAACATTCTTTTAGAAAATGCTTGCACATAGTGTACAAAAACAATAGAATAAACCATGATAAAACCAAACCTTTTAAAAATACAACTATACTATACATATACATATACATATACAATACAATAACATAGTTATGTTATGTTATATGTTACTCGGAAGAGCAGCCTGCAACTCTTCAACTATACTTAAATTAATTCATTAAAATGTTCACTATTGGCCACCCACTCTCTGTCGCCTATTGTGTTCTGGAGGCCCACTCCAAATAAAGGTCAAATCAATTCAACTACTTCAATGTATATATTGTGTGTGTATATGTATATAAGTTTATTTAGATAAAAAAATTTTATGCTATTGATATTCTTAAAAACCATCAAATTAAATTAAAAGTTAATTGAATTTGATTAATTTTTCATATAAAAATAAAAAATGAGAGGGTTCAAAATTTCAAAATTTAAGTGTATTAGTATTACAATAATATGGGTGGATTATTATTATTATTAAAAAAATAAAAATATAATCTTCATGATTTACCGGCAATTACCGGTTGCAGTCTTCGAATAAGCTTTGACAGTTTTAAAAATTCTTACTTTTATTCGACCATTGTGAAGTTGCAAACAGACAAATATCTGCTACTAGAGTTTTCTTTTTTCTGTCTTCTCTTCTCTTCTCTGAATGCTATATTTATACTTTATGTCTTGTTCTGTGAAACAGTAAAACAGCTCCGAATTTAAGGATACATCTCGACAAGACCAATTTTCAATCGTCCCTTCACGGAGGGATGCTCCTTGCTTCCTTTAAAAGGTGCATTTTTGTTGGTCAATTTTTTTTTTTTTTTTTTTTTTGTGAATCTAATTGTTATTGCCAAGTCAACGTATCTGGTTTGGCAATTTTGTGGTTTTGGTTGATGGGTTAGATTTAAAATGAGAGTCAATAATTTAACAGAACAGGAATGAAAAAAAAAAAAACTGAACTTTCTATTCATATGGGTTATCCATAATTCTTGATTGTGTTTGTTCTGAATTTTTTTTATTTTTCTTTGAAGTTTATATATATATGTACTGCATTGAAATCTGTTGTTTGATATGTCTCGTTTCATTTAAAAATGCAGGTTTTTTTTTTTTAATTGTTCGAGGCTTGAGTGACATTTTTTGTTCTCATAAAAAAACACATTTATTTGTGCATTATGATCAAGGGGTTTGCTTAGTTTTTTCAGAATTTAGAGTGGTGCTACGCCTTGGGCTTGAATTTAGACTGTAGCTGATGAAAAGGATTATCTATTGTGTGAGCTTGGAGAGTGTATTTTTTTATGAGATTTAGACTAGGTAGTCGGAGGGTAATTCACGTAATTCAAAGTACTGGAGCTCTGTGACAAAACAACATTACCTTTTTTTTAAAATAAAAAACTTATGAATGACTGGGGATTGGGGAACAGTGTCATAATCATTTACTTTGTATGATGGATCATTTGGTCTCAAGAGAAAGAGAGCTTGAAGCAGATATTGAAAGTGGAGGAACAACTAGCGAAGAGGATGGAATGAATGATCTTGTTTTGAGAAATAAGCAAAGCAAGATACTATTAGATAGTGTTTGGAGTGGGCGTTTGATTTTTGATGGAGTGGTAAATTCATCAAAATTTGGTGATATTGCTAATGAGAATGTGGAGTTGTTGTTAGATAAGAATTCAGAAGGGGAAGTGGGTCTACAGAACACAGGTCTTGGGAACAAGAAGGTTGGGGAAGAGAAACGGAAGAAAAAGAACCCTAGAAAGGCTCCTAAACCACCAAGGCCTCCTAAAGGTCCATCACTAGATGCTGCTGATCACAAGTTAGTGCAGGAAATCACTGAACTTGCCATGAAAAAACGAGCTAGGATGGAACGAATCAAGGCACTAAAGAAGATGAGAGCAGCAAAATCATCATCTTGGAACAGCAGTATATATGCCCTGATCATCACTGTTCTTTTCTGCCTTGTCCTCATCTTTCAAGGTATTGTGGCATTTTGGAATTTCATCTTTTCTTTACTGCGTGGTACTCAGAGTAGTGCATTGAACAATTTATATGCCATTAATGTGGCTTAGCTGCCTAACTACTTGTAGTTACTTAAATAGTGCATGCAAAATTTACTCCATGGCACTCATCAGAACCTAGAAAAGGTTCCTGCTTACATGCATGCTTGTTGGAGTATACATCTATCTTTTTTTCTTGAAAAGAACCCATCCATATTTGGTTTTGATGTTATGGTTTATGTTTTTGACAAGATGATTGTACTAATTTGCCTTAGTTAAATTGTTCCATATCAGCTCTTATTGCATTTGACTAGCTACTACAAACCCAATTCATCTTCTGTTCTTGCCATTTTTTCCAATGTGTTTTGTCTGGTATAAGTCATCAATGGAGACTGTTTATTATCAGTCTTATTTTTTTCTTAGGTGTTCTTTGTTCTCGTGTGTGCAGAAGTATGACTGAAATCCTATTTGTTAAGCCTTATGCAGAAATTTAGCTATTAGATTGCACCTTGACGAGGGTTCACATGATCACATCATCCTAAGTTTGTTTTTTGAACTGGGGAGAGGGGAGGCAAGGATTGAATGCTTGACCTGTACATGCCTCGAGGGAGATATACCACCAAGCTACTCAACCTTCGGCATCACATCATCCTAATTGCTTCATTATGGTTTTGACCATGAATATAGTTGTTTCTTCTTCTTCTTTCCCCATTGAGATATCGAAACAGTGGAATCTTTTCCCCTGTGGAATATCAAAACAGTGGAATCTTTTCCAACCTTCAGCCTGAACTGAAACCTTTCCTTTATATGTGATTATACATCAGGCTTTATATTAATACACCAGTCTTTATATTAATTTGTGATTTAGAAAAAATGTCAAACCAAATCCATATTGAGTGTTATGCCAATGAAAGCTCAAAAGATTTCACTATTTGAAGCAACGAATACAGGAATACACTATGTCCTGTAAAAATTTCATATTGGAAGTAGCATGCTTCTATGGCATGGGTACCCATTGTTAGGACTCAACTGCTATGTCAATGCCAGTTAATAAACAAGTAAAAAATTTGCATATATGTGCTAATGCATTCAACAGATTGCTAAACAAATTAGTTGCAGTTGTGGGTTATTTGCATCTTTGGCTATAAGCTTCTAATGTTCTTAAGTGTAATTGTGTGGTGTGTATGCATGAGAGTGATTGCAAAAGACAGAAAATAAATGGCCCTTTACCTTCTTTCAATGATGTTTTTCTGGCTTACAGTTGTGGTAATTGCATGGGGGTATCCTATACAATTCATAGCTTTTCCATGATGAACTTCCCATCCCCTCTACTCAAACATTAAGTTGGTTTGGGCATTTTATGCTGTCTGTGCTACATCATTTACTTCTATTATTTTTGAAATTAGATGATCTTATTTGATTTATTAACATTTTGCAATATTCATGATTTTAAATCAGCATGTCATTCTGGTTTTAGCAATGAATCTGAGCAGATAATCGAGCAACTTTCACAGGACATTCTACATTTCAAATTATATTACTTTTGTGCTGGATATATTTGTTTCTTTCTTGACTGAAATCCTATGATAATTGTTTTTGATAAATGCCATTTGAATACAAATGGCATGCTTTAATTTTTTGTTGGACTTCCAAATACCTATAATCCTGCTTATTCTCAGCAGTTAACTGAGCAATGGTGATATCTGAGTGAAAAGCAAATAAGGAACAAAATAATGGGCTCTATTTGCAGCCCTCTTCTTTTCATAATGAGTTGAACACATAATCTTCTGTCCTTATTGCTAGTTCTCTGATTCACTGTAGTTTATAGCTTGCTGAATCAAGCTACTCTAGAGCTTCCTTCTGATTTTTTTTCTTCTATGGGATTCCTTTGGGCAGCTCATCGTGGTCCATTGCTTTAGTGATTGTCAATATCCCAGCAAGTGACAGTAAGAGTCGAGGACTCTTCGTTCCATATTTTTGCAGCCTTTCATTCTAAGTTTTAACTTTTAATCTAGTTTTCAGAATTATGCCGCTGCTCATCTTGCAGAAGGCTTCAGGTTCAAACAGTAAATGTCTCTCGTGTGGAAATTGTGTTTGATATTAATGCCATACCAATATTTTAATATGGTATTCACATAAATGTAGTAATACACCTGAAACGTTTCTTGCAGGAATTTGTGCCAGAAGCAGTAGTAGTGTGTTTCTGCAAGGATCACCTGAGCCAGCAGTTGCTGCAAGTGAAGATTTGATTTCAATTCAATTTTACAGGAAACCTGCCTATGAAATTGATGGGCCTGGTTCAGAATCTCCAAAGTGCGTATTCCTGACATTTATTCTTTTTATTACCATGCTTGTGGTCTTGTAGTATAGTTTTGGTCAATATCAATATTTCATGCATTTGGATTCCGGGAAGATTTAGCTACTTTCCCTCATTCCTCTATCCTATGCTTTTTTTGTTCACAGTTTGGCAGCAGGCCAAGTTTCGGGTTCAGGTTTGCAGAAGAAGTAGGGTTGCTGAGTTTTTTTCATCCCTTCTGTACACTTTTCGCTGATATCTGCAGCATGGAAGCTAAGTTAGACTCGAATAATTTATCCCATCTGTAAACTGAAGCTGAGACAGCACTTGAACTACTTTGGTCCTTGTTTATATATGGAAGGAAACCAAGATTGGAGAGTTGTAAAGATCAGTTTTGTACAGTGATCAAACAGTAGGGTTGCTCGTGATTTTGCGGATTACATATTTATTCCCCATCCCCTTTACAATGTGGATCTGTTTTATTACCTGTAGTGACTATATGGTACATCTCCAGTCCTTCCAACATCCAAACACTGGAAGAACAGCAGGTTCAGCCTCCGCACAGCAAAATAAAATTGTTGGACAAAGTTTGGCGAAGGCTGCAGTCCCAAAACCCAATCAAATGCGTTCATTGGCCATTAGAAATTAACCTAGTCTAGCGGGGATGCCAAGTTCAACAATTAGTCCTTTACCCAATCAGCACAGGAAGTTTGATAGTTGTAGAGCAGAAAAATCAAATCAATAATTAATAAATGCGTGCATGACGAAGACAAAGAGCAAGTGTCATTAAAGTTGATAAAGAAAATGGGAATTTTCAAAGGGAAGGAGCTCTTTTTAACCTTTGTAAATGATGCTGTTAGTTGTCATGTAGGCAACTATGTAATTTGCTGTACATTCTAATTTGATTCACCAGCACTTGCTACTTCTAAATTTATCAATAGATTTTCAGATTAATTGGCATAGAAGAATTCTTATTCAATGGTGATGGAAATTGGAGGTAGCTTTTACTAAATAGAGAGAACTCCACCATTACAGCTATTAAAGGCATAGATATTCAACAGTACAAAGTTTGCTGTCATACAAACATGCAACGCAAGGGGATGTATGCAGCATGAGACTAGTATATAGTTAAGCCTCATGACATAATACATGACAGTTTACTTTTCACTAGATGCCTTAATCTGGTGACACTGGACAATTTTGTCTATGAGTTGAAAAGATATAAAATAGTAATTTTTTTTTTGTATTGTACCATTTAAATTAAGTGTCAAAAAGTTAATGAATGCATATATTCAGCTTCTATTAACTTTAATTTATTTTTCATGATAAATTTGGGTATATACAAAATTAAAATGTTAATTCTGTATGTATTACGTCTTTTCAATCTCAACTTTGAATCTATTCTAAGAATGGGAATTCAAAAAATTCTAGCCTCCTTTTCTCTTAACATTCTCTTCTTTTTTCTAGTTACTTATCTTCTTTTAAATAAATAGGGTGATTTTTTGTCATTTTTAAACTGAAATCATCCATTTGTACATTTTTATATTAATTTATTTTTTAAATACGTAATTATTCCATATAGATATGAATTTATTTATTTTTTTTATGATTTTGTCATCTTATTGCGGTCTTTTATGTGTATTTGAGTGATTCAATATTTCATTAGACAGACATAAAGATAATAAATCAGATGGTCGTCAGTATGTTATATAACTAAAGTCATAGATATTTTAGTAACTATAATATTATCAAATTTATAAGTTTTGAATTGATTTATTATATTTGAGTACTGTTTTATTCTTTATACTTTTTAACAAATTTATATCTATATTTTTATTGATATATTACTAGTTTGAATCAATGAAATTATTTAAAAAAAAAAAAACTTTAAAACTATTCTATTTAGGTGATGCATCTATGCTTTAATATAATTTTGTCACGACTAAAAATAGGGGTCATGATTGGCGCTAGAGAATGAGAATTCTTTCGAATCCGGAACCCGTAGCAAGCCTGAAAAATAAAATAAAAGCATGCAATAATGATAACGTAAATAAAATATCTTGCAGCGAAAATTAAAATTTTATATGTAATAATACTAATACACCAACTCATTTGATAAAACAACTCATCTCATATATAGATAATCTTTTAATACAAATTTTTGTTTCAATTCTTTAAAATACAAATCTTAAACATATATAGTATATATTGTTCATTAAAACAACTACTGCAATGTCTAGAATACAATATAAAATCAAGTGAGCAGTTTACATAGTAAAGTCGAGGCAGAAGAAATTCGGCGTAAGGGTCTGCTACTGAGGTCTGAAGATGAAGACTCTCCTGAAACATAGTCAACGGAGGGTAGTCAGACCTCACTGAGTGAATTGTTACAATATATATACATGCATAACTAAATGACAAATGCACACATTCAATAGTATATATAATAAATATATATATAGGCAAAAACACACAGATGCAGCAAAATCATTTTATACAAATACTGAAAATAATAATCGTTTATGAAAAATTAAATAGAACCCTAGATAATCGCAACCTCAAATAGTGTTAGACAACACTCTAGCCATACAGGCTCACTTATTCCAAATAAATTCACTTGTTTCATTTGGACAGTAAACTGGCCCCGAGACACTAAGTCAACCGAGCTCCAATAGTTTGACTGTCAGTGTGATTGGCCTCGAGACACTTGGTCAACCGAGTTCCGACAATCACACTCTCAATCACATCACACATTAATAAATCAATCCAATCAATATCCACAAATAGGTTAGTAGTTTAACTTAAATTCTATCGTCGTACCGGTACGTATTCGGTCATAGTGCTGTCCACTAGGTAGCATGTTCTATTGATATCCTTCATTTATAATATAAAACATTCATTCATAAATAATGATGCATGTAATTGAACAAAATAGCAACATAAGCCATATATATACTAGAAATATACCAAAAATAAATCAGGTATATTTCGAGTATATATGCGTCAAATAAATTCAATTTAATCATAAAATAAACAAGAAATAAACTATGAATAAACCTAAAAACATTTTAAGTATAAATCATTAATAAAACATGCATATAGTTTAAAATATACCAAAATATACCTAAAATAAACCTAAGTAATACTTAAAAAATTTATGCATACTTTACTAAAATAAACCATGCGTTCCTAAAACATGCACCCTAAACACATATATATAAAATAACAACTCACTGTTATTGCGCTCCTCGAGATGGGTCCGATGGGCCTGGTCCACTAGGCCTCGGTCTCGACGCAACTAAACAAACAAATAATAACAGGAAATCAGAATAATTCTATCGAAATTTCTAGAAACTCGATCTAAAATACTAGACATAGAATCAGAATAAGAATTCGATCGGACATCACGTTTTATGAGAATTCTACTGAAAATTTGGCAGAACCTCCCCTGTAAAATGGACATCTCTCTACTCAAAGGGTAGAGCCGGTCCTGCAAAGAAATACACTTTGAATAAACACAATTCATAATCCCTCGGTCGGACTCCAAACCACAATTCATCGATCGAGATTCACAATTCACAGAATAATTACAGAAATACCGAAAATGCCCTTTAATACTCAAAATGTAGCAAATTTAAATATTCAAATGCTAAAAATATTTATTTAACCGATAAATACACAAAAACCCTAATTTTAAATAAAATATTATTAAAAATCGGTAATTCTCAATAAATTCATAAATATTGACCAAAATGAATTTTATAAATCCAAATTACATAATTAACCCTAAAACTCACTAAAAATCAATAAAAACCCATTTATTTAGAAAAATCATATATTATATATAATTTGAAAATAATTTACGAAAAATAGTTTTAATTAGTTAAAAATACTAAATAATTTGTAGAAATCATTTTTATACCTTAAATAACTATTAAAACCAATTTAATTACATTTTTAGTCAATTTAGTGTCAAATTACCAAAATACCCCTATTATATATAAATTCACTATAATTACTCAAAAATTCACCAAAAATAGTATAATTATTCAAAATTAATTTTCTCAACATATAATTCAATAATTCCAATAAATATACTCAATTAACCAATTAATTTAACTAAAACACATAATTAACCTAATTTTTCAAAAATTACATAAACTAAATAAATTCAAAATAAATTTATAAAATTCACAAAAATTACAAATAAATTTATAAAATGCATTTCAACCCCTATAAACACCATAAAACACAATTTCATAATTTAATTAATTAATTTTCAAAAATTAGAAAATATTAATAAAATAATAAAAAATTCACAAAAATCAAAATAATTCCCAAAAATTCTACAAAAATTCACAGAGGTAGATTAAGCTACAAGGATCAGTGTTTGTGAAGGGAGTTTGCATGAATCATTCAAATCGAAGCTCAAAAAATTCAAAAACTCAAAGTGGCCGAAAATGTAAAATCAAAACCTAGGGAAATCTAGACCGTTTCAAGTGAAACAAAACTTGAAAATGAACTCATCGGAGCTCAAAGAGAAGATAGAGATCGGTGGCGTTGAGTTTGGTGGTCGAAATCACGTCGATCGAAGCTAGGGTCAATTTTCGACTTATCGGGTTGTTGCAGCGTTCACCGGCATCGGAGAGGGTGGAAGGAGAGGCTGAGCTGTTAGAGGAAGGTGGTGGACGTTTGACAAGCACTCTGAATGGAATCGTGCAGTGAGGGGAAGGGATGAGGCGTCGGGCGTGAGGGAGAGGGTCGGGGGACACGTTTTGTAAATTTGAGGAAGTTTATATATAATAATAATAATAATAATAATAATAATAATAACTTTAATAATTTATATTATAATATAATAATAATATTATATTCACCAAAAATTCTACACCACATGTTTTAAAATAAATAATATATATACATATACACATATATACATACATAGCACAAGTTAATTAAAGTGAAAACTATATAATATATATACATAATTAAAAATAATTAATAAACCCTAATGCTAAATATATATATGCATGTATATGTATATATATATATAAATATGATAAATAAAATGATGCATGGAATCATGCAATTATATAAAATGGACTACGTAAATAATAAATATTTATTTAGGTTAAATTTTTTTCAAAAATAAATTTCTCGGAAAATTTTTACGTAAATATCTTAAAATAATTAAAATGACTTAATAAATAACAAACTCATAAAAATAATTATAAATATATATAAAAATTATTAACACTACATATTTTGATGCAGTTTTAAATTATCTAAAAACTCGGATATTACAATAACTACCATATGTCATGTAACGTTTGCTATGTTTTCTAAGGCCACCATCTTTTACCCAGACAAGGTAAAAATTACTGATATTCCAACTGAAAATGGGGAGATCTTTTTGTTTACATTGTATTTTATAGTTAGATTTATGATATATAATTTAAATGTAAAATATTTGTTCAGTAAAAATAAAATATTTATTTTTATTATTTACCTCTAAAAGTTAGGTGTAATGGTGTATTACACTCAGTGTAAATAAAAATTTCTCTTAAAAATATTATAATTTTAAAAAATAACTGAATTATCAATTATTGGTGGATATCGAGAACTATTGGTATTTGTTTGTAAGGGTTTATTTTAATTTATATAACATTTTAGATTTTTGTCATAATGTATGTAGTCACGTTAAATTAGTTATTTTAAAACTGTTATCTGTGTTATAATTTTATCCAATTTGAACCAATTTAATTAGAATTTAATAAAATTTGATGCGGCTGATTGAAAAAAAAAAAAAGATTAACGGCAGATACATATCATACCATAATTTTTTGTTATCTCAGTATAACTACTATATTTAACAATTATGATAAAATATTGATTTTTTTTAAATACTGCAAAAGAGTTTCACCACTTAAATCTATGATTTTATATATCTTAAAAAAATTTTGTCCTTTGCCTATTTAATTTTCGGTAATATACTAAAATATATGTATTTACACTCAAAAACAGTATTATTCGTTAGATTTGTAATATATATATATATATATATATATATTAAATGTTGAACGCTAAAATCATTAAATCCAAAAAAATAATAATTTTTTTTTCATAATTCAGTATTCGCTATTAAGTGTTTATAAGTTGAGTTATTAAAATTTATAATATTTTTCTACAAAAATATAAAAAAATCTTTTAAATAAAAATGTTAATCACATTAAAATATACTCCTTTTAATATATAAATTCTTTTAAGATAGTCATATGCTCCTTTTAGGTATCAATCCCTGTCCATAATGAAATATGGACATTGTAGATACCCGATTCGGTTGATCCGTGTTAGGGGACGAATTTGGAGCGTTTGGTTTGATCGGCCCGTTATCAAGCCCAATGATGAGAATGTGAAACTTGGAAATGAGAATGAAACCTGAATCTCTAATGGAAAGTGGATTGAAAAACCTAAAGCCTAAAAAGCCCAAAACCTAGCCCAACTATCCAAATTTGGCCCAAGTCCGCTTGGCCCAATGCAGGCTTGAGCCGAAGGGGTGTCGCCTTAGTGCAATGAGGCAATCGCCTCATCGAAGAGGCGCTGCTTCTATGATAGCCCACTTGCAGCTGCAACCATGGTGGCCAAATGGTGTGAGCCCCAGCCTCCAGACCTGATTTAGCGTAAGGAAGAGATTTTTGGGGAAAAGAAAAAGACTATGGAGGCTCATGATGAGCTAGAGGGCTTAGGGGCATGGGGAAGCTAGAGAATAAAAGAGAAAGAGAGAGAAAAAGAAGAGGAAGGAGGCCATTATTGAAAAAAAAAAGAAAAAAATAGAGAGAGCAGCTTTGGAAAAAAAAAAGAGAAAAGCAAAGAAAAAACGTCCTCAAGGAAGAAGGTGAGATTGAGGCAAGGGAAAGTCCACCTTTTCCTAAGAGAAGAAGGAAGAAGCTTGTATCAAAAGTACAGATCACATCCTAGTAAGGATCATAATAAAAAACGTCTCTAAGGGCCTCTCATTTTGGTAGAAAACTTACACTTAAACTTCACACGTGCATCATTTTGTGTGTTCTTGCTTATGTGTGACTAAGTTGTTAATGTATTTTAGGTATATTTCTAGTTTATCTTGCTTAATATCCCACTTTATTGATGTGATCTTTGAATACTTTTGCATGTAGTTGTAGTTTGATGATTATAGAGTGTGTGTATGCATGTATTGTTACTTAAAGTAGAAGTCTGAACGTTTGAGAGTCGGGACCCGGCCTGTTGATCAGGCGATGCCTCTTCATAGAGGTGTCGCCTCTTGTCAATGAGGCGATCACCCCATTGACAGGCCTCTAGGAAGTCTCTTTTGTTCATGTGTGTTGTATGTCTTTTGCTGCCTTAGAAATACCAAGGGCCTCTATTGATAAGGCGTCGCCTCATCAATGAGGCGATCACTACATTGACAGGTTTGGCCTGCTTTTAGCTTCATTTTTATTAATGCTTGTCATGACGTCCGCTTTGGTATGTTCCTTTTTTACCCTTAACATGTCTGTTTCATTGCATGATGATGTTCAATCTTGATTGTTTGACAGTTTCTTTACTTCATAATGTGAAAAACCTTTTTTATAGAGTCTATTTGTAAGTATCGTTATATGTGATTCTATTTTTTTTAAAGGAAGGACTAACTGTGTATTATTTACAGGAATTACTTGATGATTTTCATCATTGAGTAGTCACCTTTGTTAGTTATCCCTTTTATATTACTGTATTTATGTTATTTTCTTGGTTTATTTTCGGTATACGTTTAGTTTATTTTCTATATATTATTCTTTTATTTAGCCTAAAAATGTTGTAATCCTTAATTCCTCTCCTCCATTTGATTTTAAATGTATGATTGTAAATTATTATTTATTTTATTTCTGATAAATGTCAGGACTCAAAGGCATGAAATTGGATTAATGTACAAACTTGGACTTAACTGTAAAATTTAGAAAATAAATGAAGGCAAGTGCAACAATGAATGTAAATGAGGAAATAATTAAATAATTAAATGGTAATAAAATTCAAAACACAAACGGAGGCCAACCGCAAGGTTGGGTGAGCATTCAAATGCTCATAACCAGTTTCTGAACCTGATCTCTAATGACGGCTTCTGGGAACCTCTGTGGGATCCAGTTATTGTACAGTGTGTCTCGACTTTTATCTGGGTGGCGACTCCATCTCCGAATAGGCCTAATCCTATATCATATTTCCTAGTGGGCCTCAAGCCCACACAGTGCCGTGGTCGCCAAACACTTGGCTGCACGCTAAACCCTGCCGCTTACAGTGGCGACTCCACTCGGGATAGAGAAACTGATTCCAGTATTTTGCATTTTATCATATTTATTTATTTTCTTATTTCTTCCCGTATTTATGCATTCGCTACACATTTTGCACATAACGAGCACTTCAGTCCTAAATAAACCCGATAATAGTCAGTACTTCGCTACCTACGTTTCACTTAAACCTAGTGGTGGAATATTGGATTGTTGTCACTCATAACACGTACTAATCCATGTTGTTTGACCCTTGAGTGGGGAGACGTATATGGATGTATATCGTTGTGGGAGCCAAAGCCTTTTTGCCTAAGACTTAAGCCCATGTAATGACCTAGCAACTACCCTTAGGAATTTTCCCCATGTGCATGTGTGTTATGCCAAATAATGGACCCTTAAAATAAATCTCGAGCCCATCAATAAGCAGTCCAAAATAAAATGGGCCCTCATGTCCAACCAAAGCCCATTATAAATAAGCTAGTCAATAAAGGCCTCTCATGCCTACTCATAACCCATTTTAAATGGGCCTTGACAAGTGAGTTTATGGTGCTAAGGATTTTTGCTCGTAGGAAATGGACTCGGGCTTTATTCAAAGGAACCATTACTTGTCTGAATCATTTTGAGAGTTTTCTTACATATGTCGATTTTACTATCCCCCGCTAATAATTAAAACCCAGACCAAAAATCCTAGGACAAGATACTCGCCATTGAATACGTGTGTGGGAGAAATAAGGGCGAAAGTTTGCACGTTTAAGCTTCATGTTTTGGTTTTATGTATCTTTTTATGTGTGACCTTTTGTTTCTTAAATTTTTTTTAAAATAAAACGAACTTGCATATCATGCATACACGTCATGCATCATTCTAACCAACGATTTTGCAGCACTATAGATCCATCAAGTTTAGTAGGGTGGGTCTAAACTAATTCAAGTTGTCTGGTCAGAAATTCAGAAATAAAAATGGAAGGGGGATTCTGTCCAAAAGCATTTGGGGCACAGTTGAAAGAAGAAGTAATGGCAGAAACTCAAGCTATGGTGAGAGAAATGATGGGGGAAATTACTAAGCTCATCATAGAGAGTTAGCCAGCACAGCCACCTAATGCACCACCAATCGATCCGATGGATCTCGATGAGGAAATACCGATTAGAGGAAGGGAAGAAGATGATGTGACAGTGTTGGCCAATCCGGTGAATCAAAGAAATGTCATCCCAGCCAAAGATATGGGTCAAACTGAGTGGGCTAAGAACATGACCAGGTGATGAACCAGATGCAGGTGATGATGAAGGAAAAGGGTATGGTCGCTCCTCTAGATTATGATTTGAATCTAGAAAAGGGTGATAAACCGTTGCCTCGTAAGTTTAAATTCCTAAACATGAAGAAGTATACTGGTGTCGAGGATCCCCATTTGCATTTGAAGTAGTATGTGACTTACACGAAGGCTACCGAGCTAACTGAGAGCCAAATTATCAAAAAGTTCCCCATTTCATTAGAAGGAGCACCAATCCGTTGGTATTACACCTTGGATCCATATGTTCAGTCAGATTGGAAGGAATTATATGCCATTTTTATCAAGCAATATGGTCTCAATGTTCAACTAGAAGGGTCCTTGAGAGATCTGTAGAATACCAAATAGAACTTTAACGAGCCTTTTGCTAACTACCTGACTCGTTAGAGGGGGAAGTTATCCTTAATGAGGCATAGGCCTACTGAGTCTGACCAGTTAGTCTTGGCAATAGAAGGGTGTGTTCCAGCATTGTCTAGGAAGTTGAGGGATTTGGGAATTAGAAACTTTGAAGAATTGTACAGATTTAGGGTCTAGAAAGAGTTAGATTTGGCTCAAGAGAAGAAATTCTTCAGAAGAGGATTTGGGGGTAAAGAGGGGGCTAGCTCAAGTGGTAATATTCAGATTCATGCCATTCAACCACCAAGCAATAATGTACAAGTTAGTGCAGTTAGACAATCTCGAAGATTTTCAAATCTAGGATGTCCTATGTCCAAAGTCCTTGATAAGCTTATTGAGAAAAACTTGCTACGACCTTTACCTTCACAACAACCTTTGCCTGGAGCCAACCCAAATTTTTTTTGTAAATTTCATCAGACCATCGGACATGACACAGACAACTGTGCTCGGTTAAAACATGAAATCCAAGACTTAATAGACTCAGGAAAAATTACCGACCCTGAAAATAGAAAACCAAACACACAGACCAACCCATTACCCAACTACAGAAATGTACCACCACCAAATGCACCCATTCTGATGGTCAACTCTGGCCTAATAGAAGAGGAAGTCCTAAACTCCTTCATTGATGTCTCCCACAATTCCTTAAAAACCAAACCTGAAAATCTGAAACTAAACAAACAACCCATGGAGTTGTAGGTGCATGTCTTGGATATATGGAGTTTCAATGACGAGAGTAAAGAATAAGTTGACCTGTGGGACAACGAGGGGTGTGAGCTAAGTCAGTCTGTGGGGAAGGTCAAAGAAAAGAAAGAGGAAACTGAGGCTGCCAAGTTTAGGCCTTAAAAGGTAGAAGGTGCAGAGAAGGGAAAGGAGATAAAACAAAGCAAACAGACCATTGCCAGTGTCTGGGAATTACTCATGCATTCTAGGGATCACAGGGAAGCCCTGGTCCTAGCACTAGATTAGAAAAAGATTTCCACTAATTCTACTATGGAGTAGATGGTCCAGTCACTAATGGAAACTCCTCAAGGGATGATAACATTTTCTAATAATGATCTGCCTCTAGAAAGGAGGGATCACCACAAAGCTCTGTTTATTAAAGCTGAGGTAAAAGGGAAGATGACCTGCCATGTGATGGTCGATAATGGTTCTGCCATTAATGTGTGTCCATTGAAGATTCTACCAAAGCTAGGGTTGACGGTGGCTGACTTAAAGCCTTTTGAGGTAGTTATCAAGGCTTATGATGACACCAAGAGGTCTGTGGAAGGAACTTTCATGATATTTGTTAAAACAGGACCTATAGAAGTCTGGGTTGACTTGCATGTGATTGATATCCCAATAACATTTTCCATTTTATTAGGGAGGCCATGGTTTCACCCTTTAGGTGGCGTTCCATCCACTATTCATCAAAAGATTAAATTCCCACATGAAGGAAGGGTTGTTACCATCTCAACTGAAACTAAAGTCACCATAGCCGCGCTAAAATTGATCCCTAAGGAGATTTCCCTTAGCCTTAGTTTTAAAGTCTGTGTAATCTATGAGGATGAGATGGATGAAAAGGTTCTAAGAATGATGCGCAATATGAAATTTTGGCCCAGCATGGGATTGGGGAAAAATCAGAGTGGACCTTCAGAGTTTATAGGAAATAAAGTACCTGTTTTAAAGCATGGGTTAGGGTTCAAAGAGACTGATGAAGCTAGGGAAGAGATAAGTGTGTGGGGCCAGTCTGAAGAAAAGGAAAAGGAGACTATGGTTGGAAAGAAAACTCTATGAGAAGTCTTTGTAAAGGAAGGCACCGGGCACCCATATTACGGGACTCTAGAACCTCTCCTGACGGTTGAAGGAGTTATCCTGGGGTTCAAGATTTTTGCTGAATTTGTGAACAAAGCCAAAGGAGCCACTGTTGAAAAAGCCCCTACTGAGGAGCTAGTATTGGCTGAAGAGGAGTTTAAAGGGGATAAAGCTACCTTGGAGTAGAAAGGCATTGATGATCAGAGTAAAGACCTTGACTTTGAAACCTACTTTTTAAACTCCATCATAGATACCTCTTATAATGACTTTGATGTTTCTTTTGCTTCTCTGTTTAAGACTAATGATCTTTTCTTTTCAAAAGTGAATGCAATGAAGTTTGAGTTTGCTTATTTATATGATGTGTTTCCTAATGGTTATTCTGTTTATGATGATCATTTCATGCATATGTTTGACATTAATTCCACGCAAATTGAGTCATTTAATTTGGGCAAAATGATAATCCTAAAAATATATTGCTTGCTTCTGGTCTAACTCATGGTGAGAGAGAGAAAATGAAAGAAATCTTAAAAAAGAGATAGAAAGTATTTGCTTGGGGTTATGAAGACATGCCCAGAATTGACAAGGAGATCTCAGAACATAGGATCCCCACATACCCTCACATAGCACCAATAAAGCAGAAGCAAAGAAGTTTAAGGTTGGAATGGGCTTTCTTGGTTAAGGAAGAGGTCGAAAAGCAGCTGAAGGCAAAGTTTCTAGAAGTGGTAGAGGACACTCAGTGGTTAGCGAATATGGTTCCTATTCCCAAGAAGGATGGAATGGTCAGAGTGTGTGTAGGCTATCGAGATTTGAATAAAGCTTGCCCTAAGGATGACTTTCCGCTACTACATATCGATACGTTAATTGATAGTGCGGCTTCTAATGCAATGTACTCTTTCATGGATGGATTTTTGGGGTACAATTAGATCATGATGGCAGTAATAGATAAATTGAAGACATCTTTCATCACTGAATGGGGTGTGTACTGTTATTGAGTGATGCCTTTCGGGTTGAAGAATGCAGGAGCCACTTATCGGAGGATGGCGACTGCCTTGCTACACGACATGATCCATAAAAAGGTAGAAGTGTATGTGGATGATATGATGGTGAAGTCTACAACCAGGGAAGGGCATTTCGAAGCGCTAGACAAGTTTCTGGCTAGGGTAGAAAAGTACAATCTCAGACTGAACCTGAAGAAGTATGTTTTTGGGGGTCACATCTAGGAAACTGCTGGGACACATTGTCAGCCAAAAAGGAATAAAAATGGATATAGATAAGATCAGAGCAATCAGGGATATATCTACACCAAAGAATGAAAAGAAGGTCCGAGGGTTTCTGGGGCATTTACAGTATATCAGCAGATTTATAGCCAAATTGACAGCCATCTGCAATCCCATCTTCAAGCTTCTAAAGAAAGACCAACCTGTTGTATGGGATAAAAGATGTCAATAAGCCTCTGAAGATATGAAGGATTACCTGATGAATCCTCCTATTTTACAGCTGCCAAGATTGGGTAAAGCCTTAACTCTATATTTAGAAATTGAGGAAGATGCAATAGGGGCAATATTGTCATAGGAAGGTGAAAAGAAGATAGAGCATGCTGTGTATTACTTAAGTAAGAAGCTTTTTCCCTACAAAACTACTTACAAGCCTAGTGGGGAAAATGTGCTTAGTAGTAATTTGGGCGACGAAAAAACTCCGACACTATTTTCAATCTTATAAAGTGTATGGCAATTTCTAAACATGATCCCCTCAGGTATCTCTAACAGACCCCGTCTCTTACAGGGAAATTGGCTAGGTGGCTCGTTTTACTCATAGAATTTGACATAGAGTATATAACCAAAATGATAGTGAAAGGAAGAGCAGTAGTAGACTTCTTGGAACAAAGCCTAGTGGATGACGACTAAGGATGGGAGTTAGAGTTTCCTGATGAACATCTAGGGACGATAGAGATACAAGGTTGGGAAATGTACTTTGACGGAGTTGTCAACAACAAGGGGGTCGGAATAGAGGTAATTTTGGTTATGCCAGAAGGAGAAATGATCCCGATGGCAAAAAGACTTGAGTTTGAAGCAACTAATAACTAAGAAAAATATGAGGCTTGCATTTTTGATTTAGAGGCATTGCACAACACAGGAGCAGAAAATGTTACTATCTATGGGGATTCTATGCTAGTTATAAAATAAGCCACCAAAGAATGAGAGATAAATGAGGACAGATTACGGCTGTACTGGGCATACCTGGCCACCACTTGTGCTCCTTATTTAGTGTAAATTTATCCATTTGCCAAGGGAAGGAAACCAGGTAGCTGATGCCCTAGCCACATTGGCCTCCATGTGGGAAAGTGGAAAATAACTAGAAGCTAGTCCCTTAATTCTCATGAAGTCTCGAGTCCCCTGTTACGAAGAGGTGAGAGTGACACCATTTGATGCTATTGAGAAACCTTGGTTCTATGATTTACAAAGATATTTAGAAATTGGGCAGTTTTCGAATGACGCTGATAAGAAAGAAAGAATGTCCCTGCAAATGTTTTCTTAATAGTTCATTAGTCACAATGGGATGTTATACAAAAGAATGCCAGTCGGGGTACACCTCATGTGTGTTAATAAGGATGAAGCCTAAAAACTTATGGAAGTGATTCATGAAGGGGTGTGCGGGCCACACATGAACGAACCATCTTGGCAAAGAAAATAGCCCGTTAGGGGTACTTTTGGCTCACCATGGAGGTGGATTATGTTAGATTTATGAAGAAATGTCACAATTGCCAAACTTATGGTGATGTTAGCCACCTACCATTTATAGAGCTTCAAGGAATGACTTCTCCTTGGCCATTTATTGTATAGGGGATTGACATCATAGGAGAGGTAAGGCCAAAAGCAACTAATGGCCATCGATATATCATTGTGGCTATCAACTACTTCTCTAAATGGGTTGAGGCTGAATCTTATGCTACTATGGGGTCGAAGCAAATGTCGAGGTTCATTGAAATGAATATAGTCTGTAGATATGGATTGTCGCACCATATAATTATAGACAATAATGTTCAATTTCGAGCAGAAATGGCTACACTACTGAAAGATTATAAGATTGAGCACCATAAGTCATCTCTATATAAGCCGTAGGCAAATGGGGCGGTGGAAGCAACAAATAAGAATGTAAAAAAGATCCCAGCCAAGATGTTAGAAAATTATTGAGATTAGGTTGATTACTTATAATTCGCATTGTGGGGATACCGAACCACTACTAGAACTTCGACAGGAGTCACTCCGTACTTTTTAGTTTATGGATGTAAGGCTATTTTTCTGGTAGAGGTTGAGATAAGGTCATTAAAAGTCCTTTTGGAATCTAAACTCCCCGAGTATTAATGGGTTGAAAGTTGGTTGGCTCAGTTGACATTGTTGAATGAAAAGAGGATGAGGGCTATGTATCATTCTTAGTTGTATCAGAAAAGAATAGCCTGTGCCTACAATAAGAAGATCAAGCCAGGTAAGATTCGAGAAGGGGATTTGGTGTTGAAACTTATAAGATCAGTCATGACCGATCCTCGAGAAAAGTTTAAGCCTAACTGGGAGGGACTGTATCTAGTAAAGAAGTTATTTTCGAAAGGCGTCGCCATTTTGTCTAAGATGGATGCAAATGAGTTCAAAGAACCCATTAACCTAGACAAGCTCAAGAAATACTATCTGTAAAAAGTCTTGCTAGGGAGAAAACCTCAAAAAGAGGTTGTATAGGCAAAAGTTAGAGACTAAAAAGAAAAAAGAAAAAGGTCCTACTGGATTGAAAACCTTAAAAGAGGTGGTCCAGGCAAAAGTTAAGGACATGTAAAAGGAGAGAGAGAGACACAAAATGATTAGTTGAAAAACTTATAAGGGCAAGCCAACTAATAACATGAGATGTACCAGAAGTGAAATGTATATACGTTTTATGCCTAAATGAAATGAAATGGATTGCTTTAATTATTGTTAAACATTGCATAATGTGTCCATTACAAGTCTTTTAACTAGTACAAAAGGAAAATCACATCTAACAAAAGGGGAAATGACGACTTTATTTTATAAGCTAATTTTGTTTTCTCTTCTTTTGTTGGCTACCCTCAGAATTTAACGTTTGTAACTCTCTTTTCCTTTTGTATTTAATAAATTCATCTCTTTCTGTCTATTGCAAACAAACCCACGCTTTGTAATGATCATCAGTAGTCCGATCTCCATCGTAGCTTAAATTTCTTTCGATGACTCTTTAAGGCCAAGTTGCCACCAAGTGGTCCAGGAAATTTTAAGAAAGGGGCCTTGGCTTGAACTCATGAACAAGCTCCACAATCGGTTATTTGTGACCATATTGACGGCAAAGGCGGGTTGGATTATAAAAAATGGCAAAATGGAGACCAGCAATCGGGACACATTATGTGTAAGATCAAATGGTCACATGCTACAATCCCCTCTAGGGGCACATCAGGCAGATCAATGTATCAGGGAATATTGATAGCCAGCCGTGAATATCTATAGGAATGGGATGCAGTTTTCTTATTCGTAATGCTTTGCTTTGTAGCGTCTGATGTCTTGAGGAGGTTCGATCAAGCCCAACTTTTCATAAAACCACATCTGCGGTTTGCAAATGATTATATGCAGATAGTATGACAGTTGGAAGTTAGGGAAGTACAATGAAGAACTTATCTCCAATAGGAATGGACTTCCTGAGAATCATCGTGTCTCCATAAAGTCATCTAATCCGATGATAGTTTCTGCTAAAATGAGAGGGAAGGGATTGAACCCTGACTCCACTTGATTAAGAATGGAAAGGATCTTTGAATCACAGTGTCCTAAGGAAGAAACCAACAAAAATTGAGCATACAATTAGAGGGCTATCATGCGGGGCCAATGAGTTTCTTCTTTGTCCATATTCATGATGACCTCGAGAAAAGATTCTACTTTAATTTTTGAACTGAGGATACAGTGAAGAGAAGACCGGGGTGGAAGGTTGAACATACACACCATTTGGTGTTAGATGGAGTGAGAGTTTGGGTTTTTAAGGTTAGGAACCACAAGTCGGCAAGTAGAATCCGTATGATGGCCGAGAATTGCCTCAAATTCCTCCAGTAGGGGACATATTTCTATTATATCGAACCAAAAGACATGTTTATAGGGATCCTAAAATTGAACCAGGGCATAGAGAAAAGGGAAGTTGATCCTCCTAGCATGAAGTGATTTGAAGACCAAAAGGTGAAAAGATTCTAACCTAGTCTAAGATTTATTATCTAAACCCTTCAAGATCGGTTGTAGTAGCCTTAGACTCCATTCAGTCATGGTTGTAACTTTCAGAGGTGCTTGGAGAGAGAAATGGGGAGTTAGAGATGAAGGGAACTCAAGAAGTGGGCTGAACATAAGAGTGTGGGTTTTTAAAAGGGGTAGGACTGCATGTTGCTGAAGCGATCGCCTCATCAATGAGCCGATCGCCTCATCGATGAGCCGATCGCCTCATCGATGAGCCGATCGCCTCATCGATGAGCCGATCACCTCATCCATGAGGCGCCGCCTCAGCAGTAAGAGGAGATCACCTCTTCACCAGAGTTCAATAAGGCGATCGCCTCATTAGCAGTATAGGTTGTTACACTCCTTCAAGTCGCGCAGTCTAAACAGGTGTAAGTTAGAATATAATAGGGTAGATATATATGTAATTAGCTAAAATTAGCTCACATGTGAACAATAAAGAAATAAATGAATTTAATTGAGGAGAATGATGAATTCTATAAACATTCTGTCTATAAATCAAAAACCAAAATTTATGTGTTCACTATTCAAAGACTACACAAATTTCAACCCCGGTACATCAGGCATCTGGTTCGGTACCCTCAGGGTCAGCCTCTCCTCCAGCACCACTGCCACTCCTGTCTTTATCCTTGTCATCATCATTAATCTAGAACACGTCAATCTGACACTCGAGAGTGGCGATCCTCGCCTTGCTAGCCATATCTCGATCCTATTTAAACAAATCGTAGGTTAGTAAACCATGTAAGCATGCATACATGTAGAAAATAAAGAGGTTCTCACCCTCTATTACTGGGTGATCTCCAGTATGTAGTCTCTCTGGGCCTCTATCATGCGATACATATATAGGCCTTGCTCTAGAGGAATCTGCATTATTGAAATAAATGTTAAAACTAACGTTTAGGTTGAGAATCATAATGAAAGTAGGTCAAAAAAAGAGCTTACATGAGTAGCACCACCAGGGGTGCATGCAGGAGTTAGATCCTTGTCCAAAGTCAAGAACTAACATGACAATTCTTCAGGAGGAACCCAACATCAAGCTAAAGGGTCGGGGATGTGAATAAAGCTACTTAGGATAAACTCAGAGCTGGGGGCAGTAGTCGGCCAGACCTGCTCGCCAACCGCAAAGGTCTCCTCCCTGCCCTGATCTAGTTGACACTTTAAGGGCTCTCTCTCTCGCACTTGGGAGCTAATTGGGGCCATAGGTCTAGCAGGTGTAGCCTGAAGACAAAGCAGGAGAAACATGTGAGAACACAATCAATTCTCAAGGTGAAGGAAACTGATATGGACATACTTAAGAGGTAGAAGCAGTCTGGAAGGGGACCATCAGCAGAAGGTGGGTATGAACAAACTCTATATATCGGCTCTTCATATGAATCGTGTGATCAATAGCTGGTGAACCTACAACAGCTTGGGCAAGGTCATCGCCCTCCAGCTCATGAGCCCAAAGCATGTTGTCAGGAGAAGACCTCGGAACCCATCTCACTTTGGCACCTCTCCTCTAGTTCAAGACCCGCTCACCCAAATACCAAGATCGATATCCAGGGCCATAGAGGAGTACCTCTTCCGGCATAAGGGCCTGAAGCGAATCATCTCAATGGTCCAAGTATCCTCAGGCCCTCACAAGTCGTTCCGAATTTGCAAAAAAGGAGATGTCAATAAGTAAGTGAGTTGAATATGCATAATTTACTAATAAGAAAGGTTGTTCTTTATAGGTACCGTATCTTGTGTCAAAGAGTTCAGGTGCTGTCTGTGGATGTGAACTTGCACAAGGTGCCTCTTCACAATGCGGTTGGCATCCCACCTGTCAAGGGTTGGGAAGTGGTCCCTCACTCATGTAACACCCACAAGCAGCTCTAGCTCTAGAGCCCAAACTTGGAAAAATAAAACAGGAGAAGTTGAGAAAACTGATATAAATAATGGGGGTCAAAACAAGATAAGGAAAGAGAGGATCGTGATGTACCAAAACAGCGTGCTAGAAGCCGCAGAATCTCCTAGCCCCTTGGACCACCTTGTGTATACTCTAGTACAAGTATGCTAGAGCGCAGCTACCCCAATCAAATGTAGGAACCTATTTAAGATCCTAAAGAGCTGGCAGGAACATCAGGTCGATGGAGCTGGCGGTGTCAGTAAAGAAGGTGGTACCGAGTAGATAGAGCAGGAAGGCTCTTACCACTTGATCAATCTCATGGGGAGTAATCATCGCCGTAGCCCACTCTTGGGTGTAAAAGCTCCTGATTGAGTCCAACTTAAGGGTATGAGTCCCTTTCATATCAGGAGTCATCCTCAAAAGTCGCTCGATGTATATAGCCTTATCTAGAGACAGCTAATGTAGACTCACATCAAAAGGGATGGGGTCCCCGACACAAGCAATCCCTGTGATGGCGGCAAACAACACAGGGTCTAGAGTAAACTCACCAAATGGGAGGTGGAAAGTGTGAGTCGTATCAAACCACCTCTCCATTAGAGCGTGCAATGGCTGATATTCCGTGCGCCCCTACTCGAATGGAAGTGAGAGTACGAAGTCCTCGAACCCCGTCTCTTGAATCTGATCCCTGTGCTCATCAGTCAATTCACTGTAGAAGACCTGGACTCCATGGAAATTCCCGGCGCCCTTGAATGTTTGAGTGTCATGCTACAAGCAGAGAGATAGGGAAGTGAAATTTATGCATTTTATGGTTTCAAAAAGAAATTCAGAATGAACGGACATGTAAATAGCACAGTTCACCCTGTTGATGAAGCGATCGCCTCATCATAGAAGCGATTGGCTTTTTGAAAGGGCGATAGGAAATCACCTTTTCATAGAAGCCGATCGTCTCATTGATGAGGTGATTACCTCATCAATGAGACAATCGCCTCATAAAAAAGGCGATTGCCTTTGTGAAGTGCAAACGGGGATGATTTTTTATTTTTGGTAATTAAAACAAAAATTTCATGTTTGTTTAATTAAAATAATGCCCTAGAATGATAATTATGCAAGATTAGTCACTAACCTAATGTGATTTTATAGGAATATTTGGGGTACTAACCTCTCCAGATGCAGACGAGCAGTATGTCTGCCAAAAGGGGAATTGAGTCTCCTCGGGTCAATCCCAAACTCCTAAAAGCACTGATAAAAGGTGGAATGTGATCCCACTTAGGCATAGGGGGTGTTCTCTCATTCTTTATTGACTGTAAAGAGAAAAAAGGTGCATAGAGTACAGGAAGTGCAGGAGAAAAAAAGAGAAAAAAAAAGAAAGGTGGTAAAAGTGAAAGGGAATAGAGATAAGGAAAAATTTATTTTTATAGAGGGCAAAAGTGTAGGGTTTCCAAAAAAAATAAATGGAAAATGATGGTTATTATCATATATTAAGAAGGCAGAATTCAGAGGTAGAGATTTCCAAAGTAAAGTTTTGGGAAGAGTGGGCTAGGAAAACCCATGCCGTTAACAGGATAGGGCTATTCAGGTTTGAATCCCCAAAGCTCAAGGATAGGATTGTTCAAGTTTGAATCCCTGAAGCTCAAAGAAAGGGTTGTTTGAGTTTGAATCCCCGAAGCTCAAGGATAGGGCTATTCGGGTTTGAATCCCCGAAGCTCAAAGAAAGGGCTATTCGGGTTTGAATCCCCGAAGCTCAATAGATAGGGCTATTCAGGTTTGAATCCTCGAAGCTCAAAGATCGAGATGGCTGTTCAGGTAACATCCTTGAAGTCGAAAGCGAATGACAACAGGGCCAGGGAAACCCGGAAGTCTGTGTCCCTAGAGGAGTAATAATCGGACCAGGAAAATCTGAAAACCACATCCCTAGTGATGATCGGGCCCTGAGAATCAAGTTTCAAGTATTATGCGGATCGGGCTAAGAAAACTCGAGAATCAAGTTTCAAGTATTGTGATGATCGGGCCAAGAAAACCTGAGAATCAAGTTTTAATGTTGTGAGGATTGGGCCAGGAAAACCCATGAATCATGTTTTAGGTGTGGTGATGATTGGGCCAGGAAAACCCGTGAATCATGTTTTAGGCACGGTGATGATTGGGCTAGGAAAACCCAAGAATCATGTCTCAGGTGACGGATGGTTGGGCCAGGAAAACCCATAAGTCTATGTCCCTAACAAGACGATAATCGGGCAAGGAAAACTCGAGAATTGGATTTCAATGTTGTGAGGATCGAGCTAGGAAAACCCGAGGTCAACAGTCTTCAAATATCTATCAAATATTAATGAGTGGCTAATCGATCCAGGAAAACCTAAGGATCACGGTCACGTTTTAGAATTGAAGGATTCATCTCTTAGGTGAAACCTGAGAGTCAGGTATGTTGCTCATCTTAATGTTTATTTATTGTTGTGCTTGTGATTTTTTGAAAAATTTTCGTTGCATGCATTTGATTTTTTTAAAAATTAGGGGGCAAATTGTAGACACCCGATTCGGTTGACTCGTGTTAGGGGATGAATTAGGGGTGCTCGATTTGACCGACCCATTATCAAGCCCAATGATGAGAATGTGAAACTTAGACATGAGAATAAAGCCTGAATCTCTAATGAAAAGTGGACTAGAAAACCTAAAGCCTAAAAAGCCCAAAACCTAGCGCAACTATCCAAATTTGGCCCAAGCCCACTTCGCCCAATGCAGGCCTAGGCCGAAGGGGCGTCGCCTTAGTGCAATAAGGCGATCGCCTCTTTGGCAGCTGCCAATGAGGTGATTGCCTCATTAATGAGGCAATTGCCTCAATAAAGAGACGCCGCCTCTATGATAGCCCACTTGCAACTGCATTAAATGCAGCTGCAACCATGGTGGCCAAATGGTATGGGCCCCAGCCTCCAGACCTGATTTAGCGTAAAGAAGAGATTTTTGGGGAAGAGAAAAAGGCTATGGAGGCTCATGATGAGCTAGAGGGCTTAAGGGCATGGGGAAGCTAGGGAATAAAAGAGAAAGAGAAAGAAAAAGAAGAGGAATGAGGCCATTATTGAAAAAAAAAAGAAAAAAATAGAGAGAGCAGCTCTTAAAAAAAAAAAAAGAAAAGCAAAGAAAAAACATCCTTAAGGAAGAAGGTGAGATTGAGGCAAGGAAAAGTCCACCTTTTCCTAAGAGAAGAAGGAAGAAGCTTGTGTCAAAAGTAGAGATCACATCCTAGTAAGGATCACAATAAAAAACGTCTCTGAGGGTCTCTTATTTTGCTAGAAAACTTACACTTAAACTTGACATGTGCATCATTTTGTGTGTTCTTGCTTGCGTGTGACTAAGTTGTTAGTGTATTTTAGGTATATTTCTAGTTTATCTTGCTTAATATCCCACTTTATTGATGTAATCTTTGAATACTTTTTCATGTAGTTGTAGTTTGATGATTGTAGAGTGTGTGTATGCATGTATTATTACTTAAAGTTGAAGTCTAAACGTCTGAGAGTCGAGACTGGCCTGTTGATCAAGTTGTCAATGAGGCGATCGCCCCATTGACAGGCCTCTAGGAAGTCTCCTTTGTTCATGTGTGTTGTATGTCTTTTACTGCCTTAGAAATACCAGGGGCCTTTATTGATGAGGCGTCGCCTCATCAATGAGGCGATCGCCACATTGACAGGTTTGGCCTGCTTTTAGCTTCATTTTTATTAATGCTTGTTGTGACGTCCGCTTTGGCATGTTCCTTTTTGACCCTTAACATGTCTGTTTCATTGCATGATGATGTCCAATCTTGATTGTTTAACGGTTTCTTTAGTTCATAATGTGAAAACCCCTTTTTATAGAGCCTCTTTATAAGTATCGTTATATATGATTCTATTTTTTTTAAAGGAAGGACTAACTGTGTGTTATTTACAGGAATTACTAGATGATTTTCATCATTGATTAGTCACCTTTGTTAGTTATCCCTTTTATATTACCACATTTATGTTATTTTCTCAGTTTATTTTTGGTATACATTTAGTTTATTTTCTGTATATTATTCTTTTATTTAGCCTAAAAGCATTGTAATCCTTAATTCCTCTCCCCTATTTGATTTTGAATGTATGGTTGTAAATTATTATTTATTTTATTTCTGCTAAATGTCATGACTCAAAGGCATGAAATTAGATTAATGTGTAAACTTGGACTTAATTATAAAATTTGGAAAGTAAATGAAGGCAAGTGCAACTTTGAATGTAAATGAGGAAATAATTAAATAATTAAATGGTAATAAAATGAAAAATAAAAACGGAGGCCAACCGCAAGGTTGGGTGAGTATTCAAAAGCTCATACCCAATTTCCGAACCTAATCTCTAATGACGGCTTCTGGGAACCTCCATGGGATCCAATTGCTGTACAGTGTGTCCCGACTTTTATCAGAGTGGTGACTCCATCTCCGAATAGGCCCAAGACCTATATTGTATTTCCTAATGGTCCTTAAGCCCACACAGTGCCGTGGTCACCAAACACTTGGGCATGTGCTAAACCCCGCCACCTACAGACATACACGTGTGAATGAAACACGACTTTTTTTTTTCACGTCAACGTCTTTTTTTTAATGCTACATCAGTTCTATCATAGTATATATATAAGTTGATAATGTTTGGGCTTGAACTAAAAACAATTAGTTAGTAATGTTTTTGTTTATCTATAAGTCGTGTTCATTGACCTTTACATGTTGATTTATTGATGTTCATTGGCTTTCACCTGCAGATTTATTGGCCTTTTAACCTACAGGTTTAATGATCTTTGCCTCCATATTTACTGACCTTTACTTACATATTCACTGACCTTACGTATTCATTAATATTTTCCTTTTATTTTTAATAGAATGAAAAAGTACTTTTTATTTATAAAATAATTATTTATTTTATTTTATTAATTAAAATCTTTGAATTTAATTTTTTGTTCTTGATTTTAGTCAAAAAAAAGTTTTTATTCATTAAAAAATTATTTAATTATTTATTTTTAATTATAATAAATAGAGTTTTACTTGTATTTTTATTTTAGTTAAATATTTTTAGTTTATTATTTAATTAATGTAGGTTCATAACATAAAATATGTAGTGAGTTTGCATATCTTATTTCATAGGCTTGAACTAAAAAAAATTAGTTGATATAGTTTTTGCTTATCCATAAGTTAAATTCATTAACTTTCACTTGTAGGTCTATTGACCTTCACCTGCAGATTCATTAGCATTCACCTGTAGATTTATTGGTCATTTTGAAACTGTAAGTTCAATGATTTTTACCTGCATATTTATTGATCTTTATTTGCATGTTCCCTGACCTTCACCTGCATATTTATTAATATTTTTCTTTTTATTTTATTAATTATAGTGGTTGAATTTAATTTTTATTCGTGATTTGAGTTAAATAAAATTTTTATTGATTAAAAATTATTTAATTTTTAATTATAATAAATAAAATTTTACATTTTTATTTAATTTTAGTTAAATAATATAGTTACATTACTTACATAATTCAAGTTTATAAGATAAAATATGTAGTTTCATTACTTAAATAATGCAAAATCATTAACTTTCACCTACATATTTATTGTGACTTTCACCTGTAGGTTTTTTGATATTCACATACAGATTTATTAGTCAAATACTATAATTTCATTACTTAAATCATGGAGGTCCATTAGTTATCCACTATAGATTCAATACTTTTTTTCTTAATATACATAACTCATAGTTATAATTATTTATTTTAGAAATTATTTTAATTTATTTAGTAAAATGTTATTATAATTATCTATAAATAAAATTTATTTATTAAAATATTTCATTTGAAACGTTACATTTTAATATTTTATTTATTTGAAAAATTTATAGTTAATTAATTTTCAGTTATAAATAAATAAAAAAATTCTTAAGAAAATGGGTAACTTTTATTAATGAAAATTTAATTTTGAAAAAAAAAATCAATTTTAATTTCTAGAAAGAATTTGAAAATTAAAGGTCAAAAAAATAAAAAAAGAAACAATACATGTTAAAGAAAAAAAAGAAGACGTTAACAAAAAGAAAAAAAATAATGGCACACGTGTGTGAGGACCCTGTCTATCTCAAAATAGTTTATATGTTAAAAGAGGTCTATTTTAATATTATAGATAGAAGAGAAATTTACAAAATAAGACCCATTTGCTGGGCTGTTTACATGGGTTTAGCCCATGTTTTTATTTAATCACACGAGTATTATGTTATATTTACACGCGTGTCCCTTTTTTGTTTTGTTTTCAATTTTGGCCATTTCTCTTCTTCTTCATTTCCAGTTATTTTCTTCCTTTTTTTTTTCCGCGTTGTGCATCATTTTGGATGTGGTTGGTTTTGTGCTTACACCGTTATTTTTACAATTTTTTTTTAAATCTTAAACGACGACATTTTTCTTGTTTAGTTATTGACGGTTTATTAAGTTTTTTATATAATGGTTGAAACTCGTTTGGGTTATTTTAAATGTGTTAATAAATAAAAAAAAGTTTCCTTTTGAGAGTGAAGTTGTGAAGGATAAAGGTTCAAAAGTGGAAATGGGTAGGAAGATTGTTTGTAGGAGTTCGATAAAGGGTAAAAAGCCATTAGAATCAGATTCTACTAATTCTTCTGATGAAGAGAAATCTCTAGTTGGTGTTAATGTTGGTAATGAGAATGTTGTTAACAAAATGGAAGCAAAACTGAAAGAGGGTGGTGACAAGAAAAAAATGAAATCTAAAGGGGAATCTAAATTTGGTTTTCCTAAATCCCTTGCTAAAAAAAAGGGCTTATGAGCATGTTGATGTTCATGAAGAGAGTTTGAGGAAGAAGACTAAAGTTACTATTAATGAGCCATCTGAAAATGTTAAGTTGAAGGTATCAATTTTTTTTTGAATAATTTTTGTATATTATTCGAATGTTATTTTTTGTATTTAGAGTTTTTGTTGTTTTTGTTTAAATTATATGTGTATTATTCGTATCTTATTTAATTTTTTTGTATATTATTTATATGCTATTGTTTTTAATGTATCTATTTTCATTTTTTTGTAATATATGTATATTTTGCTATAGGATTGGGAGCCATTGATTCGTCGTGAGAATTATTTCAGTTCTAAAGTTGGTTGTTCTTTGAGTTTTAATGTTATTTCTAATATTAACAGGACTCTGAATGATGAATAGTTGACTATGTTTAAGGCTATAAGTTTTGGGTATTTTTTTTATCTTTCTAAATTCGAAGTACAATGTTAGTTAATTCACTCTTTATTGTTTAGGGAGTTAAGGCAGCCAAATGCTAGGGAGTCTTGGTTTGATGTTTAAGGTACTAGATTGAAATTTGGTTTGGGAGAGTTTGCATTGGTTAGTGGTTTAAATTGTGTAGATGGTTTGAAGAATATAGGTGTTCATTATGATCATAATATTCTTATTGAGAAGTATTTTGATGGTGTGAGTAAGATTACTAAGTAGTCAGTTCAAGATTGCTTTAATGTAAAAAAAATAGGAGAATAATGATGACTATTTAAAACTTACTGTTTTGTATTTTATTGAGTTATTTTTGTTTTCTTTTAGTATAAATATAAGAATTTCTAGAAAAAATTTGGACATTGTTGCGATATGATTGTTTGACTTTTATTATTGGGGTTTGGATGTTTTTTATGTTATTATTGAGTCTTTGAAGGGATGGTTTGTTGATAAGAATGAGAAACTGCATGACAGGTGGTTTTATCATTTGAATGGACTTCCTTATGCATTTTAAGTCTGGTTCTATGAGTGCTGCCCCTATGTAATTGGTATGTTAGCCACATTTTCTAGTGGTCATGTGCCATATCTTTTTAATTGGTCTTGCAATAGTACACCTAGTTTCAAGGTGCTGCAGCACATTATCTTCCGTGAATCTGCAAATAAGTTGATTATATTCTTTGCATTCTTTTTCTTTTGTTTTTTTTCTTTTTATTGTATAACTTTTTTTTTGGCAGTTAAAGCTGCGAAATATTACTCCAACTGTTGAAGAAAGAGAGAAGCTGAAGTTGAGTGGTTTTTTTTATAAAGGCAACTTCGCTACTATTGGTGGTAATGATGACAAAGACTCTGATGATAATTTTCCTGATGGGCCACCAGTTAAAGAGATTGGACAGAGTTCTGTTGGAGGCCAATCTCAAATTTATGGTTCCGATTTGAAAGAAATTATTGAAAAACAAAATGATTTGGCAAAAGAGATTATTATTTTAAGGAAAGATGTTTTTGTTAAGTTAGATAAAGTGTTTTGTTGTTTGAAGTTAGTTATGGATAAACTAGGAGTTGCTGGTGGTGATGAAGTATAGTTATTTTGTCATGATTTTTTTAAAAATTTTCAGTGTTATATACGGATTATATTATGATTATATTCTCATTTTTATAAATGCATTTTTTTTAGGCTGAGAATGTAAGTGGGAGGGAAGGTAGTTGTGAGGGTCTTAGAGTAGAAGGTGACAGTGAGGAAGAATCTGATGATGGTACTGACTTTTTTTTATGAAGAATCTTGTTGATATTGAAGTATGTTTGAATTTTATTAAATATTATATTCTAATAATATACCATTTAGATTCGTATTATATGCTTTTTTTATGTTGTTTTTTTTAGATTTTTATGGTGTTTGTTTTTTAACAGGTTGGTGAGAAAGCAAAAGAAAAAAATAAAAAAGAAGAAGAAGAAGTGATTGTTGAGCAGTTTTCGCAAGTGTACAGCTCGTTACAAGTAATATATGATGAGTGAGTATCGTTCCCACAGGAAGATAAAAAATCCTAGCACTAAGTATGATCTTGCCTCTTACAAGTTAATAGAATGAATGATTTTTAAATTGGAGAATTAAATTAATAAATAAATAGAGTGCTAATGTAAATAGATTATATCTAAAGAAATTCAGGATTTAAAAACTAGAGCTTGGATTCATTCACCAGGCACTTGCTTGAATTACAGGATTTGGTTAATTCAGTTAATAAATCTCAGTCAAGGGTGGACTGTTCATAAATTCCTAAGGCATTTTCAAAGTCACTCAGGCATACCTAAAGCAAACACAACCTATTCTCATGGTTTAATGAATTACTCAATTTTATTAAGTTCCTTAACAATCTATTAATCCCTGAAGGTCTTGTTTACTTTCTTGATCAAGGGTCTTAAGAATCATAGGTTTTATTAGCTAACAAATCATGCAACTTTCTTTGTCATAAATTTATCCATAGGCATGCATTTAATCAGGCCTAAATTAAACACAAGATTAATAAAGCGAAACTTGAGAAATTGACTGAAAATAACAAACTACAATAAGATAATATCTAGACAAGCAGTAATCCTGGCTACATGAATTCAAATTCTAAAAGAATTTAGTTACACATAATGTAAATTATTAAAGACAAGAATAAATGAATAAAAGAAAAAGTCTGAAAAAATAGTCTCTGTTTCTTCAATCCACTTCCCTGCCTCTCTATCTCTGTGTACTTTTTTCTCTGTTTTTCTCTATTTTGCTCTGTTTGTTATTTTCTACCCTCTTCACTCATTGGCTACTCCGCGAGTTTAAAATGCTCTTATATCCTTGGAATTAGGGTTACACGTGATGCATGCGTCCATGTAGAAATTTCTTAAATGTACAAGCATGGTCGTGCATAACCAAAATTAGATTGCATGGCTGTGCACATTTGCATGAAGTTCTTTGTACGACCATGTTGACTGGGGTACGGCTGTATCCTTGCCTTTAGAAATTATGGCATGGTCGTGTGAGTGAAGGCTCCGTGCCATTTTTGCTCTTCAATGTGGCACGACCATGTTTATGAGTGCACGGTTGTGCCATTTTTGGCTTTGGATTTGGCATGACCATGTTAAGCTTGCACGGCCGTGCTTGGTCCAAGCACACCCGTGCTCTTTTCTTTAACTTTCTTGGTTTTGACTCTCGTTCAACATTGCACACCTGATATTTTAATTCCTACAAACAACATAAAAGCTTAGTAGGAATAATACAAAATTACATAGAAAATATAAAACTTTTAATTTATTAAATTAATGCATGATTATGTCTATATTTTATTTAAATGTCCTAATATTTTTTAAATGCAAATTTTATTAATAATTATGCAAAGAATGGAGAATTATACATCTAAAATGACATCTTATTAAATTAAAAAGAGTTTAAAGAGTCTAATTTTTAATAGTAAAATACAATTATCAAATACCTCCACACTTGAACTTTTGTTTGTCCTCAAGTAAGAACTTTATTATAACAATAATATGAGCATATTAAAATAAAATTACAGATAATTTAATCAATACAATAATGGGTTAATACAAGTATTATTTAGCAAAACTAAGTTAATAAATTGAGAAAAAGACTACAAATATTAGCAAGTGAAGCATACCTCTCAAATGAATTATTCATAAGAATTGATGAACTAAAACTTATAAATCAAGGAAAGTCAAACATATTTAAATTATTAGTCAGCCCTTAAGTTAAATATGATAACCAACTAAATTTTTATTTTATTTTTATTTTTATTTATTTATGTTGGATTAGAATCCTTCCCAATTTTAGTATTCCCTACCGTTCTTGTATTACTGAGCATGAATACTGCCGTTAGGTACCTTTGGATTACTCATACTCAATTTGAGCATTGGAGTAGAATGGAGATTTTTGCTCCTCTAATCCCCCTTTCTTTTTTTTACAGCTGAATTATCATATAAAGAAAAAAGGTTTTCCTAATAATAAAAATTTATCTAAATCTCTTGATTGCAAAAATTTTATCCAAAAATCCTTTTTAAATAAAATAAAAAAGAGGCATATATTTAGGTCGATTAAAATTTAAAAAGTCTAATTCTCAAATATTAGCAAAGCTTTAAACCATATTCTACAAGAATTAATCACATACTGCATCAACTAGACTAGCTAATTTTAATTTTAATATACAAAGCTTATAATTATAACAAGTTAGCAAAAATAAATATATAACAAGTTAGTGTGGGATATTTTTTTTTTTGAGAAATGCAATAAATAAATGACAAATTACTCAACATTAATAAGATAAAATACTAAAAAGATAAAGTAAGTAAATACTCCCCCACAGTTAAATTGTACATTGTCCTCAATGTGTTGCATTGCAAGTGAAAGGAAGTGTCTGGAATCCATGAAAAGAAAATAGAAATAAAATAATAGAGAATAAAATATAAAATGAAAAGTTGACACAGAAAGAATTTGAAAAGGTTTTTTAGAGGTTTTGGGACAGTGGAGGTCAAAAAGGGGTGTTAGATGGTTCACATGAAAATGAAAAGTCACATGCCTCTAGAATTTACATGCCCATGCTACGTGTGAATGCATGGATAATGCACACGCCCGTGCACATTAGAAGCTTGAAAATCACACGACCGTGTTTGGTGAGGCACGACCGTGCATATTATGAGTACGAGAATGGCATGATCATGTTAGTTAAAGCACGATTGTGTAAAATGCGTGCATGAGAATGACACGATCGTGCTTTAGGGGGTACAACTGTGCTTATTGAAGGCACAAATATCACACGGCCGTGTTGGATAGGGCACGACTGTGTTGACTGAAGGGACAAAATGGAATTGCCATGTTAAGTGAGGCACGACTGTGTTTTGGTACCCGTTTGCACGAGTGTGTCATTTTGTGGCACACCCATGCTACTTTTATAAAGCTTGGCCCTCAATATGCATGCATACAATGTGAAATAGTAACATATGTCCCTACTTAAAATTATCATTAAAAGTCACTCCAAATATTTTCAAAGTCAACAAAATATTTAAGCACACACACAAAATAAAATATATATATATATACAAATAAAAAAAATTAAAGAAAACTTCCCCAATTTATTTCCCGATGCTGCAGTAATCTGTATTCTGGATATCATTAACAACTTGAGAATAGTCTTTGATGCATGTATATCCTAGGTATTCAAAAATTTGCATAAAGAATAGAGCTCCTCAGGGGAATCAAACTAACTAAAAATTTTGAAAAGAATAAAAACATAACACTTGGATTATCTCCTAAAAAGTGCTTTGTTTAAAGTCATTAGCTCGACTTAATGCAACAGAGGTTAGGTAGGTGACAAAAGTGTAGAAGATGCTCTTGTTGGAATTTCCTCAGATTGATAATAAAGCTTCAACCTTTGGCCATTGACTTTAAATGAACTAAAGATCTGTACTACTCCATGTGGATAGACCTGTTTAATAGTAAAAGGTCCTAACCACCTTGATTTCAACTTTCCTAGATTCAGTCTAGAGTTAAATAATAGAACCAGGTCTGGTGCTTTGAACTTTCTTTTCAGAATATGCTTATCATGCCATCTTTTTATTCTTTCCTTATAAATCTTGGCATTCTCATAAGAATTTAGTTTTAATTCCTCAAGTTCATTTAGTTGGAGAAGTCTCTGATTACTAGCCTTCTGAAGATCAAAGTTTAAAAATTTTATAGCCCAAAAAGCTCTATGTTCTAATTCCACTGGTAGATGACAAGATTTTCCATAGAGGAGTCTGAATGGAGAAGCACCAATGGAGGTCTTAAATGTAGTTTTGTAGGCCTATAGAGCATTATCTAACTTAAAAGACCAGTCGTTTCTTGATGCTGATACTATCTTCTCCATAATAGACTTGATGGCTCTATTAGAAATTTCAACTTGTCCACTAGTCTGAGGGTGGTCGGGAGTAGCGAATTTGTGAGTCACATCATATTTCTTTAATAAACTCTTAAATTAATGGTTATAGAATTATGTACCCTTATCACTGATGATTACCCTTGGTGTCCCAAATCTAGAAAATATATTCTTTTTGAGAAATCTGGTTACTATCTTAGCATAATTAGTTGGGGATGCTAAAGCTTCTACCCACTTAGATACATAGTCCACTCCAACTAATATATATTTGTTCCTTAGTGAGCTTAGAAAGGGCCCCATAAAATTCAGTCCCCAAACATTAAAAATTTCAATTTCCAGTATTCCAGTCAAAGGCATTTCATTCCTTCTTCCTATGTTCCATGTTCTTTGGCATTTGTCATAATTCACCATAAACTGTCTAGCATCTTGGAAAGAGTTGGCCAGTAAAAACCACTTTGGAGGACCTTGGCTGCGGTCTTAGTGGAGCTAAAATGTCCTCCATATTCGAGGCAATGACAATATGTTAAGACGGCCTGAATCTCATCCTCTAGAAGGTATCTCCTAATTAGTCCATCTCCACATCTCTTGTATAAAAGAGGTTCCTCCCAATAATAATATTTAACACCAAAGAAAAACTTTTTCTTCTACTGGTAGGTAAGATCAGGTGGTAACACTCCACATACTAGGAAATTGACAAAATCTGCATACCAGGGTACTGAAACTTGCATTTGCATCAATTATTCTCCTTTGAAATAGCCATCAATTGGTAATTCAGAACCTTTCCCTAGCAGTTCCAACCTAGAGAGGTGGTCAGCTACAACATTCTCTGCTCCACTCTTATCCTTAATCTCTAAGTAAAATTCTTATAGGAGCAGTATCCACCTTATTAAATGAGGTTTAGCATCTTTCTTGGAGAGGAGGTACTTCAAAGCTACATGATCAGTGAACACAATCACTTTGCTACCTGTCAAATAAGAACAAAATTTGTCAATGGCGAAAATAACAATAAGAGGCTCTTTCTTAGTGGTGGCATAATTCAATTGAGCTTTATCCAAGGTGTGGCTGGCATAGTAAATGGCATATCCTTGTTTGTCTCTCCTTTACCCTAAAACAGCATCAACAACATAGTCATTGGCATCACACATTACTTCAAAGGAGAGGTTCCAATCAGGTAGTTATAGAATTAGAGCAGATATCAGAGCCTCCTTTAGCCTACAAAATGCATCCAAACAATCTCTATTAAAAATAAATAGGGCATCTTTAGCAAGCTGATTAGTAAGGGGTTTTGCAATCTTTAAGAAATCTTTAATGAATCTTCTATAAAACCCTGCATGTCCTAGGAAATTGCGGATTCCTTTAACACTAGTTGGAGGTGGAAGCTTTTCAATGACTTTGACTTTTGCTATATCCACCTTTATGCCCTTGTCAGATACTAAGTGTCCCATAACAACTCCTTTTGTGACCATGAAGTGGCATTTCTCCCAGTTCATAACCAAATTGACCTCTTCACATCTCTACAAAACTCTAGATAGATTGTTAAGGCAATAATCAAATGAAGAACCATATACAGAGAAGTCATCCATGAATACTTCCATAATATTTTCAATAAATTCAGAAAAGATTACCATCATGCACCTCTGAAAGGTTATAGGGGCATTGCATAGCCCAAAGGGCATACGTCTGTAAGTAAAAGTATCATAGGGACATGTGAATGTGGTCTTTTCCTGGTCCTTAGGGTGTATAGGAATTTAGAAAAATCTAGAGTATCCATCTAGATAACAGAAAAATGAGTGTTGTGCAAGTCTCTATAAAAGTTGGTTAATGAAAGGAAGAGGAAAATGGTCTTTCCTAGTAGCCTTATTCAGTTTCCTGTAATCTATACACATCCTCCATCCTGTAACTGTCCTAATAGGGATCAATTCATTATGTTCATTTTTAATCACAATCATACCACCTTTATTTGGGACCATATAGATAGGGCTAACCCAATTACTATTAGAGATTAGGTAAATTATACCGGCATCTAACAATTTCATTATTTTCTTTTTAACCACTTCCTTCATGTTAGGATTAAGTCTTCTTTGATGCTCAACAAAGGGTGAACAACCTTCCTCTAAATGGATCCTATGCATGTGAAAAGAAGGGCTAATCCCTTTAAGGTCATTAATGGTATACCCTATGATCTTTCTATAGTCTCTAACTCTTCTAAGCAACTTATCCACTTGTTCACCATTTGACTGTGCATTAACAATAATCAAATAAGTAGAATTAGGTCCTAGAAAAACATACTTTAAATTAGGAGGAAGTTGTTTAAGTTCAACTTTTGGTGCATCTTCCTCTTTTAAAGCATAGACAAAATAGAAATTATGAAGGGGTAAGGGGTCATACCTTATTGACTTACCTTTAGGCAGTGTAAGAGAGGAATAGAGGAATTTAGGATGTTTATGAAAGCTACTACCTCAGGATCTTCTTCATCAGAATCTATATCTCGGGTGAGGCTTGCTTCTAGTGGATCTTCAGGGTATTTCTTCCTGAATATTTTCTCTACACAACTTTGGATAACATCTACTCTGAAGTAGGTCTTTGTTAACGAAGGATTTTTCATCATTTGGAATACATCAAACTTAACTGTTTCTTCTCTAATTTCACTTTTAATTTTACCCCGCTTCACATAAATTATGGCACCAGCAGTGGCTAAGAATGGTCTTTCTAAAATTATGGGAATTTGAGAATCTTCTTCCATTTCTAATACCGGAATGTCATAGGGCACATAAAATTCTCCAACCTTGATTGGTATGTCTTCCAAGATCCCTTCAGGGTAGACAATAGACCTGTTACCTAGCTGCAAGGAAATATTTATTGATTTGGGTTCACCGATGTTTAATTTCCTACAGAAAGATAAAGCAATTATAGTGACACTAGCTCTTAGATCACAAAGAGCTCTACTAATAGAAAATTTACCAACAACACAAGGTATAGTGATACTCCCCGGATCCTTAAGCTTTTGAGAAAGCTTATTTCTAATCACTGCATTGCACTCCTCATTTATTGGAATAGTATCATAATTATCCCAATTCCTTTTATTGGACATGATGTCTTTCAAAAATTTGGCGTACTTGGGCATTTGAGTAACTGCTTCTAAGAAAGGAATGGTGATGTCCAGTTATTTAAACACCTTCAAGACTTTTTGGAATTATTTATCCAGAGCAAAGTTGTGCATCCTCTGAGGGAATGGTAAGCAAGGAGTCTTGACTGTTTTTAGCTCTTGTGCTTCTGCCTATGGTTGCTGAGCAGTCTTTGGTTTAACTTCCTGTTCTTTATTCTTGGATTCAGCCTCTGGTACATTCTTCCCACTTCATAGAGTTACTGCTTGGGCTTGCTCTCTCAGGTTTTAAGGCTGACTTGGAAGGTGACCTGGTTGGTGAAAATTAGAGGAACTTATTTGAGAGGCGACTTGATTCTCTAGTAATTTAACATGTGTGGTCAACTATTCCATCCTAGCATCATATCGCTTGAAATGTTCCTCATGATGTTTGAGGCTGTCCTGAACTGTTTGCATTACCTTGTTTTATGTTTAGATGAAATTTTCCATCATTAATTCCATATTGGATTTGGGTTCGAATTGAGAAGCCATGTTCTTCTATTGAAAACCAGGTGGGGGTGGAGGCTTGTATCCCTGTTGTAAATTTAGAGCTTAGTGTCCACCTTAATTTAACTATGAAAAATTTAGGTGATTTCTCCATCCTAGGTTTTAAGTGTTGGAGTAAGGGTTCCTTTGGGGTCTACCATTGTAATTATTTAAAGCATTGAGTTGCTCAATTGAGCAGCCCTAAGAGTAAGGATCACCTAACTGACAATCTACTGTAGCATGCCCTACTTCGCATACCTCACAATAGAGTACTTGAGATGGATGTCTTGCAAAATTTAGCTTCTCCAATTTTTTGTAAGTGAGTCTAATTTGGCATTCACCATGCTTAAACCATCGACTTGATAAAGTCCAAACTTTCCTTGGTTGGTTTTTCTCTCCATGCCATTGGTAGTTATTGGATGCCATTTTCTCCAAAAGTGTGTATGCATCTGCTGGTGTTTTATGTGCATGCATCTGCTGGTATTTTACTCATAAAGGAGCCTTGAGCAATGGCATCTATTATAATCTGTAAAGATTTTGATAGTCTCTGGTAAAAGATCTGCATTAACAACCAGTCTAGAATTCCATGGTGAGGATAATTTCTTTGTAAATCTTTGAATCTCTCCTAAGCTTCATACAGTGATTCATCGTGCTGCTACTTAAATCCAACCAAATCCTAATGATACTTAGCAGTCTTTCCAAGTGGACAATACTTTGTTAAGAAAGCTGTAGAGAGAAGTTCTCATGAATAATGAACTCAACTATAGCTTGGCTTTATCCCTTAAGGCAAATGGAAACAATTTGAGTTTGATTGCATCTGGACTGACTCCATTCATTCTGAAGGTGTCATAGATATCTAAGAATGAAGCCAGCTGGGCATTAGGGTCCTATGAAGGTAGTCCTGCAAACTAGTATTGTGAAACCATCTAGATGTAAGGTGGTTTGATTTTGAAGGTGTTGGCTTCGATGCTAGGTTTCACTATACAATTCTGACTTCCCGTTAGACTAGGTACACCATATTCTTCTAAAGCTCTAGTTGGAGCTCCCTAACTTACCATTGCTCTGAGTCTTTGTCTCCTCTTATTCTTTTTGTAAGTTTTTTCAATCTCTAGATTAAGCTCTTCTAATTCAGGATTCTGGGACCTTATTTGCATAAACAAAATTAGGTTCTTGAAATGAAAAAGTTAAACACAATTAACAAAAAAAGAATAAAACTATTAGTCTTGTAGAAATAAAAGTCTATCATAATGTAGGTATGCGTTAATCTCCCCGACAACGGTGCCAAAAACTTGTTGAGCAGTTTCCACAAGTGTACGACCTGTTACAAGTAATATATGATGAGTGAGTATTGTTCACACAGGGAGATGAAAAATCCTAGTACTAAGTGTGATCTTGCCTCTTACAAGCTAATAGAATGAATGATTTTTAAACTGGAAAATTAAATTAATAAATAAACAGAGTGCTAATGTAAACAGATTATATCTAAAGAAATTTAGTATTTAAAAACTAGAGCTTGGATTCATTCACTAGGCACTTGCTTGAATTATAGGATTTTGTTAATTCAGTTAATAAATCTCAGTTAAGGTTAGGCTGTTCAAAATTTCCTAAGGCATTTTTCAAAGTCACTCAGGCATACCTAAAGCAAACACAGCCTATTATCATGGTCTAATGAATTACTCAGGTTTATTAGGTTCTTTAATAATCTATTAATCCCCTGAGGTCTTGTCTACTTTCGTGATAAAGGGTTTTAAGAATCATAGGTTTTATCAGCTAACAAATCATGCAACTTTCATTGTCATAAATTTATCCATAGGCATGCATTTAATCAGGCCTAAATTAAACACAAGATTAATGAAGTGAAACCTGAGAAATTGACTGATAATAATAAACTACAATAAAACAATATCTAGACAAGCAGTAATCCTAGCTACATGAATCCAAACTCTAAAAGAGTTTAGTTACACATAATGTAAATTATTAAAGACAAGAATAAATGAATAAAAGAAAAATTCTGGAAAAATAGTCTCTATTTTTTTAATCCTCTTCCCTGCATCTTTGTCTCTATGTACTTTTCTTTTTGTTTTTCTCTATTTTGCTATGTTTGTTATTTTTTGTCCTCTTCACTCGTTGGCTGCTCCATGAGTTTAAGATGCTTTTATATCCTTAGAATTAGGGTTGCACGTGATGCATATGTCCGTGTGGATATTCCTTAAATGTACAAGCATGGCTGTGCATAACCAAAATTAGATTGCATGGCCATGCACATTTGCATGAAGTTTTTTACATGGCCGTGTTGATTGGGGCACGGCTGTGTCCTTGCCTTTAGAAATTATGGCATGGTCGTGTGAGTGAAGGCATGACTGTGCCATTTTTGCTCTTCAATGTGGCACGACCATGTTGATGAGTGCACGACCATGCCATTTTTGGCTTTGGATTTGGCACAGCTATGTTGAACCTTGCACAGCCGTGCATGGTCCAAGTACACCTGTGCTTTTTTTTTTTTACTTTCTTGATTTTGACTCTCGTTCAACATTGCACACTTAATATTTTAATTCCTACAGACAACAGAAGAGCTCAGTGAGTATAATACAAAATTACACAGAAAATATAAAAATCTTAATTTATTAAATTACTGTATGATTATGTCTATATTTTATTTAAATGTCCTAATATTTTTTAAATGAAAATTTTATTAATACTTATACAAAGAATGGAGAATTATACATCTAAAATGACATATTATTATATTAAAAAGAGTTTAAAGAGTCTAATTTTTAATAGTAAAATGCAATTATCAGTGATGGAAGAAGAAGTTTGTGGGGGGGGGGGGGGTTTAACGATTTAAAGAATGATAAAGATGGCAATGAAGATACTGATGGTGGAGTTTTAGGTTATGGAAGTGATTTTTGTTTCTTTTTTTTTTTTGTATTTTAATTACTTTTTAAATTGAAATTTTAGTGGTTTTTTTTTGTGCATGTGAAGGTGGTGATGGTGTTGGATTTTCTGGTTCTTCTCATGCTAGAGTTAGTGATGAATAAAAGAGTGATGATGCTGATGGGAAGAAAGCAAATGATGATGGTGCTACTAAGGATTCTAATGTAAATGAATATGTTTAATGGATTATAATATATGTTTTTTTTGGATTCTGATATGTGTATATTATTTGAATCTATTTGGTTTCTGATACTATTTTATTTATTGTTTAATTTATGTTAGGTTGAGAAGGATGATATAGATGCTAATGTTTGTGACATTATTGAATCAGTTGTTAAAGCTGTTGGTGAATTTTGTGATAATGATGTATGTGTTTGTGTTAATGAATATGTTATTTTTGTTTGTTATTGTATTTTTGGTTTGTTATTTTTTTTATTTATTGATTATGTTGTATTTATTTATTTTAGGGTAAAAAGAAAGTTTTTTATGATGTTGATGATTTTCAAACTCCTGTTGCAACTAAAAAGGAGATTAAAGCTACATATTTTATGAAATTTTACTTTTTAAATGAATTTGGTTCATCATCAATTGGAGGGAAGGAGAGGAAAGTTCGAACTATTGTTAAGGATTTATGTCCGTTGCATAGAAATATTGATGATTCGATAGATTTTCAAACTCGTTATGATTTTAATTCTTGACTTGATTTTGGGTTCAAAAAGAAAAATAAGTATGTGTTTTGGTAATTTTTTAATAACCTTTACTGAGTTTTTATTTTGTTTTTATAGGAAAAAGTTGTCTTTCGATGATGATGATCGTATTACTCATGCTTTCAAATTTGGATTTGATACTATTACTTTGAAGATTTGGTTTCATGTTATGAATTATTTGGGTTATTTATTATCATCTTTTGTAAGTTTCCTAATTTTTATGTATTTTTTTGTTTGTTTCTTTTTTTTATATATATTTTAACAATATGCTATGATTCTTAGTTTGATATTTTTTAACTTATGAATGTTGTTTGTGTTATCAAATATCATTCATATTTGGATAATATACTATTTTAAGTTTCAGATAGTCATTTTGAGTTGTAGATACACATAATAGTTGAATAGTATTTTTTAGATTCTGCTTTTTTTTAATGTATAAGTGATGTTTTTATTTTTTGTTGGTTTATCGTATTGATGTGTTGTTTTATTAATTGAGGAAGAAAGAAAAGATTTTCAATGATTCTTGTATTAGTTTTACGACAACTGATAATCAATTTGACCAATGGATTCAAAGTCTTTATTAGAGTTACTTGAGGATCTTACACTTGTGACTATAGATCATATTGTGGCAAAGTACATTATTAGGTATTTTATGATATGCAACAGAGTTTGGTTTGGTGTTGATAATGTTTTCTTCCCTATCCATATTACCAAAGAGAAGCATTAGGTTTTGGGAGTATTGCATATTAAGGATTGCCACATATATGTCTATAACTCTTTGGAAGGTCTAAAGTATAATAAAGTAGTGCTAGATTGAGTTAGAAGTTACAATGTTCTTCTGCCATTATTTTTTTATGTTCTCAATTTTTAGGATCATCAATATGATGTTAATGTCCATTCTTTTGTCATTGAATTAGGTGAGCCTTTTGAAATTACTTTGGTTAATGATCTGCATACACAGCATAACAAGTAAGTTTTTTTTGAATGTTTTTTTTTATTTCTTTTTAGTTCTTTTTTTTGGTCTTCTGCAGTGATTATGGAGCTTTTGTGGTATCTTTTACTGAGTACTTGCTTGAAGTAGGAAAATTCGAGTTGATTTAAATATCGAGGAGATGAGGAGTTGTTATGCAGTCAGCTTGTACTCATATAGAAAATTGAAGCAAAGTGACTACGTTAATAGTGAATATGACTATGTTGGAAGGCTAAAAATAATACACAAGGGGAAGAAGAAAGTTTTTTGAGAATGGAACCAATTTATGTTATCTGTTTTTATGTTTATTTGGTATTTTTAATAGTGATGTTATGTTTTTATGGATGTTGTTTGTGTAGTTTTTTAAAGTTCTAATAGTTTGCTTAGTTGTTTAACATTGGTTTTATTTTTAATGAAATTATATATTTTCATTTTTTATGTCTTTCTTATTTATTGATTTACATTAGTTTATTTTATAAGCAAGACATAATATACCAATAATATTCTTTTTTTTTATAATATGTTTGAGTTGCTGTCCATTTACTTTAATTATTTTACTTTTTAAATTACAATTTCTTTTTAATTTTAGTTTCTTAAAGATACAAAGTTAATTTTATTTTAAGGTAATAAGTTTATAGAATTTTGTTTTTCTTTTGATGATATCTCTATGATAGCATATATACTAATAATATTCAGAGTAGATACGAATAATATTCAAAATTGAATATCTGTGAAAGCAGAATTGGATACTTGTTTTGGATTTTTAACAAATAATATATGAATTTGATACTTGTTTTTCAAATAAAACACACTATATACCAATTTTATGCTTCTATATATTTTTTTAATAAACTATGTTAATTTTATAGTTGAAACAAACTATATATGGTGATTAAAAAATGTCAATTGATGTATGTAATGTTTTAAAAACTGAACAAAGTATAAATGTGAAAAAATATAAATTTATTCTAAATCTCATGTGTTCTGTGGTTTGTATTTGTAAGTCTTCTTGTTGTATCCATAGTAGCCATATGTTCCGCATTTGCGTTCATATTTGTTTTCCTATGTAGCTTTATATCTTCTTTTCTTTGGTCTTCTTGATTGAACTCTAGTTCTTGAAGGTAGTGCAAGCATGTCTGTTACTTGAGTTGGCACATTCCATGTGCTTCTTGTTGTTAGCGAGTATACTGTTGCTTCATAAGTTGCTAGAATCATTGTTTTGCTATAGTATTATGAACAATAGCTGTATGGGTCTTGGTTTAGTTCTCTCAATACCGCCAATCCATGTTCACAATGTATTTAGTCAAGTTGGAACTTGTTGTGTGTGCATGTCTTGTCTTTCAAATGTACTATGTCTGTTTTTTCATTAGTATAGACATTGTACAAGTGATCATTTGCTTTTTGCACATGAAATTATACATATGAAACCAATGATATACTGATAATATTCTTTTTAATAAAGTAGATACCAATGAGAAACTAGTAAGATATGAGTCAGATACTATTTTGTGAAATTGAAAGTTATTAAATTATATACATTATACAAAAACAAAACCATAGTTTTGTCAAATAACAAGATGAAATAGTTTCTGCACAATAATATCAGTAATTCAACAAACACACAATCTGTTTTTATAGAACATGCTATATATTTTATTTTTATATATAAACTAATGATTTTAATAATATAAGAAGGTACTGAGCTGTTAGTTTGAGTTTTTAGGATTTGATGTAATTTTCATTGAGTATGTCCTCAGCTTTCTTTGTGAGCTTTGTGAAAGTTCCTCTTACGATATTTTAGTTTGTTGTATACCATTCTTGTACCAAACTTCGCAAGTATTCTATGACCGTTATGATTGGCAGCTGTCTTATAAATTTAATTGTTGATTTATGGATTTTGCCACATTCGTAGTCACCATTTGATATCTGTTGTTGGTCGAATGCACTTTTGTCCACTTTTTTAATCCAATTTCTTCATGGTAGTTATGGACACGTATGTTTAGCTTCTTTATTTCTGCTATGTTGCTTTGGAACTCTTGTAATGTGTAACATTTCGCAGTTATATAGAAGAATTCTTTGATTTATGTTGCATTCCTTTTTAACTTTGTTTTCAAGTTGTTCAATATGTGGAATATGCAAAACATATGTGAAGCTTTAGGGTAGACATTTTTTATAGCAGATGCGATGCTTTAGTGTCTATATGATATAATGTATATTTTTTCACCAACTCCTAGTGCTATTTGTAGTTGTTCAAAAAACCACTTCCATGAATCATCATTTTATGAATCAGCAACGCAAAAACGAAGTGGAAAAATCTTACCTTATGTCACGACCTAAAACGGGGGCCATGATCGGTGCTAGGGAATAGGAATTCATTCGAATTCAGAACCCGTAGCAAGCCTTAAAATAAAAGCATACAATAATTAAAATAAAATATGCACCATAATTAAAATCATAAACTAATGTAATAAAAATATAACTCTGTCATATCATAAAATAAAATATATTAATACAATATTCAGAGAAAGAACTCTGAATTAGAAACACATACAATAAAAACTAAATACAACTCACTACTGCAGTTTTCTAGAGTACAATATAAAATTAAGTAGATAATTTACATAAACAAGCCGGGATTGAAGAAATCCGACGGATGGGTCTACTACTGAGCTTTGAAGAAGAAGACTCTCTTGTAAAAACATCAACTGAGGGGAGTCAAACCTCACTGAATGAATTGTTATAATATATATACATGCATTTCCTAATGTCAAAAGCAATCAAACATTCGTATATAATAAATATATACAAAAAATTCACACAGATACTGAAAATCACTTATATAGTAATATTGAAGAACATAAGTTTATGAAGGACCAAATAGAACCCTATTTAAATGCAACCTCGATCAACAATAACATCACTTTAGCCATACAGGCTCACTTAATTTCAAATAAATTCTCTTATTCCATATGGACAATAGACTGGCCTCGAGACACTAAGTCAACTAAGCTCCAGCAATTTGACTGTCAGTGTGATTGGCCCCAAGACACTAGGGCAATCGAGCTCCAACAATCACACCATCAATCACATCACATCTCAATCAAATTAATCATATCATTCTCGATCAAATCATAATTCCACAAATGATTCTCATTCGACCCTAAATCTATCACACCGGTACGTACACGATCCTAGTGTTGCCTACTAGGTAGCACGTTCTATCGATATCCTTCATTTAAAGTAAATCATATATATGGGAAAATAAATAATGCATAATGTCATTTATAATAACAAAATAAACCATATATATACTAGAAATATAACTAAAATAAACAAAGTATATTTCAAGTATATATATGTCAAATAAATTCAAATCAAACATGAAATATACCAAAAATAAACAAATAATATACTTAAAAACAATTTAGGTATAAATAAATAGTATAACATGCATTTATTTCAAAATATACCAAAAATATACTAAAAATATACCTAAAATATACTAAACATTTAACAAAACAATTATGAATAAATACACATTAAAACATGTATCTTCTAAAACATGCAACCTAAGTACGATGTATATATAAAATAACAACTCACAAGTTTGCACTCCTCGAGATTGGTTCGACGGGCCTGATCCACTGGTCCTCGATCTCAGTGCAACTAAACAAATAAAATAATAACGAATATCAGGATAATTCTAACTTAAACCTATAAAGAGACTCGATATAAGATTACAGAACATAGATAAACACATAATTTAGAAATGACCCGATGTCATGTTTACGAGAATTCTATCGAAAATTCGGCAGAGTTTTCTCTGTAAAACGGACATCTCTCTACTAAAAAGTAAAGTTAGTCCTACAAGAAAAACGCACTTCTAAAACCGAAATTCACACAACCCTCGGTTGGGATCCGGAACTACACAATTCTCCAATCGAGGTCCACAATTCACCAAAAATTCAAATAATATAATAACTATATTAAAAATCAATAAATTCCATAAATATCCTCAAAATATCAAAATATTACATATTTAACACTAAAATACTAAATATACTTAATTTCGCAATAATTACATAAAAATTCCAAAATAATAATATAATATTATAAAAATCCAATTTTTCAATAATTACACATAAAATAATAATAATTCATTTTATAAATCCAAATAACTTAATTAACCCAAATATATAAAAAAAGTTATTAAAACCCATTTTATTACCAAAATAATATTTAATATATTATTTGAAAATAATTTTTGAAAATTGGTATTAATTAGTTAAAAATAGTAAATAATTTATAAAAAATCATTTTATTACCTTAAATAATTATAAAACCAATTGAAACATAATATTTAGCTATAATTTTAACAAAATTACACAGGTGCCCTAATAATTCAAAATATACATATTATAACTAATATTTCCCAAAAATTCTTTAAAAATCATATAAAATCATTAAAATTATTTTCTCAACATATAATATACTAATATCAACTAAAATACATATTTAACCAATAATTTCAACAAAAATACTAATTTAACCCAATAATCCAATATTTACATAAACTATAAATATTACTAAAAATTATATAATATTCACAAAAATTAATTTCTGAACACTAAAATTAATATCAACCTAATATAACACCAAATCAACCAATTTAATAATTTAGTAAATTAATTTATGAAAATTCAATAAATAATAATAAAATATTCAAAAATTCATAAAAATTAAAATAAATTCCAAAAATTCAAAAAAAAATTATTCATGTAGATTAAGCTACTAGGAACAACTTTTGTGAAGGAAGATTGTAACATTTGTCACGATTTAACGTAAAAAAATTAGAAAACCCTAAAAGCCAAAAATAAAAATGCAACAAAACTCACAAATGATCGAATTTAAGATTGAAAGAGCTTGGATTCGTCTTCCTCACGACTCAGGGAGTCGAAAGACATCGGAATGGCGAGCTAAGGTGGCCGGAAGGGGAAGAAATGATTGAAAAACGACCTCGCTGCCACTGTCAGTTTCAACGTTGCAGGCGCTGAAGAAGGAGGAGGAGGCGGCGAAGGCAACTGGAAGGTGGCAGAGCTTGCTGGACGTTGGGGAGGCACATCGACAATAAGGGAAACGGACAGCGCGTGGAGGAGGGAGGTGGGTTATGGGGTGGTCTGTGTTTATTTGTATGTTTGTATGTATATATGTACATATTATTAATAAACTTTATAATATAACTATATATTATAATATAATTTAACTTTATGTAAAAAAATTCTCCACCACACATAATTATAGTCATATATATATCACACACATATAATAATAAACATATAAATATTAAACTAATAACAACACATAAAATAACATTTAAAAGTAACAATAATATAAACCATAATTCTTAAATAATTAATAATACAAATAATGTATATTTAATAAAAATAAAAATAAAAATAAAAATAATAGAAATAACAATGCACATAAACTAATGTTATTAAAATAATACTATCCAAAGAAATAAACATCAATAATACAAATTAATGTTTAAATTAATAAGTCTAAAAAAAAATAAATATTTACATAGGAAAATATAATTAAACATAAAATAATAGTAATTAATCACAAAATAGTAAAATAATTAAATTTAACTTTTAAAATTTATTAACACTGCATATCTCGTTATATATTAAAATAAATTAAAAACTAGGGTTATTACAGTCTCCCCTCCTTATAGGAATTCGTTCCCGAATTGAAAAAAAGAATAATTACAAGAATCAAGGAGGAAAGAGATACGGGTAAAAAGCTTGCATCTTTGCTTCAGTCTCCCAGGTATGCTCTTCTACATTGTTGCTTCGCCACAACACTTTGACCATTGGAATTTTCTTCGAACGTAACTATTGAACTTGATAGTCCATGATCGCAACAGGTTTTTCTACAAACGTCAAGTCTTCACTCAATTCCACTCTATCAGGATGCAACACGTGTGAAGGGTCTGAAATATACTTCCTCAACATCGAGATATGGAACACTGGATGCACTTGAGACAAACTCAGAGGCAAAGCCAACCAATCTACAACAGTGCCCACTCTCTGCAGAATCTCAAACGGTCCAATATACCTCGGTGCTAGCTTAACCCTTCCTACCAAATCTCATCACACCCTTCATCGGAGACAGCTTCAGAAACACATAGTCTCCTACCTGGAACTCCACATCCCAGTGTCTCAAATCCGTATAGCTCTTCTGCCTACTAACTGCGGTCTATAGTCTCCTCTTGATCACAATAACCTTCTCTGCCGCATCCTAAACCATCTCAAGTCCAGTCAATGCTCTGTTCCTAATCTTATCCCAACTTAGAGGGGATCTACACTTCCTTCTATACAAAGCCTTATATGGTGCCATCCTAATACTTGTCACGACCCAAACTAGGAGTCATGACCGGCGCTAGGGAATGGGAATTCTTTCGAATCCGGAACCCGTAGCAAGCCTTAGAAAATAAAATCATACAATAATTATATAAAAGTACGACCAAATTAAAATTTTTCTGAATCAATATATAAAATAAATACTCCAAATCCTTTTATAAATGAATACATATTCGTACAATGTTCAAATACAAATTCTCAGAGTATTTAATATCCAAACAAAATAATACACTTCTAATATAATAACACTACTACTGCAGTTTCTAGAATACAATTCAAAGTTTAGAATATACATTTGTATAAAATAGCCGGGATTGAAGAACACCGGCGAGGAACTCTATAACTAAGGTCTGACGATATGGAATCTCCTGAAAAAAAATAATTGAGGGGGGTCAGACCTCACTGAGTGAATTATTATACTATATATACATGCAAACTAAACCATAACAATCAGGCATATATATATATATATATATATATATATATATGTATATACACACATTTCACACGAATGCCAAACTTTGCTTTTATAAATATACTAAATGTAGAAAACGTTTGTTTTAATTCATGAAGGATCCATAGAACCCTAAATAATAACAACCTCAAACAATCCCATCATCACTCTAGCCATACAGGCTCACTTGATTCTAAATAGAACACTTATTCCAATTTGGACAACAGATTGGCCCCGAGACACTAAGTCGACCGAGCTCCAGCAGTCTGGCTGTCAGTGTGATTGGCCCCGAGACACTTGGTCAACCGAGCTCCAGCAATCACACTATCCATCACCTCACATCTCAATCAACCCAATAGATCATTCAATTCACTTATGGACAGTAGACTGGCCCCGAGACACTAAGTCAACCGAGCTCCAGCAGTCTGACTGTCAGTGTGATTGGCCCCGAGACACGTAGTCAACCGAGCTCCAGCAATCACACCATCTAACATACCATTAATCTTAGTCAAATCAATTAAATCAATTATAATCCCCCAATTTAACTCTCACTCAATCCTTATCTATCGTACCGGTACATACACGGTCCTAGTGCTGCCCACTAGGGAGCACGTTCTATTGATATCCTTCACTTCGAATAAATCATTCATTCGAAAAAATAATTAATGTAGAACAATATTCATAATAGTAAAACCAACCATATATATATATACCAAAAATATACCTAAAATATACCCAGTATATTTCAGGTATATATATATATATAGTCAAATAAAATATGAAATAAACTAAAGATAAATCATTAATATAGTTAAAAACAATTTAAATGAGTAACAATAATATAACATGCATTATCTTAAAAATATACTTAAATATGCAAAAGATATACCCTAAGTACTCAAATCATTTAATAAACCATTTATGTCTAAATATTCATTTAAATACGTGTTTGTGTTTAACATATATTCACAAATATACTAAAAATAAACCTAATTATCTAGCATGCATATATCAAAAATAAACCCTAAATATACCACCAATGTGTTAGGTTTAATTTAATAATAAAACATTTATATATTTGGAAATAAATAAAAAATATACCAAAAATAAACTTAAAAATAATTTAAGTGTAGGTTTATAATTTAACATGCAATTATTTAAGAATAAACCTAAAATCTATTGAAACTATACCTAAAGTATACTAATCATTTAATAAAATAATTATGTCTAATTATTTATTATGCATATATATAAAATGCAACCCTAGATATACCAGAAATATTATAATTTAAATCCCTTTTAAACATACAATAAAAATGAAAAATTCTAAATAATGCACCCTATATGCAGTGCATATATATACAGTATAATAACTCACATGTTAGCGCTCCACGAGACAAACTCGGCGGGCCTGATCCGTTAGGCCTCGGTCTCGGCGCAGCTAGACAAACAAATGACAACATGAAATCAGAATAAATTTAACAAAAATTCTAAAGACTCGATCTAGAATTTTAGACACAGATTTAGAATAGGAATTTGACCGGATATCACGTTTTACGAGAATTCTACCGAAAATTCGGCAGAACCTCCCCTGTAAAACGGACATCTCTCTACTCAAAGAGTAGAGCCGGTCCTGCAAAGAAATACACTTCGGAATAAATACAGGATTATAATCAAAATCCCTCGGTCGGACTCCAAACTACAATTCACCGACCGAGGTTCACAATTCACAGAATATTTATAAAATACCGAAAATGCCCTTATATAATAAAAGTACATTTTATAAATCCAAATTACGTAATTAACCCTAAAACATACTAAAAACCGATAAAAACTCATTTATTTAGAAAAATAGTATAGTATATTATATATAATTTGAAAATAATTTATGAAAAAAAATAGTTTTAACTAGGTAAAAATACTAAATAATTTATAGAAATCATTGCTATACCTCAAAGAACTATTAAAACCGATTTAATTATATTTTAGTCAATTTAGTGCCAAATTACCAAAATACCCCTAGTTATATATAAATTCACATAATTACTCAAAAAATTAATTTCTCAACATATAATTCAATAAAATCAACAAATACACCTAATTAACCAATTATTTCTATATGAAAAAAAAATAAAAATACATATTCAATCTATTAATTCCAAAATATACATAAATTATATAAACTTCCATAAAAATAATAGAAATTCCTAAAAATTAATTTATCATCAAATAACATTTTAATATAAACTAAAACACACAATTAAACTTCAAATTCAACCCAAATACTCATTTAACTCAATTATCCAATATTTACATAAACTATAAGTATTTCTTAAAAATTATATAAATTCCCAAAAATTAATTTCTCAACATCAAAATCAATAACAATATATAATAACAACAATTTAACAAATTTCATAATCTAATTAATTAATTAACGAAAATTCATTTTTAATTATTAAAATATTCAATAATTAACCAAAAATCAAACAAAATCAGAAAAAATGCATAAAAATATCTATGAATAGATTAAGATGCATAGATTAATATTTCAAAAAGAAATTATCAAAAAAATCAATTAAACTCAAGGTAAAAAAAAGAAGAAAAATTTTGACATAAACTAAAATCAATCAAAACTTACAAATGAATAAGTTTAAGCTTGCATGGAGCTTGGGATCGTCTTCTCCTCAGCTCAAGGAGTCGACCAAGCCAAAGAAGCCAAGCTCTCGCCGTCGGGAAGTCACCGGTGATCGCTGCTGTTGCTGCTGCTCTGCGTGCTGTCCACCGACGGCTTCTGCAGCTCTTCCATGGCGATGCCGACGAGAAGGAGAAGATGATGGTGTTGGTAAGGACTGAGCAGATCGTGAAGAAGAAGGAGAAGAAGCATAGTGATGAAGGAGGGTCGGGAAAATTCGGGAAGAAAAGGGAAGAAACAACTTTGATTTCTGTTTTCTTTTTTTTTTTTTTTACATATATATATATATATATATATATTAAACTATAATCTTATAATATAATATATAATAACTTTAGTTTAATTGAATCCCTACCACAATAATAGTCATATATATATATATACACACATATAATATCTCACACACATAAAAATAAACACATAAAATTTATTTAAAAATAACAATAATAATAACCATAGCTATTAAATGATTAATAATACAAATAATAATATATATTCAATAAAATAAATAATAATAATAAAAATAGTAATAATAACTCACATAAATAACAATGAAAATAATAACATTAATTATAATAGTGGAATACTTCCAAAATATTAATAATACATAAATCATCAAGTAATAGAATAATATTAATGCTAAAAAAATTATATTAAAAATAGTATTAAAATATTCATGCACTAAATTAGCATTATTAAAACCATAGTATTCATAAATAATAACTTTACACAATGGAATTTGAACGTTCAAAATAATTTATTTACGTAGAAAATTCAATTAACATAAAATAATGATAATAAGTCACAAAATAGTAAAATAATTAAATACAACTTTTAAACTTTATTAATACTGCATATCTCATTATTTAATAAAATAAATTGAAAACAAGGGTTATTACAATACTGTTATGGTAGCTGTTATTATAAGCAAACTCCACAAGCGGTAAATAATCATCTTAGCTACCTTCTAGATCCAAAACACACATCCTCAACATATCTTCCAGTGTCTGGATCATCCTCTCAGACTGACCATCTATCTGAGGATGAAAAGCAGTACTGAAATCCAACCTGGTGCCCATCACTTTTTACAACTTCTGCCAAAAATGAGAAGTAAACACTGAACCTCTGTCTGATACAATGGACACAAGTATCCCATGAAGGCACATAATATGCTTCATATACAGCTTCACCAATCTGGCTACAGAATAAGTGGCTTTCACTAGCAAGAAATGTGCAGACTTGGTTAACCTGTCCACAATCACCCAGATGGAATCGTATCCATCCTTGGAACGAGGTAAACCAACCACAAAATCCATAGCAATCCTTTCCCACTTTCACTCAGGAATAGGAAGAGGCTGAAGCTTCCCAGAAGGCTTCTGATGTTCAGCTTTCACTTGTTGACATGTCAGACACTTAGTAATATAATCAGCTACATCCTTCTTCAGTTCATCCCACCAGTACAAATCTCTGATACTGTGGTACATCTTAGTGACACCTGGATGTACACTGTAGGCTATAGAATGTATTTCCTCAAGGATCTCTTCTCTCAAATTATCCACATCAGGAATACACAATCTACCATTGATCCATAAAACATCATCATTATCAAGTGTGAAATCAGTGAACTTCCTTACTCGAACATTCTCTGTAAGCTCTTCTAGAATAGGATCTCGGCTCTGAGCTACCTTAATCTTATCTCTCAACACATATCGTACCTTAAACTGAGCTAACAATCCACCAGATCTACTCACCTTCATCATTAGACCTTGATCCACTAACTCATGCAACTCTTGGATCAACAGTCTCCTCTCCACACTAATGTGAGCAAGACTACTTAAGGACTTCCTACTCAAGGCATCTACTACCACATTAGCCTTGCCTGGATGATAAAGAATCTCACAGTCATAATCTTTCAATAATTTTAACTATCTCCTCTGTCTTAGATTCAAATATCTTTGTTGAAAAATGTACTTAAGGCTCTTGTGATCAGTAAAAATCTCACAAGTCACCCCGTACAGATAATGTCTCCAAATCTTGAGAGCAAAAATCACTACAGCCATCTCTAGGTCATGGGTAGGATAATTCTGTTCATGCTTCTTCAACAGCCTCAAAGCATAAGCTATTACCCTACCATTCTGCATTAACACACAACCTAAGCCAACTTTAGAGGCATTACAATACACTGTGAACTTGTCTACTCCATTAGGCAAAGCCAAAACTGGAGCTATGGTCAACTTCTCCTTCAATAACTAAGAACTATTCTCACAAGCATATGACCGCTCAAACTTCACATTCTTATGAGTCAAACGAGTCATAGGAGTTGCAATTCTGGAAAAATCCTATACAAACCCCTATAATACCCAACTAAACCTAGAAAACTTTGAATCTCTATAACTGAAGTCGGTTTAGGCCACTCAGACACTGCCTCAATCTTTTATGGATCAACCTAGATACCCTCTTTAGACACCACGTGTCTAAGGAATGCAACACTCTCTAACCAGAAATCACACTTCGAGAATTTAGCATAAAGCTGATGTTCTTTTAGTGTCTGCAGTACAGTCCTCAAGTGATATACATACTCTGCCATACTCTTTGAATACACTAGTATATCATCAATGAAGACTACTATAAACTGATCCACATATGGTCTAAATAGCCTATTTATCGGATCTATAAAATTTACTAGTGCGTTAGTCAAGCTAAATGACATAACCAGAAACTCATAGTGCCCATATCAAGTGTGAAACGCCGTTTTAGGAACATCAGCTTCTCTGATCCACAACTGATGATAACCCGACCTCAAATCAATCTTAGAAAAGAACTTTGCACCCTGAAGCTGATCAAACAAGTCATCTATCCTCGGAAGAGGACACTTGTTCTTCACTGTCACCTTATTAAGCTCTCTGTAGTCTATGCACAATCTCAGGGTACCATCCTTCTTCCTCATAAACAGGACTGGTGCACCCCAAGGAGAAACACTAGGTATGATAAAACCCTTATCCAATAATTCCTGCAACTGCTCCTTCAACTCTCTCAACTCTGTAGGAGCCATTTTATAGGGTGGCATCAAAATAAGGTAGTACCTGGAACCACATCTATACAGAACTCAATCTCTTTATGAGGTGGTAAGTCTGGAAACTCCTCAAGAAAAACATCAGGGAACTCACAAGCAATAAGAACATCTGTGAATGATAACTTCTCTATTGAAGTATCCCTAACTAATGCCAAATAACCCTAACAATCCTTCCTCAGTATCTTCCTAGTCGTGATAGCGGAGATGAGATTTTGAGGTGCAAAACTCTTATCACCAACAAACTTAAACTCTTATTCACCAGGAATTCTAAAAATTACCTCTTTACTCTGATAATCCACAACGGCATAGTGCTGAGATAACCAATCCATACCAATGTTAACATCAAATTCCATCACATTTAACAACATTAAATCTGTAGCCAATTCTCTACCTTTGATGAAAACTGGACAACCAGAAAGAACAACTTTGGTGTTTAAAGAATCGCTTAAAGGAGTGGTAACAGACAAAGAAAAAGCCATCCTCAAAGCTTTCCAACAAGACTTGGAAGAAAACACAGGTGAAACAAATGAATGCATGGCAACCAAATCAAACAGAACCCATGCATCCAGGTAACAAACAAAAATAATACCTGCCACGACTACATTATTGCATGACCATCCTGCTGAGTGAGATGGAAAACTTTGGCCTGACCTTGACCTCTCTACTGACTAGTAGAAGCATGGCCAAAAACCTATGGCACCTCCTCTAGTACCTCTACCATATCCCTGCTGAGGAACAATTTGAGTAGAACTCGGGTGTTGGGCTGAAGGTAACTTAAAAAGAACTAGTGTTGTACTGATAATCGACTGCTGTGGAAATCATATAATGCGGCTGATAACCAGAATAGGGACATGATTTGGCATAGTGTCCTGCTTGTCCACATAAAAAATAAGTCAACGGCGCCATGTAACACGGTCCTTGATGGACTCTACCATACTTCTGACAAACACTAGTTGCTAACTCAGAAATATGACCATTGTTGTTGCTAGAGGCACCTAACCCAAATCTGATTAATTTACGCTGACCCCCCATGGCCATGTCTACTACTCCTGTGTACTCTCTGTTGTTGTCCTTGGCTCTATTGGATTGGGCCTCTTTACTGACTACTCGAACTAATATGAAAGCTCGAATACGGAGTAGTATGAAATCCTCCTAACTAAGTGCCCAGCTGGTAATAATCAGGTATAGCTCCTTACCTGACTATCCTCAGCTCAATCTCTTTGGCCAACTCTATCACTGACTCCAAAGTAAGGCCTGCTATAGACATCCTAATAAAAGCAGAACCCAAACTAGTAATATAGGTGGTGACTACGAAATACTGATCTCTCATTAGATCCTCTGTATATCTGCCGAGTCAAAGAACTCTCTGGTGTAGTCCTCAACAGATCTATCACCCCTCGTGATACTCATCAATCAAAGTCTATAGCTTATACTGAGTGGCTCGTCTATAGCTTATACTGAGTGGCTCTGGGCAGAATCTCTTCATAAATCACTCTCTAAACTGTGCCCAGGTCATGGTCATCATGTACGGCTAAATCATCTGTATGAATCAATCCAATGTTGGTCACTCTACTGACAGCTCGACAATCATGATCTGCTGATACTTAGTATGAGCAGTCTGAGTCCTTATCTCAATAGCATGAAGAAAATCCAATGGGTTTGAAGTCCCATCAAAGGCATCTGACAAACTCTGGCATAGAATAATGCTGCCTCAAGGTCAGACATACCCTGCTGATAGACAAGCTGAATCGGTGATGCAACTTGAGGAATAGGAGCATCCTCGAACTCAGGCTCTACAGGTTCCTCATTCTGTAACTCTTTCTGTCTATGGAGACCTGTCGCTCCTCGAGGTTTACCTCTACCACGACCTTTGCGCCTCGTTGGCGGCTCAGGAGGGTAAAACCTCATCTTAAAAGGACTCATCATCCTCTGCCTCAACGACCGGTGGAGCGACATGCACTCGTCTCCTCATTCTGAAAAGACAAACAGAAAGACTCAGATAAAATAGACAACTAACGGTAATGCAAAAAACTAAATCAAGAAAAACTTATCGAAGACATACTCGAACCTAATTAACTGCAGTAGTTTCAAAGATAACACAACTCAAAAAAACTAGGGCCACAACTCTAACAACTTAGGCCTAGATACAAACTCTGCTTTGATACCAACTTTGTCACGACCTAAATCGGGAGCCATGACCAGCGCTAGGGAATGGGAATTCTTTCAAATTCGGAACCCGTAGCAAGCCTTAAAATAAAAGCATGCAATAATTAAAATAAAATAGGCACCATAATTAAAATCATAAACCAATGTAATAAAAATATAACTCTGTCATATCATAAAATAAAATATATTAATACACTATTCAAAGAAAGTCCTCTGAATTAGAACCACATACAATAAAAACTAAATACAACTCATTACTGCAGTTTTTTAGAGTACAATATAAAATTAAGTAGATAATTTACATAAACAAGTCGGGGTTGAAGAAATCCGGCGGATGGATCTACTGTTGAGATCTGAAGAAGAAGACTCTTGTAAAAACATCAACTGAGGGGAGTCAGACCTCACTAAATGAATTGTTATAATATATATACATGTATTTCCTAATTTCAAATGCAATCAAACATTCATATATAATAAATATATATACAAGAAATTCACACAAATGCTAAAAATCACATATATAATAATACTAAAGAACATAAGTTTATGAAGGATCAAATAGAACCCTATTTAAACGCAACCTTGATCAATAATAACATCACTCTAGCCATATAGGCTCATTTAATTCCAAATAAATTCACTTATTCCATATGGATAGTAGATTGGCCCCGAGACACTAAGTCAACCGAGCTCTAACAGTCTGACTGTTAGTGTGATTGGCCCCGAGACACTAGGTTAATTGAGCTTCAGCAATCACACCATCAATCACATCACATCTCAATCAAATTAATCATATCATTCTCGATCAAATCATAATTCCACAAATGATTCTCACTCCACCCTAAATCTATCACACTGGTACGTACACGGTCCTAGTGCTGCCCACTAAGTAGCACATTCTATCGATATCCTTCATTTAAATTAAATCATATATACAGAAAAATAAATAATGCATAATGTCATTCATAATAACAAAATAAACCATATATATACTAGAAATATACCTAAAATAAACTAAGTATATTTCAAGTATATATAAGTCAAATAAATTCAAATCAAACATGAAATATACCAAAAATAAACCAATAATATACTTAAAAACAATTTAGGTATAAATCAGTAGTATATCATGCATTTATTTCAAAATATACCAAAACTATACTAAAAATATACCTAAAATATACTAAACATTTAAGAAAACAATTATGAATAAATACACATTAAAACATGTATCTTCTAAAGCATGCAACCTAACTGCAATGTATATATAAAATAACAACTCATAAGTTTGCGCTCCTCGAGAGTGGTTCTACGGGCCTGGTCCATTAGGTTTCTGTTTCGGTGCAACTAAACAAATAAAATAATAACGAATATCAGGATAATTCTAACTTAAACCTCTAAAGAGACTCGATCTAAGATTACAGAACACAGACAGACACATAATTTAGAATTGACCCGATGTCACATTTTTTTAGAATTCTACCGAAAATTCGGCAGAGCTTTCTTTGTAAAACGGACATCTCTCTACTAAAAAATAGAGCCGGTCCTGCAAGAAAAATGCACTTTTAAAACCGAAATTCACACAACCCTCGATTGGGATTCGGAACTGCACAATTTGCCAACTAAGGTCCACAATTCACCAAAAATCCAAATAATATAATAAATATATTAAAAATTAATAAATTCCATAAATATCCTAAAAATATCAAAATATTACATATTTAACACTAAATATACTTAGTTTCGCAATAATTATGTAAAAATTCCAAAATAATAATATAATATTATAAAAATCCAATTTTTCAATAATTACACATAAAATAATAATAATTCATTTTATAAATCCAAATAACTTAATTAATCCAAATATATATCAAAAGTTATAATAACCCATTTTATTACCAAAATAATATATAATATTATATTTGAAAACAATTTTTAAAAATTGGTATTACTTAGTTAAAAATAGTAAATAATTTATAAAAAATCATTTTATTACCTTAAATAATTACAAAACCAATTACAACATAATATTTAGCTATAATTTTAACAAAATTACACAATTACCCAAATAATGCAAAATATACATATTATAACTAATATTTCCCAAAAATTCTATAAAAATCATATAAAATCATTAAAATTATTTTCTCAACATATAATATACTAATATCAACTAAAATACATATTTAACCAATAATTTCAACAAGAATACTAATTTAACCCAATAATCCAATATTTACATAAACTATAAATATTACTAAAAATTATATAATATTCACAAAAATTAATTTCTAAACACTAAAATTAATATCAACCTAATATAACACCAAATCAACCAATTTTATAAGTTAATAAATTAATTTACAAAAATTCAATAAATAATAATAAAATATTCAAAAATTCATAAAAATTAAAATAAATTCAAAAAATTCAAAAAAAAAAATTATTCATGTAGATTAAGCTACTAGGAATAACTTTTGTAAAGGAATATTGCAAGATGCATCATGATTTAACTTAAAAAAAAATTAGAAAACCCTAAAAGCCAAAAATAAAAAATTCAACAAAACTCACAAATGATTGAATTTAAGCTTGAAAGGAGCTTGGATTCATCTTTGTCACGACTCAGGGAGTCGAAAGACACCAGAATGGCGAGCTAAGGTGGCCGGAGGAGGAAGAAACGATCGAAAAATGACCTTGCTGCCACTATCGGTTTCTACGTTGCCGACGCCGAAGAAGGAGGAGGCGGCGGCGAAGGTGACTGGAAGGTGGCAGAGCTTACTGGACATTGGGGAGGCACACCAACAGTAAGGGAAACGGATGACGCGTGGAGGAGGGAGGTGGGTTAAGGGGTGGTCTGTGTTTGTTTATATGTTTGTATGTATATATGTATATATTATTAATAAACTTTATAATATAACTATATATTATAATATAATTTAACTTTACGTAAAAAAATTCTCCACCACACATAATGATAGTTATATATATATATATATTCACACACATATAATAATAAACACATAAATATTAAACTAATAACAACACATAAAATAACATTTAAAAGTAACAATAATATAAACCATAATTATTAAATAATTAATAATACAAATAATGTATATTTAATAAAAATAAAAATAATAGAAATAATAATGCACATAAACTAATGTTATTAAAATAATACTATCCAAAGAAATAAACATCAATAATATAAATTAATGTTTAAAATAATAAGTCTAAAAAAATGAATATTTACGTAGGAAAATATAATTAAACATCAAATAATAGTTATTAATCACAAAATAGTAAAATAATTAAATTTAACTTTTAAAATTTATTAACACTGCATATCTATATATTAAAATAATTTAAAAACTAGGGTTATTACACCTTGTGCATCTTGTGTTGTAGCTATCAAAAGGGTTCCTCGATATTTTGATTTGAGAAATGTTGTGTCAACAACAATGATAGGAATGCAATGCTGCCAGCCAGTTATACTTGCTTTGAGCGCCATGAAAACATTGAGAAATGTGTTGTCTTCTCTTATTTTTAGTTGCATAATTGAGCCTTAGTTAGTTTCTTGTATCATATATAAGAAAATTGGCAGAATAATATATAATTCTTTTGGGTTTCCGTGTATGCTTTAAAGTGCTACTTCCTTTGATCTATATACCTTTATGTAATTAATTGAAATTCTGAATTCTTCCTTCATGTCCCTCATTATATCAACTAGTGTGTACACAGTTTTGGTATTTATGTATTTGGACTTGATGTATTGAGCAATAAGTTGAGTATTAACTTGGTGATGGTTTCCATGTCTGAGTTCTAGGATATATGTGTGTGTGTTATGAATTTTATGATTTTGAAAATATTTGAAGGTTGAAGTATTCAATGTCCTGTTACAATTATAATCCAAGCATCTTAAATAGTACCTTAAAGCATTAGAACTGATGATTTTGTATTAAAACTTGTTTGATAGTATGTAGAAGATTAAGATTGTCCTTAATGTCTTCTTGTCCTTAAATAGTTACCCAACTTTCAATTCTTTTGAATTTGTGTTGGTTGTTATAATAAGTGGAGAAAGAGGACTCTGTACTTCATCTTCTTTTTGAGTGCTCTCTTTAATGATGATTTTTTCTAAGTCTCTTGCATATTGCACAATATCTTAACTTGTTGGTGTTGTACTTATTTCTGTTGACTGATTTTGTGATGCTGCTGTTATTATTGGTGGTATGTTTTCCAAAATGTTGCTACCATTTTCTTTCTGCTGCAGTAAGATGCATAAAGGGTATTTTGTGTAGTCAGGTTTTGTATTCTCCAACTGTATAGAAAATAGCAAACTTGATCATCTTCAATTTGTAATATTGGATACTCTTGCTTGACTTGGTATGAGATCTGAATTTCATTTTCATCTTTTTCAAATTTAAGACATTTTGAAATGGTTGTGATAAGTTGTTTGTAGTTGCAATCATTTGAAATTTCTATGCTAGAAGCTTTTCCATTTGCTACAAGTGCAAAAAAATGTATCAGAATGTATATACTTATAATATTAGAAATACTACAATATACATATATTTTAATGTATTAGATACTAATTATATTATTATTACATACTACTTTCTAAAATAAGATACAAAGATTGGCATAAGAAACAAATAATATTCTTAATTCTATTTTTCATATACATAGTTGTTTCAAAGTCATATATTGGCATTATTTTATTTGAAATGAATAATATACTTTGAATATACTCTTTTTCACATAACAAATAAATAATTATGACATTGATTTAAATTTTATTTAAATTGAAATGTAAATAAAATATAGAGATTTGTAATTGATACCAATAAGATTGTTGTCATATACTAATTTAATAATAAATTGTTTAAATTTTTTTGAAAATTTTTAAAAAGAAAAATCTTGTTTGCATGTTGTTAGCAATTTTTAATTTTCAAACATAAATATGAATAAATGTTAGTTTCATCAAAATTTAAGTAATATACTTGTGAATATTTTATTTTCACTTTTTTTTGTTTCTTTTTGCTTTCTCTGTTGATTTTGAATGATTGCGGTTGTAATGTATCTTGCTTGAATGATTTTGAATCATATCAAAATGTAATTGGTTTCAGTTTTTTATTTTGTTTGGATTCAATTTCTTGTTTTGGTTTTTGGTTGAATTTCGAAGAATTTTTTGGAATTTTTGAGTTTTTGAGGAAGGATGTAAATTAAAAAACAAGAAGATTTTGATTTTCAAAATTGAGATTCAACTGAAAGATAATGCATGTTGGGTTGCACAAGTGAAAGAATTTTGTTGAGTTTTTTTAAGCTAAAAGAAAACAATGTGCAATGGAAGTAGACAGAAGGAAGAAAACGGCAGATGTTATGACCCATATTTTTAAATTATTTTATTTTAAAATGAGATATGCATTATTAATAAAATTTGAAAATCTTATTTATTTATTTTTTTTATTTATGATTAATTATAATTATTTTATGTTTAAATAAAATTTCTACATAAATATATTCTTTTGGACATTAATTTGCATTATTATTTATATTATTGCTTTATCAAATTTCATTATTTTTTTTATATTATTATTTTTATTAAAATTATATTATTGATAAAATTATTATTTATTGTTATTATTTAGTGTTAATTCATTTTATGTATATACATATTAATGTGTGTGTGATTATATGTGTGAATATATATATATATATATATATATATATATATATATATATATATATATATATATATATATATATATATATATATTGTGTGGTGGATATTTTTTTAACATAAAGTTTTATTATTATATTATATTATATAGTTTATTATTAAAATATATACATAATATACATATATGTACAAAACACACATACAAAAATTGCAGAAGCTACTATCATCTTCATCTCCTCCCTGCACGTCCCAATTCCTCACTGGCACTATGCCTCCTCGACATCTAGCAGCCTCCTTCTAGTCATTTTTTGCCACCCTTCCTCCCTCTTCTCCAGCGCCGGTGGCTTGCAAAATCAAAAGAGACTGAATCTTCCCTTTTTCGGCCAACCTCCCGATTTCGGCCACCGTTTCTCGAGCTTCAGTCTCTATCAACTCCTCTAGCTTTGGTGAGCATGAATCTAAGCTTAGTTTAAGCTTTAATCTTCATTTTCTTGAGTTTTGTTGAATTTTTATTTTTGAGCTTTAGGGTTTTTGAATTTTTTTTAAGCTTGATCTTGATGATTGACACAAACTTCCTTGCACAAAAGATTATCTTGTTAGCTTAATCTACATGTCTATATATTTTTTTTTAATTTTTGGAATTTATTTTAATTTTGTGAATTTTTTGAATATTTTATTATTATTTAATTAATTTTCGTAAATTAATTTATTTAATTATAAAATTTGTTAATTTAGTGTTTTTATGGGTTGTTATTAATTTTAGTATTGAGATTATAATTTTTGTGATTTTTATGTAATTTTTATAAATATTTATAGTTTATGTCAATATTAGAAAATTAGGTTATATTTGATTTTTTGTTGAAATTATTGATTAATAATGTGTTTTAGTTAATATTAGTAATAAATATGTTGAGAAAATAATTTTTATGTATTTATAGAATTTTTATAGAATTTTTGAGTAATATTAGTATATTATGTGTATTTTTGTATTATAGGGTTAAATACATAATTTTGTTAAGATTATAGTTAAATATTATGTTTTAGTTGATTTATAATTATTTAAGGAACTAAAATGATTTTTACAAATTATTTACTATTTTTAACCAATTAATACTAATTTTTGAAAATTGTTTTCAAATAATATATTATATATTATTTTGATAATAAAATGGGTTTTTAGTAATTTTTAATATGTATTTAGGCTATTTTAGTTATTTGAATATATAAAGTGAATTTTTAATAATTTATATTGAATTATCAAGAAATTGGATTTTAATAATATTATATTATTATTTTTGAATTTTTATGTAATTATTGTGAAATTAAGTATATTTGATGTTTTAGTGTTAAGTACGTAATATTTTGATATTTTGAGGATATTTATGATATTTATTTATTTTAGTATATTTATTATATTATCTGAAATTTTGGTGAATTGTGAACCTCGGTTGGGGAAATTGTGTAACTCGAGATCCTAACCGAGGGTTGTGTGAATTCTGTGATTCAAAGTGTGTTTTTCTTACAAGGCCGGCTCTACTTTTTAGTAGAGAGATGTTCGTTTTACAGAGAAGGTTTTATCGAATTTTTGATAGAATTCTCGTAAAACGTGACATCGGGTCAATTTTATATCTGTCTGTGTTATGTAATTTTAGATCGAGTCTCTATATAATTTAAGTTAGATTTATTCTGATTTATGTAATTATTTTATTATTTAGTTGCGTTAAATTTGAGGCTTAGTGGACTAGACTCGTCAGACCAGTCTCGTGGAGCGTAAACTTATGAGTTTTTATTTTATATATACATCGCACTTAGGTTGCATATTTTAGAAAATACATGTTTTAAATGTATACTTATTCATAATTATTTTATTAAATGATTAATAGACTTTAGGTATATTTTTAGTATATTTTTGGTATATTCCTAAGTAAATGCATGTTATATTATTGATTTATATTTAAATTATTTTTAAGTATATTAATGGTTTATTTTTGGTATATTTTATGATTGATTTGAATTTATTTGATATATACATACCTGAAATATACTTAGTTTATTTTAAGTATATTTATGGTATGTATATGGTTTATTTTGTCATTTTGAATGATATTATGCATTATTTATCTTCTTGCATGAATGATTTATTTTAAATGAAGGAATATTGATAGAATGTGCTATCTAGTGGGCAGCACTAGGACCGTATACGTACCAGTGTGATAGATTTAGGGTTGAGTGAGAATCATTTGTGATAATTATAATTTGATGACATGATTGATTTGATTGAGATGTGATGTGATTGATGGTGTGATTGCTAGAGCTCGGTTGACTGAGTGTCTTAAGGCCAATCACACTAATAGTCAAACTGCTGGAGCTTGGTTGACTTAGCGTCTTAAGGCCAATCTACTGTTCATATGGATTAAGTGAATTTGTTTGAAATTGAGTGAGCCTATATGGTTAGAGTGATGTTATTGTTGAACGAGGTTGCAATTATATAGGATTCTATTTGATCCTTTAAAAACTATGATTTTTCCATATTATTATATAATTGAATTTCAACATCTGTGTGGGTTGCTTGTGTATATATATATATTATATATATAAATGTTTAATTGCATTTGACATATACGAGATGCATATATATATATTATAACAATTCACTCAGTGAGGTCTGACTCCTCTCAGTTGACATTTTTACAAGAGAGTCTTTTTCTTCAAACCTCAGCAGTAGACCCATCTGCCGGATTTCTTCCGTCCTGGCTCTTTTATGTAAATTATCTACTTAATTTTTATATTATACTCTAGAAAACTGTAATAGTCATATTTTGTATCAGTAGTGAGTTGTATTTATATTTATTGTATGTGATTTTAATTCAGAGGTCTTTCTCTGAATATTGTATTAATATATTTTATGTTATGATATGAAAGAGAATATTTTTATTACATTGGTTTATAATTTTAATTATGGTGCATATTTATTTTATTTTTATATTATTACATGCTTTTTTTTAAGGCTTGCTACGGGTTATGGATTTGAAAGAATTTCTATTCTCTAGCGCCGGTCATTGCTCCCGATTTGGATTGTGACAGCGGAGTTGGGAGAGAATATTTAAAAAAGATACACGTATAATTTTTTAAAAAAGATGCGACACATGTGTAATTTTTACAAAAAAAAATGTGACAATTGATATTATGACACTTGTTTTTTTAGCTATTTATGTAAAAAGCCCTAGATAGAATAGTTGATACCCACAAATTATACTATGGGTCCATAGTATAATTTGTGGGTATCAACTATTCTATCTATAATATTAAAATAGACTTTTTTTTAACATATAAACTATTTTAAGACAATCATACTCTCCTTTTTAGTATCAACCACTGTATTTACAAGTATAAATGTATTTCGTTAGATTGGAGCAAAGAAAAGTAAGAATTAAAGAAGAGATTTCCAACATATACTTGCCACAGATCAAGTCGCGATGGTATTTTAATTTTTTACTACCCAAAATATAATAAAATCATGAACACAAGAAGTATGACCTTTGCCGTTCATAGTAGTAGGGTAATATAGATAATTATGCAAAATTTGACATTTTCAAATATTTATATTGTTTTATGAAACATTGATTACTTATTGAAGTTTGTCCATACTAATTTGTCATATAGATAGTAGTTTATTAATATTTTCTATTGTCCTTGATAACTCTTTATGCAAAAAAGGATCCTTAGTTTATGGTTTTATGGGCAAACTAAGGATTTTTTTGTTCATTTAATCTATATATATATATATATATATATTAAATGCTGACATTTAAAATCATTAAGTAAAAAATTTGATAAATTTTCATTTTCATATTTAAGTATTTATCTAAAAAGTTAATGTGTAAAACAATTAAAAATCTCATTTTTTTTACTAAAAATATAATATTTTTAATAGTTATTTAGTATTATTTTTTAAATAAAACATTATTATACATATTTTAATATTACGTAAATTCTAAAATTATTTATATATTCATATTTTTTTACCATAAATTATTCAAAATATTTTTATAAATAATGGAAAAAATTGCAGTAATTATTTAATATTATTTTTTAACTAAAACACTATTATACATATTTCAATACTAATTAATATAATAATTTTAAAAACAAATATTGTTATAACTAAAAAATTATGGTAATAAAAATTAAAAAAATAAAATTAATGTGATTTATTTTATTTTTAATTTATTTAATTATTCTTCTATATAATTATTTTATTTTATAGTCCGCGCATTGCATGGAATCACAACTAGTTTTGAATAATTTCTATGTTGTTTTCTGAATTTATATTTTAAGTAAAAATATTTTTAAATTAAGAAAATTATTTTTTTAACTAATACATTGATTAAATTTGGTGATTTCATTAGTTAAAGATTATAGTTTTTTTTGTTACTTTAGAGCTAATTTTATTATTTAATTTTTTACTAATCTTTTATGTATTTACTTTTTTAAAAAATTTATTGTTTACAAATTATACGTGTTTTGAATAAAGATCTATTTTCTAATTATTTATTTAAACGTAAATTTTTATCTATATTGGATAAAACATCAAATGTCATAGATTCTATCTTAAAATGTAATACATCAAATATAGATAAAAATCTTTCTTATTTAAAATATATATCATTTAAAATTCGTAAAATGTGAAAATAAACTACTATTTACATTTTTAAACATACAGAAACTTACCATCACATCGTCCTGAAATTTCTAATCTCTCTCGAAACTTTCAAAATGTGGATCAATGAGGATGAGGATTAGAGATTGAAGAATGGCCGACATGGGTAAGAATATAATAAGAATCTTATCGTTTCAAAAAATGGGAAAAATTAGCAACAGTTTCTATTATCTTATCCACACCCTTCTTGTATTGTGGGAGGTGAGATTATATATGATGATAGGCATGTAACAATGTAGCAGATTAATATTCATGCATGTGTAGAAGATGTATGTAAATAAGATGGAGCCATGCTTGTATTCATAACGGTAGTAGGGTGGCTGAGTATACAAAAGCTTGTGATGGATATTATACTCATCATGCTCACTCCCATCCTGCTAACTGTTTCAGACATGCACAAAAAAGTTATAGTTCATTTCTTGGCATAAGGGGCTTCCCCTTTCTTAATACTGATTCATAAAGTTCGCAATGGAAACAAGAAGCATTTTTTGGAGAAAAGTTCAATGAAACCAACTCCACTTTCCCTTTTCAGAGTCTAAACATATGCACATATTATTGAAATTTTTTTATCTATTGCATTTAATAATTATCTCTCTCTCTCTCTCTCTCTCTATATATATATATATATATATATAACGCTTGATAAACAGATGTAAGAAAATAAAAAAAAAATTAGAAAATTTTAATTCATATATAAAGAGGACAATATTATATATATCATATTTGTTTTGGGATTCATCACCACCCTATCCAGTTCTCTCATATAGAGTTTCTTTAATATGTAATAAAAGAGGTATGGTGACTGCAATCTAGTCCATATTTCATGTTTTGCGTATTAAAGCTAATTAAAAGCTACGTAGTTGCCCATGCACCATCATCATCTCGTTCTCGCATTCATAAAAGCATTGTCACCTGCGGGTTTCCTGGGGGAGTTGGCTTGATAGCTTGTACAAAACCGTGGTCGGCTATAAAAGATTTGACTAATTCATTTTCTGAGTTTTTAAGAAGAAATTAAACACCACAAAACAAAAACTGGTTTGGCTTTTTGTATCTTCTCCACACTCTCGCTTCAAGTAGTCTAACCATTGACGTTTTGTACCTCGTCAACTCTCTTACATCCATTCATAACTATAATTTTTTTTAATATCCCAAATTATAATATATATATATATATTTTAAAATAGTATTCTATTTACTAATTTATTAATATTTTATTTAAATCATCTAATTTTAATAAAAATATAGATTATATATTTTCTCTAAATAAACTATTTATATATTTTCATGCCCTTTTCCGGAGAATCATATAATTGAGAATTTCATTTTAAAAAATTCAATGTCTTGAAAAGGACAAATAGATGCATTTTAAGTATATTTCTATTTTTATTATTACAAGACAATGAGTTTGTTATTATGTGCTTAATAAGTGGCGTAATTAGGACGCCCGTCCACACTTCCTAAGCCTGAAAATTCAAATGAGTTCCACGGATTTATATTCTAATGCATTAAAGTCTGATCAACAAGCGCACATCAATTGGTTTGTCAAAATTAAAGTCTTTTTGTGTTTGGCCAACTGTCAAAATTAAAGTCCGATTGTTACCACATGATGTGTTTATAGTCTAATTCAGTCGTTGCTGGTACACTATAAAGCGTTTGATTAAACATTAGTATTTATAATGAAAGTGATTTTTTTATTGCTATATGAATTTAAACTATTTTAAATTTTAAGTTGAATCAAGGAATATAACTCTTACATTTGAAGTTAAAATTTTTATGAAAAAGATTTAAATTCATCATCACTTTTACCAACCGAAGTTTATAATTATATTTTACTTTTAATGTGTGTATTGATTTCTTGATCCTTAAGTTTGTGTTGACATAAATGAATTTTATGAAAATCATATGAAATTTATTTACAAATTAAAGTGAACATATTTGATTTTAATAAAAATTTTGTAAAATTAACTTTCAACGAATTTAGTTGTTACTAAACCGAATGCTAAAAAAGTTATTAGCATTTCTAAATAAATTTATTTTATGAAATATTCATTTAATAAGAACATGAGTAGAGATTATATGCTCCATCTTGGCTTTATGATTGGTTACTTTGGATATCAGCTAATATCATTTTAATGTTTTGAACTTAATTAAAAAAAAAAAAAAAATCAAACACACTTTATTAAAAAAATTTATTTGAAAATAAATTGTATTTAGAAATTAAATGAATTTTTTTTGGTGATATTGAACAAATAAGGGGTAAAAATGATATCAAATTTTTTTAGAACATCCAAAAATATTAAATGAATTTTTTTCTTGTTTTTGGGTATGCAAGCTTTGAGTTGTAAGTTTGGAGGTGTCTTTATGGAAAAGGTGTATATATATAAAAAAAAAGTCGTCTTCGAGTATGAAAAGGAGATGATAACCACGCAGGAGAAAATTGAGGAACGGCATGAAGCTGCGATTCATCATTTAATGCTAACTACTAAGTGTGCATGTTAAGTCATATGTTTGATGCTTAGCTGCAAAATACGACTATTATACAATTTATATGATAATAACTGAGTCAAACACTGCAGCAGTCTAAATTGGTTTACAGTTTCACAAACCTTCATTGTGGTTTCATTAATTATTTGTGTCCTTTCATTTTGACATGGTTCATCTTGCTTGCTCCAATATCATGTCCATGCATAACATGAAGACCAAGCTGTCTATTTCTTAGTTCTACATATTACTATAACTTGTACGACATGCATGGAATAGATAATATATATATATATAATCCTTTTAAAAAATACCGAAATAATATTTTAGTGGTCTACTATACGAAAGTGGATCACAAAATTTCCAAAAAATTTACATAAAAAATCATAATTGATACCATATGCATATTCATATTTAATTAAAGTTTTTATTTTTCTATATATGATTACTTGCAAGAGAAGGACACTTAAGATAAATAAAAAAAGATTCTCAATTAAAAAGATTATCGGATAGAAAGAAACACTCTTCTAGTAGGTATAGGACTTTTATAAAAAAAAAATTTTATTCTTCTCAGATTTAAGCATCATTATCCTTATAAATGAGACCTTATATCTCTTATTATCATTCATTATATTCTCTCATAATCATGCTCTCTTTATTTCTCTAAACTCTCTTTTTATATATATTTTATGACTTAGGCATTAGAGGGTTTGTGGGAATCCTCCCCACCTCTTACCTTGCCCTTCATTGATTACTTGTAGGGTTCTAGCTCAAGAGTTCCGGAAATAAGTTATCAAGTGGCGCTATTTGTGGAAAATTCTTGAGTTAAAAGCCATTCAAGCATTAACCAATTGAGACCTTAGCATCATGACTTCCACTCCACCACCAATTTCAATTTTTGACACACACATCAACCCATGTGCTCCCATTCCTCCAATCAACTTGTCATCGCCTACTCAGACGATAATTCCGTTAGCCCCCTTTTAACATCTAGGATCTTCATCCTAGGCTTCAACTGGTACATATATTCTGCCTAATGATACTCAAGGGTGGCTAACTCTTGGCACTAACCTCCCTTACTATGCTCCTCTTCAACACCATAACAGACCTATACCTTCTATGCCTTTTCTAAACCTATCAGAAACACTTGCCATGAACACACCTAACATAAACACAATAGCCCAGACACTCAACCTATCGCCAATGGGCAAAGAAGCGATGATTGAAAACATTCAAACCTAAATGACCTTAATCCCGGAATAACTCACACGAAAAATAATATTGCTCCACTGGTAGCAGCTCCAGAGGTATTTATAGGAAACAAAGAAAAGTATAAAGCTCCAAAAGGAGAATTTAGCTCGATAATTTTGGCCTTTGATGATTAAAAATTAGCCCAAAAAGTTAAAGAGGTGATGCACAAAGCTTGTACTGAGCCGAGGAAAGAAGATGAATGTGTTATGGAAGGGAAGACACCCTTTGTAAGTAGAATAATTCATGTCGTAGTTAAATCAATTTGATGGAATCAGAGATCCAATTAACCATATATCCTCATTCAAAACTAGAATGTTACTCCATAATGTGAATGATGAAATTATGTGCAGAGTCTTTCCAAGTACACTCACTAAGGATGCTCATAAGTGGTTTCACTGGCTCCCTAACAATTCTATCTCTACCTTCGAAGAGTTAACCGAGAAATTCTGAACTCGGTTCATCACTAACATTTCTCTAGCCAAAAATATTAATGATTTCTGGATGTGCTGATAGGTTATAGAATCACTACAAAACTATCTGGATTAATTCAATAAACTAGTCATACATATTGAAAATATAGTTGACGAGGTGGACATAGAGCCTTTGAAGAATGGGACTTTACTCGAAAAGCTTAAAGATAAAATAATGATAAAAGAATCTAGCACTTTCATTAAGGTAATGGCAATGGCAATCAAGATGATAAAGATGGATGAAGATAGGAGGATGCGAAGGGATGACAAGAAAGCACCTACCAAGAGAGATGAAAGGTCAAGACCTAGAAGGTAGAGCTTCCAACGATCATACTTTTAAAACCCGATAGAAGGAATTAAGAATGACACTGAGAAATATATACCACTAAATGCCTCTAGATCTAGGATCCTTATATAAGTCTAGAAAAAATGGTGTAGACATTACTCTAGTTAGAAGACTGAGTCTAACCAGGAGAGCTATACAGGATAAGAGGTACTACTGTCAATAACACTAGGATTATAGGCATGAAATTGAGTCATGATATGAATTAAAGAATGCCATAAAAAGATTGATATATAATGGTAAACTCAATAACTTCATCGACACATCCAGAGAGAGCAGAGATTCGGATGGTCAAGATGAGGATAGGCTGAAACTAAAGAAAGTCCATAATGAACCAGTCGACATTATTAACATGATTGTCAAAGGCGAAGTCACAAAGAAGAGGCCTAAGAGATTCTGTAAAGAAGAATGATTCACCTTTGAGAAAAAACAAACTATCATGTTTGGTCTGAAAAATGGGAAACATATTCAACACCCTTACAATAATGCACTGGTAGTAAGCGTTTACATCAACAATTACCTAATGAAAAGATTATTAATCGATGATGGAAGCACTATCAACACACTCACTTAGAACACCTACAAAGCAATGAGAGGTTTTATTACTAATTTGAAAGCTATTCAAAATCCCATTACAAGCTTCTATGGAGGAACTACACAACTAATGAGATTAGTAGAGCCGAGTCTAGAATTTGAAGACCAAGATACCAGAGAAATGAAAGTGATTAAGGCTTAGTTCAATATAGTGGATCTCCTGCTCGCATACAATAACATTATAGGCCAAACACTACTTTATAAGATCAATGTAGTCATAAGTATCTGACATCTAACCATGAAGATTCCCATTGAAGGCCAAGTCCTAACAATTCATAGGGATCAGCACATGGCTAGGCAATACTACCAAATGGCAGTCAAACCTCAGATGGAGGCATTCCTCTTGAAATTTTAGGAAATAGAGAAATAAAAAGCCAACCCTTAGCTAGTTGATGACACCGATGGAAAGACGGTAAGGATCGACAATAAGCTCAATAGTAAAGTTAAACATAGAATAAGCTAGGTCCTCATTAAACACTTAGACAACTTTACCTCTCAAGCATTTAAAATCACTAGAGTAGATCCCTAGATTGCCTCACATAGTATGAACATCAATCTAAGAGTAAAACCAGTCATTCAAAAAAAGAGGATCTTCGCAAATGAAAGACAGAAGATAATCACTAAAGAAATAAAGAAGTTGCTAAAGCCTAATTTATCAAAGAAGTCACACACCAATAATGGGTGGCTAATGTGGTGTTGGTGAAGAAGTCCAATGGAAACTACAAGATATGTGTTGATAATACTGACCTCAACAAAGCATACCCCAAAGATAGCTATTAGTTGCCAATAATAGATCAATTAGTAGACTCCACTGTCGGCCACTGCTTACATAGCTTTATGGATGCTGCATAAGGGTACCATCAAATACAATGAAGAAAGAAGATCAGGAAAAGAAATCATTCATCACCCATAAAGATCTTTATTGCTATAAAGTTATACTCTTTAGACTGAAGAATGGGGGAGCAAAATATCAAAGGCTGATGAACTATGTGTTTCAAGATCAAATTGGAAAGAATGTGGAGGTATATATGGACGACATCATCGTCAAGAGCCAACATGTAAAGCAGCATTTTGATAACCTCAACCAAACCCTATAAACACTGAACTAATACTAGATCAAGCTAAATTTAGAGAAGTGTGTTTTTAGAGTAAAGGCAGAAAAATTCTTGGAATTCATGATATCCCATAGGGGAATCAAAGCTAAACTAAAGAAGATGGAGCTTATCCTTAAAATGAAAACTCTGATAATAATCAATGAGTTATAGAAGCTAAATGGCAGAATAACAGCTTTAGGGCGTTGTATCTCTTGTTTAGCCAAGCGATGTCTACTACTTTTATGAGCCTTAAAAAAATTCCAAGAAGTTTGTATAGAATGAAGAATGCCAGACAGCTTTTGAAGATATCAAAAAATTCCTATCCTCACTACCTCTACTCAGTAGGCCAATTCCCAAAGAAACTCTGTACTTATACCTCTCTATTGGTTAAGAGTCAATTGCTTTAGTACTAGTGAAGGAAGAAGGAAGTCAATAAAGTCCAGTATACTACATCAGCAAGATACTCAAAGGTTCAAAAATTTGATATCCCAAACTAGATATGTTGGTTATAGTTGTCATCCACACATCCCACAAACTTCGACACTATTTTCAATCTTATTCAATCATTGTAAGATCCAGTTTTCCTCTAAAGAAAATCTTACAATGACTTAAGACATCTGACAGACTAGTTCAATGGTTAATATTGCTAAGAGAATTCAATATTAGTTATAAACCTCAATAATAGATAAAAGCTCAAACTTTAGTAGACTTCGTATAATAAATGATAGTGGGAGATCTTGCTCCTTCCGAATGTCCTGAATGAAAGCTCTATGTGGATAGAGCTTTGTGTGTCACTAGAAAAAAGAAATTATGTGCTTAGGGAAATCCACGAATGAATTTATGAAGCACATGAATCTCATTATTTATTAATAAAAAGGCATTGCTACAGGGATACTATTGGCCCACCATGTCCCGAGATACTAAAAAACTAACTAAGAATGCCACAAATGTCAGTAATTTTCCCGCCTTAGCCATAAGCCTTCCAATCCTCAGCATTTAATTGGGAGCCCTTAGCCTTTTATAGTATAAAGGATGGAAATCGTAGGTCCCTTTCCTACCTCAATCTCCCAAAAAAAGTTCCTAATCATGGCTATAGATCACTTTACCAAGTGGATAGAAGTTAAGGTTGTACCAACCATCACTGAAGTCCGGATCTAACATTTTTCTAGAAAGAAATCATTTATAGGTTTGGAATACCACATACCTTAATAACAGACAATGAGAAGCAGTTCGACAATAAAAATTTCAAAAAGTTTTATTCGAATCTCAAAATAAAGCCTTGATTTACCTCAGTAGCTCATCTGCAAACAAACAAACAAATAGAGGTCACCAATAGAATCATCATGTAAGGGCTAAAGAAAAGACTTTAAAAAAAAAGAAGAGGAACTAGCTCAATGAACTCAGTAACATTTTCTGGGCCTATAGGACTACAACCAAAACCTCTATTGGAGAAACACCCTTCAGACTAACTTATGGGATGGATGCAGTAATCCCAATGGAGATTGGTTCAGTAAGTTATTGATTCAATGAGGACTTGGATCAGGAAGTCAATAACATCAACACTCTAATATGTTTAGACTTACTTGAAGAAAGGAGAGAGTCAAAATCTATTGTGGTAGAAGCTCAAAGGCAAAGGTCATCAAATATCACAATCAACACATCTAGCCTAAACACTTTAAAGTCGAAGGCTGGGTACTTATAAGAGCTAACATTGGCAAAGGTAACTTTGGCACAGGCAAGCTTGGACCTAATTGGGAAGGTCCTTATCAAGTCACCGAGAAGACAACTAAAGGGGCATACAAGATCAAGGATAGACAAGGAAAAGAGTTACAGTGATATTGGAACTCGGATAGTCTTCAGAAATATTATTAATAAATTTACTCAGAATTTTAAGAAATAAAATACTTCATTTATCAATAGAAATGTTGTATTATAAAGTGTTCCTAAAAATAAAAGAAAGATTATCAACAAAGTAATTTATAATTAAGTATCGGCAAGCTCAGAGGAAGGGACACTCGTATCATGAGACTTGGACATGAAGGCAGACATCTCCCTAGTAACCCTTGAATCATTTATTTACTCAGTAGATGATTTATCAACGGTAGTCTTAGTTGATTTTTTAGGATTCTTTAATTGCTTGAAAGAAGTCTTGCTCCAAACATCCTCTCTGGTAGCAATTCTAGCCAAATCGGTAGGCATTATTTTATCCAAGTCTGTAAAGTCCAGATTTGGGTTTTAGGAGAGCTAGACTCTCTAACATTCACACTTGTAGGCTTTGAGGAACCCCCCAACCATGTTCTAATAGCTTCTTTTATCATCTTCATAGGATTTCTCAACTCTAGTTAGCTTCTCCTCTAAAGCCATAATCTAGGAATCTTATCCTTTAATTTTTATTGTTAGTTGAGCTTAGTTATGCTCTAATTCCTCTACCCTCTTCTAGCTCGCCTTAGCCTTAGATCTTGCCTCTGCGTGCTTGATTTGGCAGAGTTTGTAATATCCCGTATTTTTAAACATTTTTACACTGTACCGGGATATACAGTGTTAATAATTTTCGTATATATTATGATATTTTCATGAGTTGATATGTATTTAAAACCTATTTTAATTATTATGTATTATTTACAGTGCTTTACGTAAAATTTTCCCGGGACTTGCATTTTCGGGAAAATTTTCACGTAAATAATTTATTATTAATTATTTTAAATAGATTTACGGACTTGCATGAACTCATATATATTTTTAAATTTCTAAATAAAGCCTATGTGTACTTATTTATTTAATTAGGGTTTAATATTACCCTAATATTTTATTATTTGTTTATTAATTTATTGTTATTTAATTATTTTATTTATTATTAAATTATTAAAAATATTAAATTATATGTGTGGATGTGAATTTTTTAAATATTTTATTAAAATTTTTATTTTTTTATTTTTTTTTCTTTTTCTTTTTCTTTTTTCTTTTTCTTTTCTTTTCTTTTTCTTTTCTTTTTCTTTTCTTTCTTTTTCTTTTTCTTTTTCTTCTTCTTCCTTCTCCCGCGCCCGACCACCCTTCCCCTCACCGCTGCAAATCCCGACCACCTATTGTCGGTGTGCCTCCCGGCTTGCCACCGCCGTTCCCAGCCGTCCCCCGCCGCCAGCAGCCTCCTTCCCCGGCGCCGACAGCCCCTTTTCTTCCATTTTGGCCGAAATCCTTCTCCTCACCGTTGACGACAATTACGGCCACCATTTTTCACATCGCCGGTCTCTTTCTTCTCCTTGAGATCTGGTGAGTGTGATTCTAGCTTTGGTTTGAGCCTAAATGGTTTAGATTTGCTTAGGTTTCGAATTTTCCAATTCGGCCATATTAGGGTTTTTGATTTTTTGAGCTTCAAATTGATTGATTCATGAAAACTACCTTCACAAATGTTCCTAGTAGCTTAATCTACATGTATGAATTTTTGTGGAATTTTTGGAGATTTTTTGGATTTTTGGGTATTTTTGAATATTTTAATATTATTTTCTAATTTTCGGAAATTAATTAAATAAATTATGAAATTGTGTTTTATGGTTAATTTAGGTGTTGAAATGAATTATAGGAATTTATTTGGAATTTTTATGAATTTTTAAGTATTTATTTTGAATTATTTAATTTTATGGAATTTTGGAAAATTAGGGTTAAATGTGTTTTTAATTGAATTTAATTGGTAAATTGAGTTTAATTATTGATATTATTGATAAATATGTTGAGAAAATTAATTTTGGATAATTATACTATTTTTGGTGAATTTTTGAAGTAATTTTAATATATTTATATATATAGGGGTATTTTGGTAATTTTACACAAAATTGGCTAAAAATGTAATTTAATTGGTTTTAATAGTTAATTAAGGTATAAAAATGATTTCCATAAATTATTTAGTATTTTTAACTAATTAAAACTATTTTTCGTGAATTATTTTCAATTATATATATAAAATACGATTTTTCTAATGAAATGAGGTTTTATCAGTTTTTATTGTGTTTTAAGATTAATTATGTAATTTCTACCTATAAAATGGATTTCAATGTTATAAGGGTATTTTTGGTATTTTTATAATTATTCTGTGTTTGTGGACCCCGGTCTGTGACTGTAGTTTGAAGTCCGACCGAGGGGTTGTGGTTGAGTGTTGAGCTTATTTTTCGAAGTGTGTTTCTTTGCAGGGTCGACTCTACTCTTTGAGTAGAGAGATGTCCGTTTTACAGGGGAGGCTCTGCCGAATTTTTGATAGAATTCTCGTAAAACGTGATATCCGGTCGAACCCTAATTTCGATTTTATGTTTAATATTCTAGATCGAATTCTAGGATTTCTGTTAGGGTTATTATGATTTTATCATTATTGTTTGTCTAGTTGCGCCGAGACCGAGGGCTATTGGACCAGGCCCGTCGGATCCATCTCGTGGAACGCACTAATTTGTGAGTTACTATACTATATATATATGCTTTAGGATGCATGATTTAGAAATATATGTTTTATTTTGATTAAAATGCATAGATAATGTGATTTGTATTTAAGTATATTTTTGGTTTATTTTTGGTATATATTAAATTATATGCATCTTTTGTTAATAAATTATATTTAAAATGTTTTTAAATATATTTCTAGCTTAATTTATGATTTAATTAGATTCATTTGACGTATATATACTCGAAATATACCTGGTTTACTTTTGGTATATTTCCAGTATATATATGGTTTATGTTGTTATTTTATTTAAATTCATGCATCATTTATTTGTGAATGAATGTTTTATATTTATTAATGAAGGATATCAATGGAACGTGCTACCTAGTGGGCAACACTAGGACCGAGTACGTACCGGTACGCCTATAGTATTTAGACTATATTACTAACCATTTATGGATATTGATTGGATATTATTTAATTGATGTGTGAGATATGGTTTGGAGGTGTGATTGCTGGAGCTCGGTTGACCAAGTGTCTCGGGGCCAATCACCCTGGCAGTCAGACTGCTGGAGCTCGGTTGACTTAGTGTCTCGGGGCTAGTCTACTGTCTAAATGGATTAAGTGGATATATTTGGATTAAATGAGCCTGTATGGCTAGAGTGTTGTCTAACACTGATTGAGGTTTCGATATCATAGGGTTCTATTTGATCCTTCGTAAAAGATGATTTTCAATAAAATATATATAAAATGATTTTATTGCATCTGTGTGTATTTGCCTGTATATATACATATTAGATATATACTGTTGACTATATGCATTGTCATTTAGTGTGTATGTATATATATTATAGTAATTCACTCAGTGAGGTCTGACTCCCCTCCGTTGATAATTTTTCAGGAGAGTCAACATCTTCAGACCTCAGTAGCAGGCCTGTACGCCGAATTTCTTCCGCCCGGGCTTCCTTGTGTAAACTGCTTACTTGAGTCTTATTTTTATAATCTAGACACTGCAGTAGTTGTAAATTAATTGTGGGATTTTATGTATTATATTTATGCGAGATTTTGTATTATACTTGAACTGGATTTGTATTAAAAGATTTATATATAGGAGATGGATATTATTTTGGATATTTATGATTTTTATTTCTGCTGCATTATATATATGGTTATTACCATTGCATGTTTTATTTTATTTTTAGGCTTGCTACGGGTTCCGGATTCGAAAGAATTCTCGTTCCCTAGCGCCGGTCATGGCCCCTATTTTGGGTCGTGACAAAGTTGGTATTAGAGCGGAGTTCTGTGTCAGGGCTTAGTTATGTGAGTTGTGGCCCTAGTTTTAAAGTTGTATTTTCTATTGAACTACTGCAGTGAATTAGGTTTGAGTATGTCTTGATAAGTATTCCTTGTTTAGTTTTCAGCGTTATTCCTCCGTTGTCTGTTTTGTCTGAATCTTTTCGTTTGTCTTTTCATTATGAGGAGGCGAGCGCGTGTCGCTCCACCGGTCATTGAGGCCGAGGATGATGAGTCTTTTCAGGATGAGGTTTTACCTCCTGAGCAGCCAGTTAGACGTAGAGGTCGTGGCAGAGGTAGACCTCGAGGAGCGGCAGGTCGCCGTAGGCAGAGAGAGTTACAGGACGAGGAGCCTGTTGAGCCTGAGTTTAATGTTCCTATTCCTCCAGTTGTCTAGCCTATTCAGCCTGCCTATCAGCAGGGTATGTCTGACCTTGAGGCAGCTTTGTTCTATGCCCGAGTTGGCAGGATTGCATTTGATGGTACTTTCGATCCATTAGATTTTTTGCACGCGATTGAGACTAGGACTCGGACTGCTCATACCGAGTACCAGCGGATCATGATCGTCGAGTTGTCTGTCAAGGGACCAGCCTTAGATTGGTTCAGTCAGATGGTCCAGCCTTACATGATGACGATGACCTGGGCTCAGTTTTGAGAGCGGTTTATGAGGAGATTCTATCCAGAGCCTCTCCGTATGAGCTATCGTATTTGACTAACCAGTATTTCTCGTGGTGATCAATCTGTAGAGGAGTACACCCGAGAGTTTCTTCATCTGGGTAGATATGCTGAGGATTTGATGCGAGATCAGTAGTTTACAGTCACTATATACGTTATTGGTTTGGGTTCTGCTTTTGCTGGTATGCCTACAGCAGGCCTTACTCTGGAGTCTGTGATTGAGTTGGCTAAGGAGATTGAGCTGAGGCTAGTTAGGCAAGGAGCAATGCCTGATTATTACCAGCTGGGAGTTCAGTCGAGTGGATTACAGGCTACTCCGTATTCGAGTTTTCATGTTGGTTCAAGTAGTCAACAGTGAGGTCCGACTCAGCAGAGTCAGAGACAGCAGCAGCGAGTGCATCGGAGCAATAGACATGGCCGTGGAGGTCAGCGTAGATCGTTCAGATTTGGGTCAGGTGCTTCGAGCAGCAACAGTGGTCGCAGTTCTGGATCAACGGCCAGTGTTTGTCAGACTTGTGGTAGAGTCCATCAGGGACCGTGTTATCTGACACCACTGACATGCTTCAGATGCGGGTAGACAGGACATTTTGCCAGATCGTGTCCTTATTCCAAGTATTAGCAGCAGCAGATTCCGCGATTCCCACAACAGTCGATTGCTAGTGCTGCACCCGTGCCATTTCAGTTACCACCAGCCCAGCATCAGAGTTCCACTCAGTTTATTCCACAGCAGAGTCGTGGTAGAGGTACTAGAGGAGGTGCCAGAGGTGTTGGCCAGGCTTCTACCAGTCAGCAGGGAGGTTGAGGTCAGGCCAGAGTTTTCCATCTTACTCAGCAGGATGCTCAGGCATCTAATGCAGTCGTGGCAGGTATTGTTTCTGTTTGTTACCTGGATGCTTGGGTTTTGTTTGATCCAGGTGCCACGCATTCGTTTGTTTCTCCCATTTTTGCTTCTAAATCTTATTGACAAGCTTCGAGGATGGCTTTTCCTTTGTCAGTTGCCACTCCTCTAAGCGATTCTTTGGACACTGATATTGTTCTTTCTGGTTGTCCAGTTCTCGTGGGAGATAGAGAATTACCCACTAATTTGATTTTGTTGAATGTGATGGAGTTTGATGTTATTTTGGGAATGGATTGGTTATCTCAACACTATGTCGTGGTAGATTGCAGGAATAAAGAGGTGACGTTCAGAATTCCTGGTGAAGAAGATTTTAAATTTGTGGGTGATAGGAGTTCAGCACCTCAGAATCTTATTTCTGCTATTACGGCTAGGAAGTTATTGAAGAAGGGTTGCCAGGGATATTTGGCATTGGTCAGGGATACTTCAGTGAAGAAGTTGTCACTCACAGATGTTCCTGTTGCTTGTGAGTTTCTTGATGTTTTTCCCGAGGAGTTGCCAGGTTTACCACCTCACAGAGAGATTGAGTTCTGTATAGATGTGGTTCTAGGTACTACCCCTATATCTATGCCATCCTATAGAATGGCTCCTGCAGAGTTGAGAGAGTTGAAGGAGCAGTTGCAAGAGTTATTGGATAAAGGTTTTATCAAACCTAGTGTTTCTCTTTGGGGTGCACCAGTCCTGTTTGTAAAGAAGAAGGATGGTACCCTAAGACTGTGCATTGACTACAGAGAGCTGAATAAGGTGACAATGAAGAACAAGTATCCTCTCCCGAGGATAGATGACTTGTTTGATCAGCTACAGGGTGCACAGTTCTTTTCTAAGGTTGACTTGAGGTCAGGTTATCATCAGCTGCGGATCAGTGAAGCTGATATTCCTAAGACAACATTCCGCACTCGATATGGCCATTATGAGTTTCTGGTGATGTCTTTTGGTTTGACTAATGCACCAACAGCTTTTATGGACCTGATGAACAGGGTATTCAGACCATATGTGGATCAGTTTGTAGTAGTCTTCATTGATGATATACTGGTTTATTCAAGGAGTATGGAGGAGCATGTATATCACTTGAGGATTGTACTACAGACACTGAGAGATCATCAGCTTTATGCTAAATTCTCGAAGTGTGATTTATGGATGGAGAGTATTTCTTTTCTTGGACACGTAGTGTCTAAAGAAGGTATCCAGGTTGATCCACAGAAGATTGAGGCAGTGTCTGAGTGGCCTAGACCTACTTCTGTTACAGAGATTCAAAGTTTTCTGGGTTTAGCCGGGTATTATAGGCGGTTTGTGCAGGATTTTTCCAGAATAGCATCCCCTATGACTCGCTTGACTCAAAAGAATGTTAGATTCGAGTGGTCAGAAGCTTGTGAGAATAGTTTTCAGTTGTTAAAGGAGAAGTTGACCACAGCGCCAGTGTTAGCTTTGCCTAATAGTGTGGATAAGTTCACAGTTTATTGTGATGCCTTTAGAATTGGCCTTGGTTGTGTGTTGATGCAGAATGGAAGAGTGATAGCCTATGCTTCGAGGCAGTTGAAGAAGCATAAGTAGAACTATCCTACACATGATCTTGAGATGGCTGCAGTGATCTTTGCTTTGAAGAGTTGGAGACATTATCTGTACGGGGTGACTTGTGAGATATTTACTGATCACAAGAGCCTTAAGTACATTTTCCAGCAACGAGATCTGAATCTAAGGCAGAGGAGATGGTTGGAATTATTGAAGGATTATGATTGCGAGATTCTATATCATCCGGGTAAAGCTAATGTGGTAGCAGATGCCTTGAGTAGAAAGTCCTCAGGCAGTCTTGCTCACATCGGTGTTGAGAGGAGACCATTGATCCAGGAGTTGCATCTATTGGTGGATCAAGGTCTGATGATAAAGATCAGTAGATCAGGTGGACTGCTAGGTCAGTTTAAAGTGCGATCTGTACTGAGGGATAGGATTAAAGCAGCTCAGAGCTGAGATCCTATTCTTGAAGAGCTTGCAGAGAATGTCAGAGCAGGGAAGTTCACTGATTTCACACTCGATGATGATGGTGTATTGTGGATCAGTGGTAGATTGTGTGTTCCTGATATAGATGATTTGAGAGAAGAGATCCTAGAGGAAGCACACTCTACAGCTTATAGCGTTCATCCAGGTGTTACTAAGATGTACCACAGTATTAGAGATTTATACTGGTGGGACGGATTGAAGAAGGATGTCGCTGATTATGTGGCTAAGTGTCTGACGTGTCAGCAAGTGAAAGCAGAACATCAGAAGCCTTCTGGGAAGCTTCAGCCTCTTCCTATTCCCGAGTGGAAGTGGGAAAGGATAGCTATGGATTTTGTGGTAGGTTTACCTCGTTCTAAGGATGGATACGATTCCATCTGGGTGATTGTAGACAGGTTGACAAAGTCTGCACATTTCTTGCCTGTGAAAGCTACATATTCAGTTGCTAGATTGGCGAAATTGTATGTGAAGCATATTGTGTGCCTTCATGAAGTACCTGTGTCCATTGTGTCAGATAGAGGTTCAGTATTTACTTCTCATTTTTGGCAGAAGTTGCAGGAAGCGATGGGCACTAGGTTGGATTTCAATACTGCTTTTCATCCTCAGACAGATGGTCAGTCTGAGAGGACGATCCAGACACTGAAAGATATGTTGAGGATGTGTGTCCTGGATTTGGGAGGTAGCTGGGATGATCATTTGCCACTCGTTGAGTTTGCATATAATAACAGCTACCATAGCAGTATTGGTATGGCACCATATGAGGCGTTATATGGAAGGAAGTGTAGATCCCCGTTGAGTTGGGATGAAATTGGTGAGAGAGCTTTGACTGGACCTGAGATGGTTCAGGATGCTGCAGAGAAAGTCGCTGTGATTAAACGCAGATTAGAGACCGCAGTTAGCAGACAGCAGAGTTATGCGGATCCTATGCGCAGAGATGTGGAGTTTCAGATTGGAGATTTCATTTTTCTGAAGGTATCTCCGATGAAGGGTGTGATGAGATTTGGTAGGAAGGGTAAGTTAGCACTGAGATATATTGGACCGTTTGAGATTCTGGAGAGAGTTGGCACTGTTGCATATCAGTTGGATTTGCCTCCGAGTATGTCACAGGTGCATCCAGTATTTCATATCTCGATGCTGAGGAAGTATATCTCAGACCCTTCACATGTGTTGCAACCCGACAGTGTAGAAGTGAGTGAAGATTTGACGTTTGTGGAAGAACCTATGGCAATCATTGATTTTCAAGTTCGACAGTTGCGATCGAAGCAGATTCCGATGGTCAAGGTTCTGTGGCGTAGCGACAGAGTTGAGGAGCATACGTGGGAGACTGATGCTGAGATGCGAGCTTCTTACCCGTATCTCTTTCCTTCTTGATCTTGTTTTCTGGAATTCGAGAACGAATTCTTGTAAAGGGGGAAGACTGTAATATCTCGTATTTTTAAATATTTTTACACTGTACCGAGATATACAGTGTTAATAATTTTCGTATATATTATGATATTTTCATGAGTTGATATGTATTTAAAACCTATTTTAATTATTTTGTATTATTTACAGTGCTTTACGTAAAATTTTCCCGGGACTTGCATTTTCGAGAAAATTTTCACGTAAATAATTTATTATTAATTATTTTAAATAGATTTACGGACTTGCATGAACTCATACGTATTTTTAAATTTCTAAATAAAGCCTATGTGTACTTATTTATTTAATTAGGGTTTAATATTACCCTAATATTTTATTATTTGTTTATTAATTTATTGTTATTTAATTATTTTATTTATTATTAAATTATTAAAAATATTAAATTATATGTGTGGATGTGAGTTTTTTCAAATATTTTATTAAAATTTTTATTTTTTTATTTTTTTCTTTTTCTTTTTCTTTTTTCTTTTTCTTTTCTTTTCTTTTCTTTTTCTTTTCTTTTTCTTTTCTTTCTTTTTCTTTTTTTTCTTCTTCTTCTTCCTTCTCCCGCGCCCGACCACCCTTCCCCTCACCGCTGCAAATCCCGACCACCTACCGTCGGTGTGCCTCCCGGCTTGCCACCGCCATTCCCAGCCATCCGCCACCGCCAGCAGCCTCCTTCCTTGGCGTCGGCAGCCTCTTTTCTTCCATTTTGATCGAAATCCTTCTCCTCGCCGTCGATGACGATTTCGGCCACCATTTTTGACACCGCCGGTCTCTTTATTCTCCTTGAGCTCTGGTGAGTATGATTCTAGCTTTGGTTTGAGCTTAAATGGTCTAGATTTGCTTAGGTTTCGAATTTTCCAATTCAGCCATATTAGGGTTTTTGATTTTTTTGAGCTTCAAATTGATTGATTCATGAAAACTACCTTTACAAATGTTGTTCCTAGTAGCTTAATCTACATGTATGAATTTTTTTGGAATTTTTGGAGATTTTTTGGATTTTTGGGTATTTTTGAATATTTTAATATTATTTTCTAATTTTCGGAAATTAATTAAATAAATTATGAAATTGTGTTTTATGGTTAATTTAGGTGTTGAAATGAATTACAGGAATTTATTTGGAATTTTTATGAATTTCTAAGTATTTATTTTGAATTATTTAAGTTTATAGAATTTTGGAAAATTAGGGTTAAATGTGTTTTTAATTGAATTTAATTGGTAAATTGAGTTTAATTATTGATATTATTGATAAATATGTTGAGAAAATTAATTTTGGATAATTATACTATTTTTGGTGAATTTTTGAAGTAATTTTAGTATATTTATATATATAGGGGTATTTTGGTAATTTTACATAAAATTGGCTAAAAATGTAATTTAATTGGTTTTAATAGTTAATTAAGGTATAAAAATGATTTCCACAAATTATTTAGTATTTTTAACTAATTAAAACTATTTTTCGTGAATTATTTTCAATTATATATATAAAATACGATTTTTCTAATGAAATGAGTTTTTATCAGTTTTTATTGTGTTTTAAGGTTAATTATGTAATTTCTACCTATAAAATGGATTTCAATGTTATAAGGGTATTTTTGGTATTTTTATAATTGTTCTGTGTTTGTGGACCCCGGTCGGTAAACTGTAGTTTGAAGTCCGACCGAGGGGTTGTGGTTGAGTGTTGAGCTTATTTTTCGAAGTGTGTTTCTTTGCAGGATTGACTCTAATCTTTGAGTAGAGAGATGTCTATTTTACAGGGGAGGTTCTGCCGAATTTTCGGTAAAATTCTCATAAAATGTGATATCCGGTCGAACCCTAATTTCGATTTTGTGTTTAATATTCTAGATCGAATTCTAGGATTTCTGTTAAGGTTATTCTGATTTTGTCGTTATTGTTTGTCTAGTTGCGCCGAGACCGAGGGCTATTGGACCAGGCCTATCGGATCCATCTTGTGGAGCACACTAATTTGTGAGTTACTATACTATATATATATGCTTTAGGATGCATGATTTAGAAATATATGTTTTATTTTGATTAAAATGCATAGATAATGTGATTTGTATTTAAGTATATTTTTGGTATATATTAAATTATATGCATGTTTTGTTAATAAATTATATTTAAAATGTTTTTAAATATATTTCTAGCTTAATTTATGATTTAATTGGATTCATTTGACGTATATATACTCGAAATATACCTGGTTTACTTTTGGTATATTTCCAGTATATATATGGTTTATGTTGTTATTTTATTTAAATTCATGCATCATTTATTTGTGAATGAATGTTTTATATTTATTAATGAAGGATATCAATGGAACGTGCTACCTAGTGGGCAGCACTAGGACCGAGTACGTACCGGTACGCCTATAGTATTTAGGCTATATTACTAACCATTTGTGGATATTGATTGGATATTATTTAATTAATGTGTGAGATATGGTTTGGAGGTGTGATTGCTGGAGCTCGGTTGACCAAGTGTCTCAGGGCCAATCACACTAGCAGTCAGACTGCTGGAGCTCGGTTGACTTAGTGTCTCGGGGCCAGTCTACTGTCTAAATGGATTAAGTGGATATATTTGGATTAAGTGAGCCTGTATGGCTAGAGTGTTGTCTAACACTGATTGAGGTTTCGATATAATAGGGTTCTATTTGATCCTTCATAAAAGATGATTTTCAATAAAATATATATAAAATGATTTTATTGCATCTGTGTGTATTTGCCTATATATATACATATTAGATATATATTGTTGACTGTATGCATTGTCATTTAGTGTGTATGTATATATATTATAGTAATTCACTCAGTGAGGTCTGACTCCCCTCCGTTGATAATTTTTCAGGAGAGTCAACATCTTCAGACCTCAGTAGCAGGCCTGTACGCCGAATTTCTTCCGCCCTGGCTTCCCTGTGTAAACTGCTTACTTGAGTCTTATTTTTATAATCTAGACACTGCAGTAGTTATAAATTAATTATGGGATTTTATGTATTATATTTATGCGAGATTTTGTATTATACTTGAACTGGATTTGTATTAAAAGATTTATATATAGGAGATGGATATTATTTTGGATATTTATGATTTTTATTTCTGTTGTATTATATATATGGTTATTACCATTGCATGTTTTATTTTATTTTTAGGCTTGCTACGGGTTCCGGATTCGAAAGAATTCTTGTTCCCTAGCGCCGGTCATGGCCCCTATTTTGGGTCGTGACAGAGCTCTAGTGTTGCCTTTTCCTTCTTTAATTTCTTTTTAAATTTGATGGCTATAGTGCCAACCTCTATCTCTTTCAAGTTGTATCGGCTCTTGAGATAAGAATAGTTGCCCTTCGCCAACAGCAAAGCCTAATTCATTTGCAAAAAGAACAAGAGAGAAATGAGCTTCATCAACTTAGGAACTCATAAACACGAATTAAATGGAGTGAAAGATGGTTACCTCCAGCAAGTGCCCAATCATGGCATTATACAACTCCTCCTTACCCACATTCGTCCAATGCTGGATGTCTTCAAGAAGCCATAAAGACTCAATATACTAGTCCCTCACTTGTGCATTCAAGATGCTTAAAGGCTTTATCTTTTTTAGGATCTAAGACCTCATGTTTAGACACCCAATAAGTTTTGGTTGCTTAATGAAGATCTCATTGCATAACTCTTCATCATCTAAGTCTCCATTCAGGGCCTGCTTCTTCCAACCCTCAAGTTTCTCTACTATAAAAGTTTCTGCCATAACTTTTCCTTTATGGCTAGGCATAGCCTCGGAAGAGACCTTTAGAGTAGGAGGCTTAAAAATAGGAGAAGAAATCTATGTGTCTTATTGAGTCTCTAGCTCATCAGCTACAAGTTGAATCTCATTCGTAAAGGCAAAAAATTCTACCATCTATAAATAAAAAGGAAAAAATAGAAGTCAGAATGACACCTTCAAAATCTTAAAACTTGTCATTGAGCTATATATGGTTAGGATAGAATCTCCAAAGGTACCTTCTAAATAAATTTTTGACGGATCTAACATCGACTATGCCATAAAGATGAAGCCTCATGACCATCTCTGTATCTTTGTCAGATAATCTTAAAGGTCACTTCACCTTGTGGTAGTCATTAGACTATATTTGCCAAACATTTACAAAATTTAAATGGTGTTTAATGATAAAAAAAAACCTATATCTCCACTTCTTATGGAGATCCGAAAGCTCGACAAAGAGGCTATGGTTCAGAATAACTAATAGAGAGAACATCAGCTTTCCTTTTTTCTTATTCAAACTATACATGTATCATAAGACATCCAGGTCTGGCTCTATACCTTCCTTATGCATCAACTCTATAAAGCTGATTAAGATTCGATAGCTATTCGAGTGAAGTTGCCCATGGGCTATATTGTACTTATTTAGAAAGCTCCTAACAAAAGGGTATAAGGGAAATTTCAATCCTCCCTCCAATTGATCAAAGTATACCACTAATCTATTAAAACCTAGCATATAAGAGTATGGGGTTTTGAAGTTTTTATCTACAATGTGCAGAGCGAAGTCTGCAAAAATCCTAAAACGTCTCTGGTATCATTTTAGCATTTCCTAATCAATTTTAGAGACAAATAAATCATAACTAATTTGCTCTTGAGGAGCCATGAATCCTATTAAGAAAATATGAAGAAGAAGTATGAAGGAGAAAAAGAAGCTTCACCTAGGAAATAGGGTGCGGTTATTATTATAGCTGTTGAAATGTCTCATCTTCTGACACATGAACAAATGTGATGGTTACACAATTCAAAATTCAAAGGAAAATGAAAAGACATGGCAGTTACTAATCATACTCCTCTTGCTACTAACTGTCTCCTCCACTGGCACTCAGGTTGTACTTTTAATGCATCAAGATTCTAGACGGAAGCTGGCGTCCTTAAGTCGCTTCCATAGCACTGAGGTTCTGAGCATGTAAGCCTCGAATCTTAGCATCGAGCATCTAAGCCTTGAGTCTTAGCATCGAGCATCTAAGCCTCGATCATCTAAGTCTAGTGACTGAAGTTGGCACCATTAGGTCGCTTCTATAGTACTGAGATTCTAAGCATGTAAGCTTCAAGTCTTAGCATCGAGCATCTAAGCCTCGACCATCTAAGTCTAGTGACTGAAGCTGGCACCCTCAGGTTGCTTCTATAGTACTGAGGTTCCAAGCATGTAAGTCTCAAGTCTTAACACTGAGCATCTAAGCCTCGATCATTTAAGTCCAGTGATTGAAGCTAGCGCCCTCAGGTTGCTTCAATAGTATTGAGGTTCGACACTCGAGCCGCTTTTTTAATACACTTAGACCACGCTTTGAATGCATTGCGCATCAAAACTCCAATGACAGCTGGTTTTACCACGTTGTCCCTGTATGGGTGGGTTAATCCCTTACACCAAGCATTTTTATTGCAAGTCACTCAAGTCCAGCTGACACTTCCCCGATGTTCTCATACGATGATCTCAAGACTCGGTACTGAGCTTCATCTTTTCCTATAACTGAGGCTGGCCACCGCAATTCACCCTTCCATGTCAGATGCAATGACATTTTTTCTTACCTTACAAACCCAGACATATTAGACATAAATATCCGAACATATTTTCGGGGGGACTCTTGATACCCCATATGCATATTTCTATTTAATTAAGATTTTTATTTTCATATACAGGGTTGCTTGTAGGAGAAGAACACCCAAGATAAATAGGAAAAGATTCCCAATTAAGGAGACTCCCAGATAAGAAGAAAAACACTCCTAGTAGGTATAGGACTTTCATTAAAGAAAAATTTTATTACTCTCAGGTTTGAGCATCATTATCCCTATATATATAGGACCATATATCTTTGATTCTCATTCATTTTATTCTTTCATACTCATTGCTCTCTTTATCTCTATAAACTCTCTCTATATATTTTCTGATTTAGGCATCAAAAAATTTGTAGGAATCCTCCACACCTTTTATCTTGGTCTTCATTGACCACTCACAAGGTTCTAGTTTGAGAGTTTTGAAATCAAGTTATTAATAATATTCCTTACTTATGGGGCAATATGGTCTTTTAATTTTTTAACAGACCAGTGTATCGTGTCGACTATGTATGTCTTTATGTAAAAAAAATTCCATATGTAGTTGCTACATAATTTTATAAAAAGACAGTACATATAATGAAAATGATGCATATTGAATAAATGTTAAGTTGTGCTCCTTTTATTGCTCAACCAATTGCGATAAGTTTCTTTCTTTCCTTTTTTTTTTTTTCTAATAGATTAGTGATTTAGAACTTGTATATTATCCTATATTAATCACATAGTTTCACGAATGGATTAGAAATGGAGGAAAGATTTATCTCTTATATACAACCAATAAATTTGGAAGAATGATTATTACTGACAAATATTTTCAAATTTCTCCATCACAATATTATCTTTTCGATGGAAGTTAAAGAACAAAAGGGAGATTTTCTATTAATTTTCTTTTATAAGCAACTATTATATATATATATTTTAGAATTTATTAAATTCTAAAATACTATTTTAATTCGATTCGGACATGATTAATTATAATGACAACAAATTAAGGTTGATAATTTTGAGACACCTAAAAACAATAGGACCAATTACAGCTTTTATATTCATTTAATTAACTACATAAACATCAATCATTAATCACTATATATATATATATATATATATAGTAAAGTTTCAAATCTAACAAATCTCTAACGGAAAAAAAAATTGTTATTTGATTGATTTGGGTAGGTTATTGTTATAATCCAAAATTTTACAAAATAATTAAATTAATTTTTTAAATTTATAGTGTTAATAATTATTTTATTAAATTATAATATTCATTATTTTGTAAAATTAAATTTTAATAGTTAGTGTTGAATATTATTTTAATATTATTATTTATGAAATTAAATTATGGTGTTAACATTTGCTTTATTATTTCATATCATTATTATTTTGAAATTAAATTTTTATTTTTTCTAATAATTATTTAGTTGAGTGATTTTATTAAATTAAATTAATTTTTTTTTATATATAAGAGATGATATTTTAAATAAAATATTATTATTTTTTAAAATTTTGTGTTTTATGGTTTTTTTTAAAAAAAGTCAAACATTAAGTAGCTCCCCTATTTCTTTTTTCCTTCTTCTTTCTTTTTTTTCTTCTTGGTTGTTTTTTTTTTTTGGCTGGAACTTTCTTGCTCACTGGAGACGATGGAGGCCGACGTTGAGCTCTTTTGGAAGCTCACCCTCCAGATTTTTCAAATTTTCTAACCGTTTTAAGTTTTGACTCCGGTAAATAACCCGTTTTTGTATAATTCATTTTTTAATATTTTGAGTTTTTGGTTTGTTTAAACCTTTATTTAATTTTATTAGCTATTTTTGCTTTGAGATTAATTGTTGTAGAGGTTATGAGGGAGTTAAATGTGATTTTTATTTATTTTTTTAAAAATTTTGAATTTTTCATATTCTTGGTTACTGTTTATGTACTGTTCCATGCGCGGGAAAATTATATTTTTAATAAATTTTATTAATTATTTTAAGCATATTTTGTGAAGAAAGTTTATTAAAATTGTATTCTGAAGTTTTATTATGAATTTTTTATTCTTTATGTAAAAATTGGATTTTTGAAAAAATTAGTATAAATCAATAAATTTTATATTTTAATTGAAATTATTGTTAATTATTATGTTTTGAATAATTTTTAAGTAATAAATAGTATTAAAATAATTTTTATAAATTATTCACTATTTTTAGCTAATTAATAATAATTTCCGGAAATATATTCAAATAATAGTTTTATTTATTATTTATATGATTAAATGAAATTTTAACTATTTTTATTATATATTTGAGCAATTTAAATAATTATTGGTAATTTATGCTATTTAATTTTGAATATTTGAAAAAAGAATTTTATTAATATTATTTAATTATATTTGAGATTTTATTATTTATTATTAAAAATAAATATCTTTGATGTTTTTATTATTTAAATAAATTGAATTGTGGTATTTTATGATTTTTATGAATTGAGTGAATTATTAATATTTATTATTATATTATTGATTTTGTGTATATTGGTTCTCGGTTGGACAATTTATGTAGTTCGGGAGCCCAACTTGAAAAGTTGAGTTGTGTGAATATTAAAGTGTGTTTGTGTACAATATTGGCTCTACTTTTAGTAGAAAGACGTTTCTGTCAAATTTTTAATAGAATTCTCATAAAACGTGATATCGGTCGATCCTAAGTTTTGAATTTATTGTCGATTCGTGTTCTAAATTGAGTCATTCTTTAGAATTTCTAAAAGTATAAAAATTAGGATTTCAATTCTAATATATTATTATTTTTCTTAGTTGTTCCGCATGCTAAGCCTACCAGATCAGGGTAGAGGAGCGCGATAGAATAGTGAGTTATTATTATATGTATATATTGCATATAGATAAATATTATGAGCATCCATATATTTTTAATAAATATGAATTTAATTATGCTCATTTCATTAAATTATATTTATTATTGTTAATATTTATATATATATTAATTGAGAATATTTATTTTTAAATAATGTATGTTGTCATATTTTATATTGAATTTTTATTATATTATTACGAAACACTGTTTTGGAGGATAGTTGTAGAACGTGCCACCTAGCATGTCACATTAGTGTTGTTACGTTACATTATGCTAGAATTAGATATGGAAAGTATGATTTTTGTGAATTGTGGATTAAGAGTGTAACTGCAGATCCTCAGTTGACCTATAGGGTATTTAGAGTCAGTTAGCACTGGTAGTGGAACTACGAATACTCAGTTAACCTTTTGTGTACTCGGGGCTAGTTCACTGTCAAAAATTGGATAAAATAATATATTGGAGTTATGGTAAGTCTGATGGCTAGTGATATTCAGTGTTAAGGTTGTGAAAATTTAGGAATTTTACTCTGATCCTCCACTCAAAATTCTTTTGTATTTATTTATTATTATTATAAAAGTAGATTTTTAGTATTTGTATGAAATGTACATATATAAATAAATAAAAATATATTATTATATTAATGTTTGATTATATATGGTTTTAGGTTGCATATATATATGTTATAATAATTCACTCAGTAAGGTCTGAATTTCTATTTTCTAACGCTAGTTATGACTCTTCGATTTAGGTCATGACATATATGCTTAGAAAAGAGGAGGGCAACCTCCCATTGATTATGTCTATGTTTCCAAATGCAATGTTCAATGGGTCTCCAACTAATTCATTTTTTAATAGGAAATGCAAGGTTCAATGAGTTTGCAACCACACATATTTTTGATATATCCGAAATGAAGTCTACAACTAAATGGAAACAGAAAATAAGCATAAAACCTATGGATATTAGTCCAAAACGTAAATGAATTTTTTTAAAAAAAAGTTAGATGAAATGGTTAATTTTTAATAATAAAAAAGGAAATGAGGTTCAAATATTTATACTTTTTATCATTTGAACTATTCGTGTGACACCCCTTCCCACCAGTACTCTTATTAGACAGGTATGATCCTGACTTATCTAATTCGAGCACAAATGTGAACGAGTATCACTTCTTAACTAAATTTTACTATTTATAAATATTTAGCTAACTAAGCATAAATAACTTAACTACACTTTTCATTTTCTTATCCAACATTTCTCGTTTTTACTCTTTTCTTAATGGAATAAATCTTCTCAAAACACTTTTATAAATTCTTATAAAATATTAGGTCATTAGTTAATCTGTAGTTTAATCTCCATAATTATTATAATTCAACTCTTATATCATAAAATAGAATAAATCACTTTATTTTACTATTAAATATAAATTCCATCCATCATCAAGATAAAATTTCAATAAATTTATTAACACCTTTAATGTCCACCAATTATATTCAAATCTCTAATCCTTAAATTTCATTATAATTCACAATTTTTATCATCATAGGACATATTCCTATATATTTACATCTTTATCTATACCTTGTGAAAATTGAAGAATAAAATTCAGAGAAAAAGAGAGAAAAATTCAAGGGAAATATTTTTCTATGATATTCAAAAAAAGGTTACACCCCTTATATATACACATAGGAATCATAATCATAACCTAATTAGGAATAGAATAACATCCTAAATAGAATAAAAACTTTATTCCTAATTGTATACAAATATTTACTTCCTAATATATACAATAAAAATATTTACTTTCTTAACACTCCCCCTCAAGTTGGTGAATGTATGTCAATCATTCCTAACTTGCCAAGTGAGTCATAGAACATTTTTTTGGATATAGCCTTTGTGAGGATGTCAACTAGTTGAGTATAAGAAGAAACAAATGGAAGATCAATTATTCCTTGGTTCAAATGATCTTTTATGAAATGTCTATCAACCTCTACATGCTTAGTCTGATCATGTTGAACCGTATTTTTTACGATTGCTATGGTTGCCTTATTATCATAATGTAACAACATAGGCTTCAGATGTTTTAATCCCAGATCCTGAACAATTTGCCTTGCCCAGAGCAACTCATATATCCTATAAGTCATTTCTCTAAACTTAGTTTCAGCACTTGACCTTGCTACAACTTTCTGTTTCTTGCTTCTCCAATTGACTAAATTATTTCCAATAAATGTAAAGTACCCAAATGTTGATTTTCGATCAGTTCGATCTCCATCCTAATAAGCATCTGTATAACTAGTAATTTCATAATCCTTATTCCTCCCAAAAAATAACCCTTTACCCGAAGAAGACTTTAGATATCTTAATAAGCGGTATACTGCATCCATATGTTATTTACTCGGAGAATGCATGAACTGACTTACAACACTTATTGCATAAGCAATGTCTGACCGAGTGTGAGATAGGTAAATCAACCTTCCCACCAACCTTTGATACCGATCTTTATCAATTGAAACCTGATCTCCTAGGACTGAAAGTCCTTGGTTGACTTCAATTGAAGTCTCGGTTGGCTTACAATCAAGCATGCCCATCTCTATCAGTAGGTCCATTATGTACTTTTATTGGTAGAGGGAAATTCCTTGAGCTGATCTTATAACTTCAATTCCTAAAAAATACTTCAAGTTACCCAAATCTTTAATTTCAAACTCGAATGCTAATTAACTTTGCAAGATTATTGTCTTACTCAAATCATTTACAATAACCACCATATCATCAATATATATAATTAGTACGGTGACTTTACCTAACTTCTGTTTGATGAATAGTGTGTGATCAACATCACTTTGCTTATATTCGAGCTTTTTCATAAAAGTTGAGAGTCATCCAAATCATACTCGAGGTGATTGCTTAAGTCCATACAATGCCCTTTTTAGTTTGCATACTCGGTCAATACATTTAGTTCCGGGTGGTGGATCCATATACACTTCTTCATTTATGGTTCCATTCAAAAACACATTCTTCACATCAAATTATCGTGGCGGCAGGAAATAAGAACTCGGATGGTGTTCATTTTTGCTACGGGGACAAATGTATCTTCATAGTCAATTCCATACTTCTAAATATACGCCTTTGCTACCAACTGAGCTTTATACTAATTTATACTTCTATCTAAATTGAGTTTGATAGTGAATATCCACCTGCACCCTATCATTTTTTTCCTTTAGGAAGAGGAACAAGATCCTATGTTCGGTTCTTCTATAATGCCTCCATTTCATCATTCATGGCTTTCTTCCAATCTGGATCATCTAAGGCTTCCTAAACATTACTTGAAATAGATACAGTAGATAATTAATTTACAGTAAGTGCATGTGAGTTAGATAAACGGTTGGTTGATATGAAGTTGTTGATAGGGTATTTAGCTTTAGTATGAAGGTTTAGATCATATTATTTTTTTGGAACCCCTCTATTGATTCTAGAAGGATAATGAGGCTTAATATTTAGAATTACTAAAGGAGACAAGTTTACCTTATTGTGCACATCCGCATTCGGAGTTTCTTTAGCTTTTGGTGTGGGTTGGGAATATGTACTATCTTGATTACTCGAATTTTCTTCTATGATATGTTCGGGTGAGATGCTTAGACTCGGAACATCAGATGTCTATGAGAAGCTTGAAACATTTAGGAGACTCAGACTTGGAATACTTAGAATGTTATCTTTAATAATCGAACCACTCAAAATGCTATCTTCAAATTCAAAAAGGTTTGAATTTTTCTCCCCCTAAAGAGAGCACTTGAAGTGGGAGAAGAAAGGAGAATTTTCATGAAACTGAACATCCCGACTGACATACATCTTCTTTGTATTCAGATCATAACACTGATATCCCTTTTGTAGATCTGCATAGTCAATAAAGATACATCGGATAGCTCGAGGGTCTAATTTACTGAGTGTCTGATGAACATATGTCGAGCATCCAAAGACTCGGGGCTCGAGATTATTGAGGGGTGGAGATATGACAAGTTCCTGAAGTTTCTGAAGAGGTGTTTTGAAATCGAGTACTCTTGATGGTGTCTGGTTTATGAGGTACACAGCGGATCAAACAGCCTCTCCCCATTATTCTCGAGAAACATTCATGTCAAATAATGATGCTCGGACAATTTCCAATAATTATTGGTTCTTCCATTCGACTATACCATTATGTTAAGAAGTGTCAGCACAGGATGTTTGGTGGCAAATGCCCTTGTTATGGCAGAAATCATTTAAAATTGAGTTAATATACTCCCCACCATTTTCAGACTGCAAGAGTCAGATTTTACTCTGGTATTGTATAACCACCATTTTGTACAGGTCCTGGAACTTATAGCACATATCTGCCTTATTTGAAAGTAGTGATACCCAGGTCATCCAGGTACATTCATCAATAAATGTTATAAAATATCAAGCACCAAATAGAGTAGGAATTCGAGCAGGTCCTCGTACATAAGAATGAATGGTCATAAATAGAATTGAATTTTTATTATAACTCGGTACATAAGAAATTCGATGGCCTTTTGCCCATTTACAAATATCACACTTGAATTTTGAGTCTGTGGTATTCAAAAATAAATCTGGTTTTAATTGTCTAGGATAATGAAAAGAAAGATGACCAAGACGATGATGCCACAAGATTACTTGGTCTTTACTTGAGCAACTTTCACCAACCCTATTTACTTGACTTGACTTCTGACTTAAATCATTATGCAACTCAAGATAGTACAACTTTCCACATTTAACACCAGAGCCAATAATCTGGTGCGTTGTAATATCCTAAAATACACAATAGTTAAGCCAAAATTTGATAGTGCAATTCAAAGTTTTAGTGATTTGGCCAATAGATAGTTAATTATAAGAAAGAGATAGAACCACAAGAACAGTATCTATATTAAGATAGTCAGAGTTAGATATTGATCCTTCATAAGTGATCGGTGTAATGCCTCCATTAGCAATCAGAATATTTTGTTGGGTTGATAGGCAGATGGATGTAAGATGGTGAGTGGAGTTTGTCATATGATCAGTAGCACTTGTATCAATAATCCATGTATTATTTCGAGTAAGATTTGTTATACCTGATGTTTCATCAAGATCACCACTTGGTTTAGTACCACTAGAGGTGGTAATTGTAGCCTTTCTGAGCTTTTTACGAGGCTTTCTATTAAAATCCCACCATTCTGGATATCCCACAATTTCATGGCACCATGCCTTGGAGTGTCCAACTTCGCCACAATGAGTACAGGTGTATCTGATGGACTTACTCGGTATTTTCCCTTTGAACTACGGACGAGTCTCAACTGCTATAAGTACAAAATGGTCCAGCAGTATCTTTGGCTCTTCCATCATATGTCGCTAGTTATTATCCCTCTATACATATGCATAACTAGACTCGAGATCAAGAGGTAGATCCTTCCAAAGTATTTCACTTTGAGCATTATTAAATTTTGAATCAAGCCCAGCTAAGAAAATATATGTTAGAAGCCAGGAAATATATTTATGGAGTGATACTACTCCATTAACATCCTTCCCTTGTGCACACATCTGGGCATCAATTTTCTGAAATATTCCAATTAGTTCATTATAGTATGCAGGTAATGGCTTACCATTCTGACGTGTTGTGAATGATTTATGGTTTAATTCAAATAACTGAGTTTCATCATATCCATCATATAAGGTTTCTGAGACAATATCTCATATCTTCTTTGTTGTTGGAAGACGAATGAATCTTTGCATCAATGTCGGACTCATGGAGTCAATCAGTTAACTTTTAACTCAATTATTATCAAGGAGCCAAGTTTCCAACGCTTTATCTCCTGCTGGTAGTTTAGCGTAGTGCCATTAAGAAAGCTAGATTTATTTCTGGCTCCAATTCGCATCTTCATGATCTATGACTATAGAATATAGTTCGTATCATCAAGAATAATTCTTGTGGGAAAGGGAGAATTATTTTGAAGGGTTTGAATAAAATTGGGTGTTCTATAAGATACAATGGATGTGTTTTCGATGGTCATGATTTTGAAGATTTAAAGAATTCAAAGGAAGAAAAAAAATACGATTTCAAGAATTTAATGAAAAATTCAATTTCAATGGGTATGCTCTGATACCATGAAGAATAAAATTCAGAGAAAAAAAAGAAAAATTCAAGGGAAATATTTTTTCATGATATTCAAAGAAGGGTTACACCCCTTATATATACACATAGGAATCCTAATCACAACCTAATTAGGAATAGAATAACACCCTAAATAGAATAAAAACTTTATTCCTAATTGTATACAAATATTTACTTCCTAATATATACAATAAAAATATTTATTTCCTCAACAAAAAGACTTGTTATTTTATTATTTTTTATTTTTCAAAGTAGTTAGCTTTATGGGTAGCCATACGAACTGTAACTTGAAGTGCAATGAATCACCCTAGAGACGAAGTTACCAAAGGTGGCAAATTTTATCTAGGTAATTTGTGAAGATGAAGCGAATGAGAACAATAATCATAAAGTTGATTATGAAGCATTGTAAATTTTGATTTTATGTATATATGGTTTAGAATAGAACTTAGAAAACAAGATAAAGTTTTGATGGTTATGTATTTGTATTACAAAGAGGAGTTGTTTGTTTAAAAGTGTAGTTAAGTTATTTATGGTTACAATTTTAGTTAGCTAAATATTTATAAATAGTAAAATTTAGTTAAGAAATGATACTCGTTCACATCTGTGCTCGAGTTAGGTGGGTCGGATATTAACTTTGTAAATAGTTAAATTTAGTTCAAAAGTGATACTCGTTCACATCTGTGCTCGAGTTAGGTGGGTCGGATATTCACTTTATAAATAGTTAAATTTAGTTCAAAAGCGATACTCGTTCATATCAATATTCAAGTTAGGTGGGTTAGGATCATATATATCTAATAAAAATATCGGTGGGAAGGAGTGTTACAATTCGTGAGATAACTTCTAAATGAATTCAATATATAAATTATAAACTAACAATATTTTCCTGTTGTAGTATCCTAACAAGATTATACTATAAAGATTAATTTAAAATTATAAGGATACTTAATCATTTGCATTTTTAGATATTATTGCAAAATTAAAACTGATATTGCATTTCAGCCCCACGTACGCCCCCACCCACCATGCAATATAGCACTCTCTGGAGTCTAGGCCCGTTTGGAATCTGTACATTGATTGGGGTTTAATTAAATACCTTGATTAAGATATTGAGACACCAAAAACGGAAAAAAAATTACTTGATAACAACCCAGAAGCTAATATACGGTTCTTGAATTAACACATATAATGCACCACATGAAGGATGTTCACCGCAACCTCTTTATCCATCATTACTCAGAAGTCCAGACCCTGAAGGATGTTCACCGCAACCTCTTTATCTATCATTACTCAGAAGTCCAGACCCTTGTGATCCCTTTAGTACTCTCAGTACAAAAATATTTACTACAGATCAACTTAATTAATAATTAATAAAAGTGATCTAGCTAGTATATCTATTAAATAATTCCCTTTACCTTCTTCCAGATCAACTCCACAAAACAAATCAGTCGGCTGTATCCATCAAGAAAGTATCCTGGGATGGTTTATTTTGTTAGTTTTTACTGGCCGTAGAGTTGATGTTGGCCTTTGACTCTTAAATAAAATTATCTTGAATGTTGTAAGTTATTCTCGCAGTACTCCTTAATTTACTCCCAAAATTATAAACTAATTTCAATTTTATATAATTAAATATGATTCATATATACTGAAATTAGATTAATCAAAATTTCATGGATTTTTAATATTGATAATGATAGAAATTAAATATAATTAATACAAAAAATAGTATATTTTTTTTTATATTATTTAGGGTGTAGTAAGAAAATTTTTTAGTCACATCGTACAAGTGAGATAGCATATCTTTGTTAAAAAAAAAAAAAAAAGGTTAGATAGCATAAATATCTACCGATCACATGAACGGATAACAACAAGTCAACAACCATGTTGCTTATTGTACTTGCTAGGGGTCTAGGGATTGAACACACATTGGGAAAATTCATGAATTTAAAATCTTTATATTTAAATTATATTTTAAAAAGTTTAAAAATAAAATCTACACTATCAACATTTAATTTAAAAATTTTCTTATTGGTATCATTCTATTTTTTAAGACGGTTGGGTATAAAAATTTAATTTTATCAGAACGAATCAATATGATATAGTCTAAAATAGAATTTCGAAAATTTATGTAATGAAAAAATTTATATTATTAATTAAAATTATATTTATTATCTATAAATAAATTAAAATTATATTTATTATCCACAAATTAAAATTACATAATTTTAGATAAAAATATATCATTTTTGTTATAATAATAATAATAATAATAATAATAATAATAATAATAATAATAATAATATTTACCTTATTACTTTTTCAAGAATATCAATAATATTAAATTATTTAATAATAATAATTAATAAGTTATTAAATATAATAATATTATTTAGCTCATTAATTTTATATAATATCAATAAGATTAGATTACTTACTAAAAATAATAATTAATAAGAAATCAAATATGATAATAACAACATATTTTAATTAAAAATTATAAAATTTGAAATTAAATAATGTTCATTTTCTTATTTAAATATTTTTAGTTTACATTAAAATATAATAGGTATTCCACATTTTTACTTGTTGTTGATAATAATAATAATAATAATAATAATTTTTTCATTTCTCATATTTTAAGTTAAAAATATGTTGTAATTAATGGACATTTCATATTTTTATTTGTTAATTGAATTATTTAAAACTAATGTAATGTTAATTTTTTTATATATTTTAAGTTCAAATTGTAATATAATAAATATTTCATATTTTGAATTGTTAATTGAATAATAGTAGTAGCAGCAAAAATAGTAATAATAGTAATAATAATAATAATAAAATTAATAAAATATTTTATTAGTAATTTATTTATTATATTTTAATCGCAAAACATATTAATTTTTATCATATATTATTATCCATATGTATATTATTTGACAATATAATTATAAGTATATAATTAAGTTGCTACTTAATACTAGTTATTAATATTTATGTATTATTTATTAAATTAATATTCGGTACTATATTTAGTTTTTAGTTTGATATGTTTGTCAATTCAATTTTTTATAAATATCAAGTACCATATTAAATTAATAATAAAATTCAATTCAATTTTGAATTAAAATTATTTAATTTAATAAGATTTTAATATGTTTTAATTCAAAATTTCGGTCCAATTCAGTAATCAGTAATGTAACTACCGTCTTTTCCAATGTAATTGGCTCATTTGTTAAGCTTTTGCCCTTTCTAAGAGCTTTCCAATTACGTCTAGTACACTAAAATTTTTTGTTCGGTGGAATGAGGTTTAATGATTATTTTCTTTTGAGATAAAAAATAAAATGAAATTACCTTTAATTTAATAGAGGAAAATTATTTTTATTGTATAGTTTATAAATATTTAGATTGTATAAGGTGGCTATTAATTAAGAAGAGTTATTTAGCTACTAAATAATTGAAATTTATATGCTTCAATTATGAATGAATATTTTATTATTTACTATTATTATCTAAGATCATTTGAATATCAAGTAGGGATGGAAGGTACTCCAAAATTTAAGCATTTTTCTTCTCAATTTAGTAGGACGGTCGAGTTCAACATTGGCATGTCTAGAAAGTGCCAACTTGAGCTAGCATTTATAATTAATAACCGTGTGGCCCTTTGACAGAGTCCCAATGGACCATGTGTACAAGCACTCACCTGCCTGTTTCATTGAAGATAGCACTCACCTGCAAGCCACGAGCCAGGTATATCATATGACCGGTCAAACCAGGGGTCATGGACATGGTTCTGTAATAATCCACAACTCGAAGGGTTGATATTTACGCTTGCAACTATATATTCCAACTGCTTGCTCAATTTTGGTTCCAAAGTGAAACAAACACAACGCGCAAAGCATACGCAACTCTACAGCAGCTTCTGCACTATAACTGGAGCGTTCCCTCTGGCTAAGTTAATGAAAATGTTTATTAACTCGTCTTTCTTCAAAAATCTCTTCTTCTTCTTCTTTCGGATTCTTTTCAAACAATTTGGTAAGCCCAAAGTACTCCATAGGAGCTTTAGCAGTATCTACTCAGGTCAGAGTAAATATCAGAGATATGCTTCACTTGCACATAGGTCAGACATGTCAAACAAAATTTTGGTCTTTAATGTCGAAGAAACTTTGCTGAAGTCTTCTTCTTTGTTTCCTTACTTTATGCTTGTGGCTTTTGAAGCTGGGAGTATTTTAAGGGCTTTTGTTCTCTTCATTTTGTATCCATTTATTTGTCTATTAGACGAGGAAATAGGGTTAAGGATAATGGTCGCAGTTTGCTTCTTTGGAATTAAAAAAGAGAGGTTTAGAGTTGGAAGAGCTGTTTTGCCAAAGTTCTTCTTGGAGGATGTTGGTTTAGAAGCATTTCAGGTGTTGAAAAGTGGAGGAAAAAAAGTTGCTGTAAGTAACCTTCCTCAAGTAATGATTGAAAGTTTTCTAAGAGACTATTTAGAGATTGATTTCGTCGTCGGAAAAGAGCTAAAATCTGTTTGTGGGTATTTTGTTGGACTCATGGAAGAGAAAAGCAAAGACATGATGCTAATTTCAGAGAAGATAATTCTTCAAGACAATGTTATTGGCATTAGCCGATATAACAGATATCTTGATGATCATCAGTTGTTCTCTCATTGCAAGGTAAGATTATATAAACATTATTGGTTTTAAAATTTTTGTCTCTTTAATTTGTTTCTTGAAATATATACATATTTTGTGACTTTTTTTTTTTTTTTGCTTACTATTGGTACAATTTGGAATATAATTTAGAATAAAATACCACTTTAAATATGATTTTAGTATATATTAAAATAAAGTAAAATATTTATCATTTTATTTTTTTGAAATTAGCTAGAGAAAGTAAGAAATTGTACTCATTATTGAAGCAAATTCTTTTATTCACAGGAAATATACTTGGTTAGAGAGGCAGACAAGAGGAGCTGGCAGCAACTGCCCAAAGAGAAATACCCAAATCCACTCATTTTTCATGATGGTAGACTGGCTATAAGACCAACCCCACTGTCAATCTTAGCACTGTTCGTGTGGCTTCCTTTTGGTTTGGTCGTATTCTTAATCAGGGCCATTCCTTCCTTAACACTCCCCTACCAAATATCATTCCCCATATTAGCCATCTCTGGTATTCGTTGCATAATATCAGAACCCAAAACTCTTCCAGCGTCTTCTAATTTAAAGTCAAAAGAAAACAAGCCAGAAAAGGGCGTTCTTTATGTTTGCAACCACAGAACATTGCTAGACCCTCTGTGCCTATCTTTCTCGTTAGGGAAAAATTTCACCGCTGTCACCTATAGTCTTAGTAGGATCTCGGAGATACTATCACCAATCAGGACAGTACGACTGACCCGTAACCGTGATAAAGATGCAGCAATGATGGAGAAGCTGTTAAGTCAAGGTGATCTCGTGTATGTCCAGAGGTACAACTTGTAGGGAACCATATCTCTTGAGGTTTAGCCCGTTATTTTCAGAGATGAGTGATGAAATAGTCCCTGTTGCCTTGGACACTCATGTCGACATGTTCTATGGCACTACAGCTGGTGGGTTGAAGTGCTTAGACCCAATTTTCTTTTTCTTGAACCCTTTTCCTAGTTACACCATTCAGTTGCTTGAGGAAGTACCTGGCCTTTCGAAAGGTAATGCTCATAAATCAAGATATGATGTTGCTAATCATGTGCAAAGCGAGATTGGCAAGGCATTGGGATTTGAGTGCACCAAGCTTACAAGAAGAGACAAGTACTTGATCTTGGCTGGTAATGAAGGCTTCGTTTCTTGTCCCACCAGCAAACCCTAATGCTTTAATATAAACCCACAATAACAGCGCGAGCAGAGGAGTACATAGGAAATTTACTTCTTTTTTTGTTGTTATGATTTTTAAGACAAATGATTGTAGTTGTAACTTTTCTGTTTTACTTTTCTGAGTTTGACAAATTGCAACTGTACGTAACAGACATTAATGAACTGTGCATTGTTGTATTTTTATCTGTTGTTCCCGCCTCAAGGCCTAATTGCCAAAACCTTTCTGCACATGTGGGTGGCCTTCCGTTCAAGATCTCTCCCTATTGTAATATGTAGGATTTATGTTTGTTGTAAATTTATCTCATATTTTTAATATTAGTACACATAGATTTATAAAAAATAAAAAATCAATTTTATTTTTATTGATTGAATATAATAAAATAATCAATTTTATTATATATATGGCAAATTTTTATCTATAATGGGTATATTATACTCAATTATGAGATTTATAATAAAAAGATACATGTCTTATTTTTAATAAATAAATATAAATTACTTAATTAATATATCATAAATTTCATCTTAAAGTGAGTTAATAATCTTTTGTATACTCTGTATATGAAAATGGATGAAAATACAGGCTGCGCACAAAAGATAAAATAAAAAATTTATAAATTAGTATATTTTTGGACCTTATATTTACGAGGGTTATTTAAGAGACAATAATATTATTTGCTGTGAATCAGGACGGACTATAATTATTATAGGCATTTACAACAAATAATATTACCCCATAAAAATATAAAGATGGTCAATTGTCAAACCACTAATTTAATGACACCAGTAGAACTAATTAAAGCTATGTGTAATTAAGAAGCGTCGTGCTGTCCAGTTTTCCAACAGCAACATCTAACTAAAAATGAAGAAGAGTGGCAACGAAAAAAATCACATTCTAACCAAAAAGGCCAAAGATTTTAAGTGCATCTGCCCGTGCTGGTTCACGTAACTAACTCTGATCAATGCTGCTTTGTCCCCCAAGGGAAAAAAATTGCTTATCACAAAGTAGCAATCAATATAACTAAATTCAAAATGTACTTTTAATGCGTATCCTAGATATATCCATGACGGTCATCGCTAAGTCTGTTTGATTCTTTTTTACTGATACCATACATATATATTTTTGTTTAATTAGAAAATATTGTTTCTCATACATATTATTTGAAAGAAAAGACAACAAAATTCATTTATGAAAAGAATTTAACCTTAAGAAAACTTCAAAATAAAGAAGGAATACTTTCTATTTGATTTAGGATTCCTATGTTGAGAGGAATCCTACTCTAAAAAGAGTCCTAGAGGGATGAATAGGACTATTAAATAAAAATGAGAAATTAAAAGAATTCTTTACAAGAATTAAATAGAAGTTGAGAAGGAAGAATGAAGAACACAAAAATTTAAGGAGTTCGGATTCACCAACAATCCTACGTCTCCACTTAAATTATCCCCAAGTTAGAATTTTCAATCACCCACAATCTTATTCACAAGATTGAGACTATACAAGAGTTTTATGGCTCACTCTTATAACCTTACAACATGAGTTTCAAAACTCACTCAAAAAACCAAAATCCAAGTGTTTCAATGGACAACACTTAAACCAATTCCTTTCGAAATAAATCTCACTTCCCTTCTAATCTAACCCAAGATTTGAGATGAAGAGAAATTTTATTTCTAACACACACCCAACTCTCACAAGAGTTATACAAATAAAGAATTATTTAAGAGAATTTGAGGGCTTAATGAATGCTTAAGAAATAATGAATGATAAACAAGTTTTGTAACTTCCATTCAACTCTACAGGTATTTATGCTAAAAAATATAACTGTTGGAGGTGCAAATGATGTGTCCAACATCAATATTTTGAATTATTGAGACTGATGCTGTCAGACAACTATTCATGGATTGAAACCGTAATTGGCTCCTCAAGAAGTTTGAATTTGCCACACTTTCTTCATAAAAGCTTTAGATATTTGAATTATCTTTCCATATCAATTTGAATCACCTAAATTGGACTTCTTTAGCTCAAGATATGTCCAAAATACTAAGGGTTGTGCAATCTATAATGCAAACTACGGTCAGACAGCTATACCCAAATTGAAGCCGTGATTTTCTCTTGAAGAAATTTGAATTTGCCCATACTTTCTTCATGAAAGCTGTAGATATTTGAATTATCTTTTCATATCATTTTAAATCACCTAAATTTGACTTCTTTACCTCAGGATATGTCTAAATTACTAAGGTTATGCAATCTAAAATGCAGAATACTTGTCAGACAGCTATACACAAGTTGAAGCTGTGATATGCTCCTGAATAAATTTTAATTTTCCTATATTTTATTCATTAAAGTTTTAGATATTTGACTTATATTTTTATATCATTTTGAATCACCTTAATTGAACTTCTGTAACTCAAGATATGTCTAAAATACTAAGAGATATGTAGTCTGAGATGGCAGATGTATACGTGGATATCAACTCAAAATTTGCATAACCAAATGAACTTGGATTTTGAAAAATAAGCCTAATTAGAAAGCTCAAGATGTCTAATTCAAATGTTAAGAAGCTCATTTTCTCATTTAAGAGCTCTAAAGATGTCAAAAGCCTTCTTGAATCTTAGAGGTTCAATTTGCCCGAAAAGTCACTATTTATCCAAAAGTGTATATGCTTGGTATATGTATGGTATATAATTCCCTACACACTTAATTGAAATTATTAGTATAAAAATTGTTTGTCAAAGTCCAAAATTTGGAGTTTGATTATGCAAATGGTCAACATACTCCTTTCAAGTTTAAATATCACTATAAATAGGACCTCATATCCCATATTCTCATTCTTTTTATTTTTTCATATTCTAATCATTTTTTTCTCTCTCTAGATTCTCTCTCTATTTTTTGACTTAGGCATTAGAATTTTTGTGGGGATCCTCTCCACCTCTCACCTTGCCCTCTATTGATCACTTGCAAGATTCTAAGCTTAAGAATTCTGAAAATAAGTTATTAAGTGACGTCGTCTATAGGAACTCTTGGGAAAAGCGATTCGTATATCTACTAAGCTAAGACATCGACACCATGACTTCTAGCCCACTGCCAATCTCAACTCCTGAAACTCACATTAACCTCTCAACACCCATTCCTTCAATTAATCTGTTAACACCTCTCCCAACAGCAATACCTCCAGCAATATTCTAGTATGTCGGACCTTTATCCAGAAATACGCACTTTCCTCTTGGAAATACCCAGGGATGGCAAGCTTCGGGCACCGACTTTCCACATTATGGCTCCACTGCAACACCTTCACTGACCAATACCTTCCATACCTTTTCTAAGCCTAACAGATACACCGACTATAACTACGCCTAACCTGAACACTGTAACCCAAACACTCAACCTCACCTAAACCATAAGGAAACAATGATACAAAATATCCAAGCTCAGTTAGCCCCTAATGCAACAACAATTGAACATCTTAGTTCAAAGTGGCAACCTTGGGTCAACTTACATGAACAACAACACAACACCTCCGGAGAAACCTGAGGTGAACAAGGGGGAAGAGTAAAGTTCCAAAAGGGAAATATAGTTCAATAATTCCAGCTCTCGATGACTCGAAGTTAACTCAGAGGGTTGAAAAAGTTATATACAAAGCCTGCACGAGACCAAGGAAGCAAGATGAATGTATTATGGAAGGCAGAACGCTATTTATAAAAAGGATAATCTAGACAGAGATCCCAACCAAGTTCAAAATCCCACAACTATATCAATATGATGGGATCGGAGATCCCGTTAACCATATATCCTCATTTAGAACAAGAATGTTGCTCCAAAACTTGAATGATGGAATCATGTGCAGGGCCTTCCTAAGCACACTCACCAAGAATGCCCAAAAATGGTTTTATCAGCTCCCAGAGAAGTTCGTCACCTCTTTGGAGGATTTGATAGAGAATTTCCATACCAGGTTCATCACCAACATTCCCCTGCCAAGAACATCAATGACCTCCAGATGTGCCGGCAAGAGGTCAATGAGTCCCTACAAAGCTACCTTGATTAATTCAATAAGGTAGCCATGCAGATCAAAAACCTTGTAGATGAAGTTGCTATAGAAGCTTTGAAAAATGGCACTAGACTTGGAAAGCTCAAAGATAAGATAATGATGAAGGAACCTAGCACTTTTGTAGAAGTAATGACTATGGCGGTAAAAATGATAAAGATGGATGAAGATAGAAGGATGCAAAAAGAAGAAGAAAAACCACCAACCAAAGATGAAAGATCCACATCCAAATAAGTAAGCTTCCCAAAAATAAATTTTAGAAACCCGGTAGAAAGATTTAACAGGGAAGCAAATAGATACACACCTCTAAATACCTCTAGATCTAGAATCCTTATGTGGGTCAGATAGAATGGCATAGGAATTACCCTAATAAGAAGAATAAGCCCAAACCAGAGAGCCATGTAGGATAAGGGACACTATTGCCAGTTATCACTGAGAATAACGGGCACGACACTAAAGCCTACAGAGAACTGAAGAATGCCATAAAAAGACTAGTACAAAATGGTAAACTCAACAATTGCATTGACATATCTGGAGGAATTATGAATCTGGAGGCCCATGGATGAGATAGGCCAGAAGTAAAGAAGGCTCAGAATGAGCTGGCCGGTGTCATTAACATGATTATTGGAGGGGAAAATGTTGAGAAGAAACCTAAAAGCAGCCGTGGAGAAAGGCTAGCCTTCAAGAAAAAAGAGGTTGTATTTAATTCAGAAGATGGGTTGCATGTTCGCCATCCCCACTATGACACCTTAGTGATAAATGCATATATTAACAATTATCTGGTAAAGAGGTTATTGGTTAATAACATAAGTGTCATCAACATATTGTCTTGGAATGCTTACAAAACCATGGAGGCTTATCATCAACCTAAAAGCCATCCAGAATCCTATTACAAGCTTATGTGGAGGAACCACACATCCAATGGGAATTGTAAAGTTAAATCTAGAATTTGGAAATCGAGACAATAAAGAGACCAAAGTCATTAAAGCTCTGTTCAATATGGTAGATCTCCCACTGGCATACAATGGTATTATAAGACGACCAGCGCTTTATAAAATAGATGCAATCACAAGCATCTGACACCTAACTATGAAGATTCTAGTTGAGGGCAGAACTCTCACTATCCACGGAGATTAGCACATGGCCAGATAGTGTTATCATATGGCAATAAAGCCTCAGACAGAGGCCTTCCCCCAAGAAATATGGAAATAGAGAAGCAAGGCACTAGACCACAACTAATTGATGACACTTAAACATTGCAAATTACTGATGGGAAAATGATGAAGATCGGTAATGAGCTCAACTATGACACCAAGCAAGGAATAAGGGAAGTCCTCATTAGGCACTCGAAAGACTTTGCTTCTCGGGCATCCAAAATAACTAGGGAGGTTGCCTGTCATAGCTTGAACATCAGACCAGGGGTGAAGCCAATGATCTAGAAGAAAAGAACTTTTGCATATGAGAGGCAGAAGAAAATCGTTGAGGAAATGAAGAAGTTATAGAAGTCAGGTTTATCAAAGAAGTTACTCACCCATAATGGGTAGCCAATATGGTACTAGTCAAGAAATCGAACGAAAAATATAGGATGTGTATGGACTATACTAACCTTAATTGGGGCATGCCCCAAGGATAGCTACCCTACTACCCTACAATTGACCAGCTAGTAGACTCCACCATCAGCCACGGTGTATATAGTTTTATTGATGCAGCACAAGGATATTACCAGATACCGATGAAGAGGGAAGATTAAGAGAAAACATCCTTCATCACCGACGAAGGTCTTTACTATTACAAGGTGATGCCCTTCGGACTAAAGAATGTCGGAGCAATATATCAGAGGATGATGAACCATGTACATCAGGACCAAATTGGGAAAAATATGGAAGTATACGTGGACAACATTATTATCAAGAGCAAGCAAGCAAAGCAACAACCGGCGGATCTGGATCAAGTCCTCCCAATTGCTGAGTTAGTCCAAGATTAAGCTGAATTCAGAAAAATGCATCTTCAGAGTCAAAGTAGGCAAATTCCTGGGATTCATAATATCCCATAGAGGTATTAAGGCCAACCCAAAAAAAATGGAGGCCATTCTCAACATGAAAGCTCCAAAGACTATCCATGAGTTACAAAAGTTAAATGGCAAGATCACGGCTTTAGGACGTTTTATCTCCTACTCGGCCAGACGGTGCCTACCACTATTCCGAGCTTAAAAAAATTCCAAGAAATTTGTTTGGATTGAAGACTGCCAGGCAGCTTTTGAAGATGTTAAAAAATTCCTATCCTCACCACCTCTACTTAGTATTCGGTCCCAGAGAAAATACTGTACTTATACCTCTTGGTGGGTCAAGAATGCATAGCTTCAGTGCTAGTAAGGGAAGAAGAGAGCCAAAAAAACCCAGTGTACTACATCAGTAAAATACTCTGAGGATCCAAAGTTTGGTACCCAACACTGGATAAGTTGGCCATGGTCATTGTCCCATGCATTGCAGAAGTTCAGACACTACTTTCAGGCTCATCCCATCATTGTCAGATCCTGCTTCCCCTTGTAAAAAATCATATAAAGGCTCAAGACTTCGGGCAGATTGGTTAAATGGTCGGTATTACTTGGAGAATTCGACATCGACTATGAGCCCCATCAGCAGGTGAAAGCTCAAGTGTTAGCAGATTTTGTTCAAGAAATGATGCCAGACGATCACACCATAAACAAAGCACCGGAGTGGAAGCTCTATGTTGACAGAGCATCCCTCTACTCAAGGATCTGGTGTCGGGGTTATCCTTAAGAGGCTGTATAAAATTCACATTCGGTACGCAGTTTGAATAAAGTACAACACAACCAATAATATCATAAAATATGAGGCACTCATCATAGGATTGAAGTTGGCAGCCGAAGTTAAAGCTGAACACCTTACAATATACTCAGATTCTCAACTAGTAGTAAACCATGTTAACGAGACATTACATATCAAGGATTCGAGCATTGATGAATATGCAGGAAAAGTTATGCAACTCTTGAAGAAGATCGAACAAGATGGGCGATAATGGGAGATAGTCCATATACCCAGACATGAGAACTCTAAGGTTGACCTCTTAACCAAATCAGTAGCTGAAGACAATCAAGCATTTAAAGGAATGGAATTCACCAAAGCATTGACAAAACCCAGCACTAAGGACCCAGATATCATAAAAGTACGGGAAGTCTCAAAATGGATGCAACTGATAGTCCAATACCTGGAAAATGAAACACTCTTAGAAGATAAACTAAAGGCTTAAAAACTAAAGATGAAGCCACTACTCTATCCATCACGGGGAGCTCTATAGGAAATCCATCCCATACCCATAGTCTAAATGCATATCCCCAGAGGAAGGGAATTACATACTCAGGGAAATACATAAAGGAATTTATGGAGCACATGAATCCCACTGCACACTAATCAGAAAAGCACTACTTTAAGGATATTATTGGCCCACCATGTTTAATGATGCCTGGAAGTTAACTCAATAATGTCATAAGTGCCAGTAGTTCGCTCATCTCAATCACAAACCTTTTAACCCCCTATATCCGATCCGCCCCTTGGCCCTTCACCATGTGGGGAATGGACATCCTGGGTCCCTTCCTAACCTCCACTTCATAGAAAAAGTTATTAATTATGGCCATAAACCATTTCAATAAATGGGTAGAAGTGGAAGCAGTTCTGACCATCACAGAAGCTCAGATTCAGCACCTCTTCTGGAGAGAAAATATTTATAGATTTGGCATACTGCACACCCTAATCACAGACAACGGTAAGCAGTTTGACAATAAGAAGTTCAGAATGTTCTACACAGACCTCGAAATAAAGCTTTACTTCACCTCGATAGCTCACCCATAGACGAACGGGCAAACAAAGGTCACTAATAGAACTATAATGCAAGGGTTGAAGAAGAGACTCAATGAGAAGAAGGGAAATTGGGTCGAAGAACTTAACAATGTAATTTGGGCTTATAGGACCACTCCTAGATCATCCACAGAGGAAATACCATTTAGGCTAACTTATGTCATAGACGCAGTAATTCCAATGGAAATCGGTTCACCAAGTTACAGGGTCAGCCAAGACTTTAATCAAAACATCAACAGCATTTACACCCGAATATATTTGGACCTACTAGAAGAAAGAAGAGAACGGGCGTCCGCTAGAGCTGAAGCACATAAGCAGAAGATAGCACAGTATCACCTCCAGCGTAGTCACCTAAGATAGTTCAAGGTAGGAGACTGGGTACTCAGAAGGGCAGATATTGGCTGAGGCAACTCCGACACTGGAAAACTAGGTCCCAATTGGGAAGGCCCCTATCAGGTTACAGAGCACACATCTAAAGGGGCATACAAAATAAAAGATAGAGAAGGCAAGGAACTATAATGATTTTGAAACTCATACTGCCTTTAAAAATACTACCAATAAATATACTTGGAATGATATTAAACAAAGTATTTTCATTCATTGAAGAAAAAATCATATTACAGAAGTTAATTACAAAAAAAAAATCTCTTTTCTACTAAGTGTACATTCGAAGGATTGGACTCAGAAATGAGGGGGGGAACAATGTTGACAATACTAATAGGCATTGGAAGCTTAGTAGAGGATCCTTTAGCTGACTTAGACATATCCCTTGCATGAAAGGAAGTGGCCTTTTACCGGGCATCCTCCTCAGTGGCAATCTTAGCCAAATCAGCTGGTGTTATTCGATCTAGGTTAGCCAAGTCCAACTTCAAATTCTGAGGGGGCAAGACCCTCCTACATTTAGACCTGTAGGCCTTAAGAAATCCTCCCACCATGCTCCTATAGGATCTCATATCATTCTCTCGATATTTCTTGACCTCAACTATCTTCTTCACCAGATCTGCAATTTGAGAGTCCTGCTCTTCGATCCTCTTGGTCAGTTAAGCTTGATTGTGCTCCAAATCAGCCACCTTTTTCTGCCTCACCTCAGCTTCAGGTTTAGCTTCTGCATATTTGGTTTGGCAGAGCTCTAGTGCCACCTTCGTACTATCCAATTTCTTCTCAAAATTAAGTTTTATTGTTCCAACCTCCATCTCCTTCAAAATGTACTGGCTTTTGAGGTAGAAATATCAGTCCTTCACTAGTAGCAAAGTTAGGTCATCTGTGAAAGGAAAAGCTCATGTCATCACCCCAATATATGAACACGTAAAAGTTCAGATAAAAAGTGTTCAGCACTTACTTTTAGTGAATACTAGATCATAGAACTAAATAACTCCTCTGGACCCTCCTCGGTCCAACTTTGCATATCTGCTGGCAGCCTCAGTGACTCAGCATATTGATCTCAGATTAGGGAAATCGAGATACTTGGAGGCTTCACTTTGTTCAAGATCCATGCCCTCATGTCCAAACACCCAGAAAGCCTTAGACGTTAGATGTATATTTCCTCATCCGGCTCCTTAGCATTTGAGCCTTGGTCGATCAACCACCTCTTTTGTCGACCTTCCCTGCCAAATTGTGAAGACCTAACCACAGCCTTCCCTTTCAAGTTGTTGGTCGCTTCCTCGGGGACTACAATACCTCAGGATCTAGAGAGGGGGAGGAGATCTGTACTTCTTTTAGCCTTGTTGGTTCGTCAGCTACAAGCCAAATTCCATCCACAAAAACAAAAAAGTCAACCATCTACAATTAAAAAAATAAAAAAGAAAGTCAGAAAGATACCTTTCGATAATCAAAATATACTAGTAGACTAAACATGGTCCGGGCAGACTCTCCATAAGTATCTTCTTGATACATCTTCAACTGACTAAGCCTCTACCAGGCCATCAAGATAAAGCCTCAAAACTATCTCTGTATCATGGTTAGTTAGCTTCGGAGTCCATTTCACCCTATGACATTTGTCAGACCACATTTATTGGACATCAAGGAAGTTGCAGGGTGCTCGATAATGAAAAACTTGGGCCTCCACTTCTTATAAATATTCGGAAGCTTCAGAAATAGGCAAGAAGGAGAACATCAGTTCTCCCTTCTTCCTAGTTAGGCTATACAAATACCATAAGACGTCTAAGTCTGGCTCCCTACCCTCCTTATGCATCAACTAAATGAACTCAGTTAGAATCTGATAATTATTAGGGTGAACCTAACTGGGTGCTATGTTATACCTATTCAGAAATCTTTTTGCAAAGGGATCCAATGGGAATTTCAAACCCGCTTCTAGTTGCTCAAAATACACTACTAGCCTATTGAGATCTAGCATAGGAGTATGGGCCGTAAAATTCCTATTTATAGTGTGCAGGGTGTAATCAGCGGGAATGTTAAGCCTCCTCTAATACCACCCTAACAACTTCTCATCTATCCTAAATAAAAATAGATAAGAGCTAACTAGTTCCCTCGGTGCCATAAGTCTATCTAAGAAATGAAACATAAGAAGAATGAAAGAAGAAAGAAAAGGATCACCTGGTTGCAAAATGGAAGAAGTCGCTGCAGAAAAAGATTGGTGGTAGTGGCAAAGCTAACGAGATACCAGTAAAATAGAAAAGAGCAAAAATGCATCAACTCAAAGAAACAGGGATACTTATAGAGCAATAGAAGGCTCTAGAATAAACCATTAACTACCCTCATAATTACTTTGTTTCTCCTCACATCATTAAGGGCAGTCTGGAAAATAGAAAAACCCATTCATTGAGTAGTCATCATTATAACAACAAAAACATCTCATCTCCTGACACACAAAAAGACGCAACGGTTACCTAATTTAAATTTTAAAAATCAAGGCATCGAGGTAATATAGACGTTCCCCGCCCTGGGTGCATTATTGCCAACTGTTCTTCCATACTCAGTATAGTAAAATCTAGCGTCATCCACTAACAACTGAAGCTGGCATCCTCATGTCGCTTCTATAGTACTGAGGTTCTGAGCATCCATGCCTCATGCATTAAGACCAGTAACTGAAGCTGGCTTCCTCAGGTCCCTTCTATAGTATTGAGGATGGGCATCCGAACCACACTTACAAGACACCCAGAATATTTGGCACTCAGACCGCGCTTTTAATGCATCAAGACTATATGACACTTAGGTTGCGCTTCTAATGCACCAAGATAAAGTCTAGTGATTGAAGTTGTCACCCTCAGGTCACTTTTATAGTACTAAGGTTCCAAGCATATAAGTCTTACATCCTTGCACCGAGCATATAAGCCTCGAGCATTAGCCTAGTGACTGAAGCTGGCATCCTCAGGTTACTTCTACAGTATTGAGGTTCGGCACTCGGGCCACGCTTTTAATGCACCAAGCATCAAAACCTCAGTGATGACTGGTTCCATCACGTTGTCTTCGCACTGATGGGTTAATCCATTACATATTATTTTTTGCAAATTTTGTGCACTCCAAAGTCCAGCTGGCACTTCTGTGACATCCTTATACGACGGTTTCAAGACTTGATACCAAGCTTTATCTTTTCCTATGACTAAGGCTGGCCACCTTAGTTGACCCCTCTATATTAAACAAAGTGATTCAAGCACTCTTTCTCTCTATACAGAAGAATAAATGTTTGAAAGAGTCCTAGAGGGGGGGTGAATAGGACTATCGAACAAAACTAGAAAATTAAAGGAATTCTTTACAAGAATTAAGTAAGAGTTGAGAAGGAAGAATGAAGAACACAAATATTTAAGGAGTTCGGATTCAACAATAATCCTACGTCTCCACCTAACTTATCCCCAAGTTAGGATTTTTTAATCACCCACAATCTTATTAACAAGATTAAGAATACACAAGAGTTTTATGGCTCACTCTTAGAACCTTACAACTTGAGTTTTCAAGGCTCACTCAAAAACCAAATTCCCAAGTGTTTTAATGGCTAAACACTTAAACCAATTCCTTTAGAATAGAAACTCACTTCCCGTTTTTTAAACCTAGAAAATAGAAGAATAAGAATGTCTATTCTAATCACTCACCAACTCTCATAAGAGTTATACACAAAGAATTTTTTTAAAAGAAAGTTTAAGAGATCAATTGAATGTTTAAGAAAATGATGAATGATAAACAAGTTTTCTTAACCTTTTAATTGAATTCTAAGTTGTGTTTATATAGAAAAAAATTTAAAAATATAGTTTTTGGATGTATCAATCATGTCTCCAACATTTAGAATTGATTTTGAATCAATTCTTGGATTTTTGGCAGCTCAAAGGATGCTCACAGGCGGTTCATGAGTGAACAGTGCTCGTGAGGGGTGAAAATATAACCACTGCATTCAAAAATTCCCATTGGAATGTTTTTAGTGGTCTGATCACGAGTAGGTCATGAGAAACAGCTCGTGAGGGGTGCTGCCATTTTTTGGCAAAAACGTGCTCCAAAGGCTCCATTGAAGGATAACTAGTGACCACTTTGAAAGATGCCCGTGAAAGGGACTAAAGAAAATCGATAAAGCCAAAATATTCTTCATAAAAGTTGTAGATAATAGTCTTATCTTTCCATACAACTTTGAATTACCTCAATTAGATATCTGTATCTCAAGATATTAATGAAATACCAAGAGCTATGCAAACTGAAATGCAAGCTGCATATGCTGACTTTGATTGAAGATTTGCATACCCAAATGAACTTGGATTTTGACAAGAAAGCTCAATTTAGAAAGCTTAAGATGTCTACTTCAAAAGTGAAGAAGCTCATTTTCTCATTTAAAAGCTCTAAATATGCCAAAAGTCTTCTTTAATCTCAAAGATTCAATCAGCCCAAAAATTTACTATTCATCCAAAAATGTATATGTTTGGTATATAATTCCCTACACACTTAATTGAAATTATTAGTATAAAAATTGTTTGTCAAAGTCGAAAATTAGGAGTTTGATCATGCAAATGGTCAACAATTTTCTATCATTTATAGACTCGGATATGTCAGACATAAATATTCGAATAGACCCGTAAGGGAGACTCTTGATACCACACATGTATATATTATTGTTTAATTAAAGAACTTTGTTTCCCATACAAGTTACTCAAAAAGGAAAAGCAACCAAATCCATTTACGAAAAGGATCTGACCTCAAGAAGACTTCTAAACGAATAAGGAATACTCTCCTATTTGGTTTATGATTCATATCCCAAGAGGAATCCTAATCCTTTTAGGTCTAAGTATCACCATAAATAGGACTCATATCCTTGATTCTCATTCATTCTATTTTTTCATATTCTAATCGTTCTCGCTTTCTCTCTCTAGATTCTCTTTGTTTTCTGACTTAGGCATCAGAATGTTTGTAGGTATCCTCTCCACCTCTCACCTTACCCTCTATTGATCACTTACAGGATTTTAAGATCAAGAGTTCCGGAAACAAGTTATTATTTACCAAGGGGAGGGGAAGCTCGCTCTCGAACCGCAGACCCACCATAATATTAGGCAACAAAAAAATGAATAATTGGTTGTTACATTGATGTTTAATTGCTATATTTATACTATATATTATTAATCAATTTCTTAAAACAAAAGAAAATATTTAACTTATACTCTATAAGTTATGCACATGGTGCATATGAACTTAATTATATATACATCCTGAACAATAAATAAATAAACAAATAATGGAGAAATTTTTTTTTATTCACCGTTGTTGACAGGTAGATTTATGAATATATTTAAATATTTTACAGTTAATTAATAAAATTAAAAATAAGTTAGTTATCAATTGCGGACTATATATATATATTTGTTAATTTGCATAGATAGTAATAATAATTGAATAAATAAAATAAAAAAATTATAAATTAATAAAAAATTATAATTTTTTTACTTTTTATATAAAAAATAATAAAAATGTATTTTTAGTTAAATAAAAGGAAAATATTTTATTCAGAATAAAATAAAAAATTTCTGATGGCAAAAGAGTATTGTATTAAATGTAATAAAATTAGAGAGTTTTATATAAAATAGAATATGTGTATTTTCAAATAAGAATATTTTTTATATTTTTTTGAAAAAATATTATAAAATTTTAATAATTCAACATATAAACTCTTAAAAATGAATATTAAATTATAAAAAATGAACTCTTATCAAATTTTAAATTTGATATTTTTAGAGCACAACATTTTATATATATATATATATATATATATATTAAAAATTTAATTGTAGGATGCAAATAAATGTATACAACGGGAGTGTGCAAAAATATTTTTAAATAACATATAACATTCATTCCTTGTATGAAATTTTATTAACAGTATATGAACTTTGATCGCAAGGCACGAGGTAATTAATTCATCGAATGTTCTGTTTTTGATCATGCACAACAAGATCAGCTGAAACCAACGGCCGGATAATATTTAGCTTTTTTTTTCAGAAGAAAGTAGAAATTTCATTCCATATAGCTTTCTCGTGCAACAATACATGAAACAAAGTCAGAGATAGCATCCCAATCCCTATGATCTGATAAGGAAAGAGCATCAATAAACTCATCAGAGGATGATCAGATAATACATCCCACTCCAATCAGAGTCTGCTCCCCATAGATGGTAGCATCAACATTAACTTTAAACCAACCAGCCATAGGTCTCGTCCACAAAATATCCCCTTCATTGACATTCACAAGGTTGTAACTAGTAAAGGTGCTCAACTGAGTTGCACAATGCCATTGAAAGAGAAACTGACCAGATCAATTCAAGAGGACACCCGAATGCCAATGATGATTCCTCAAAATGTTGCTATTTCAGTAGTTCCATAAATTCCAACATATAACTGCAAATAAACTACACTCCTTGGAACTCAGACGAGAAAAAAGACACTGGGACCGTTCAACAAACGAGTAATGGGAATGACAAAGGACCGATAAGCGAGACTTACGCCACGCCTCTTTAGCAAAATGACAGTCATAAAAGAGGTGAATACTTATTTCAGCACACATACCACAAAGCTTGCAACTAGTATCTATCATAACTCTCCCAGATAGTAAGACTTCATTAGTAAGTAAATAATCTGAACAAGCTCTCCACATAAAGTTTCAAACTTTTGATGGCACCTGTAATTTCCACAACATTGGCCAAATTCCATATGGAATAGAAGGCACTTTCCCCCTAATATTCCTATAACAAATTTTGACTGAAAAAACACCATTTGATGAGAAAAGATAATAGCATACATCTGACATTTGTCTAACATTCAGTGGAATTTTCAAAATCAAATTGTGATCTCTGTCATTGAACAACTCGTTAATAATATCCATGTCCCATCATTTCCTTCTAACCTCAAACAAATTCAACACTTTAATATCTTCCAAACCCCTCTGAGATTAAAAAAAAAAAAAAAGAGACAACACCATTTTCTAAATCTGGCAACCAAGGATCTGACCAAACTGAGATTGAAGACCCATCCCCTACTTGCAGACGAGCACCCCTCTGAATAATATCTTGAGTTTTCCATATGCTACACCAAATATACTAGGGTTACTTTCAAGATTAGCATCCAGAAATGAAGATTTTGGGAAGTATTTAGCCTTAAATACCCGAGTAACTAATGAGCTAGGATCTAAAAAGAATCTCCAAGACTGCTTCAAAAGCATTACTAAGTTGAAATCTTGAAGTTTCTTAAAGCCTAACCCACCAAATTTTGTAGGCAAACCCGGGTGTTCCAACGAATCCCTTTCCAAGATCTATGCTCCTGCCCCCACCAAAAACTATTCATCATCTGTTCCAATTCTTCACAAATGCTCAACGGAAGCAAAAACACATTCATGAAGTAATTTGGCATTGCTTGGCAACAGTTTTGAGCAAGACTTCTTTACCAACCCTGGAGAGGTTCTTACATCGCCAACTCTGAAGTTTGTACCATACATTCTCCTTAAGAAAGCCAAAAATTTCCTTTTTGTTCTTGCCAATAAGAGACGGCAAGCCCAAGTATTTTCCATAATCGCGAACCTCTATTATGTTGAATATTCTCTTGATCTCATTCTTAGATTCTGAATCAACAGTAAGATTAAAAAAAAATTGAAGATTTAGAGTAGTTTACTGCTTGATCGGAGCATAATTCATATTGATCTAGTAGCGATTTGACCTGAAGACTTTCTTGAGGCATTGCTCGGAAAAAAATAAAATAGTCATTGATGAATAACATATGACTAACAAATGGTGCAGTCCTTGAAGTACAACACCTATGAATAAGACCAGCATCTTCACTATCCTTTAAAGCTGCACTAAGACATTTAGCACATATAATAAATAAGAAGGGTGACAAGGATCACCCTGCCGGAATCACCTCAAATGAGAGACCATCCCCACCTCAGAGCCATTGTGCATGATGTTATAATGTACATATGAGACACACCCCATAATTTAGCGAACCCAAAGCTCATTAAAACCCATAGTCAACATAGTTTTTTCCAGAAATTGCTAACTAATCCGATCATACTGTAGAGTCCTGAGTTTTTAAATAAATTTAAACTGTATCGGGATATGCAGTGTTAATAATTTTTGTATATATTTATGATTATTTTCATATGTTTGATAATTATTAAGTTATTTTAATTATTCTTAATTATTTTAAGTTTTTTACGTAAAAATTTCCTGGGAATGTTATTTTCGAAGAAATTAACACGTAAATAATTTAATATTAATTATTTTAAATAGTTTTACGAGTTTGCAAGTACCCATGCATTATTTTAATTGTCGTATTAAAATATATACATATACATGCATATGTATATACATATATTTAATAAATTAGGGTTTATTTTTTATTAAACCTATATTATATAGTTTTAATAAATTAATGTGTTTTACATAAATATATGTATATGTATACAATATTAGGTTGATATTTTTATATATATGTGGTTTACAATTATTTGAATATAATAATATATATTATTATAATTAAAGTTAAAGTTATATATATATATATATATATATATATATATACAAAAATTAGAAGTTAGTTTAATTTACATATTGTGCCATTCTTCCCTCACCATCAACCCGACGCCTTCCTCCCTCACCCACCGCCTATCACGTCGTTTCTTCATCGTCGGTGTGCCTTCCGGTGTGCCACCATCCTCCTCAGCCAGCCCCGCCGCCCTCTCTTTCTTCTCCAGCATCTTTTGAAGCTCGAATTGGCCGGAAAACCGAAACTTCATCTCACTGTCGATCACAGCGATTCCGACCACCATTTTTCATGTCACCAGTCTCCATCTTCTCTTTGAGCTCCGGTGAGTGTGATTCTAAGCTTTGTTTCACTTAAAATAGTCTAGATTTTCCTAGGTTTTGATTTTCTATTTTCGGCCATTTAGGGTTTTGATTTTTTTTGAGCTTCAATTTGATTGATTCAAGAAAAATCCCTTCACAAACTTTGATCCTTGTAGCTTAATCTACATGCTATAATTTTTGTAGAATTTTTGGGAATTATTTTGATTTTTGTGAATTTTTTATTATTTTATTAATATTTTCTAATTTTCTAAAATTAATTAATTAAGTTATGAAATTTTTTTTATGGTAATTATAGATGTTGAAATTCATTTTAGAAATTTATTGGTAATTTTTGTGAATTTTATATATTTATTTTGGAATTTATTAAGTTTATGTAATTTTGAAAAATTAAGTTAATTATGTGTTTAATTGAAATTAATTGGTTAATTGAGTATATTTATTGATATTATTGAATTATATGTTGATAAAATTAATTTTAAGTAATTATATTATTTTTGATGAATTTTTTGATTAATTTTAGTAAATTTATATATATAGGGGTATTTTGGTAATTTGACACTAAGTTGGTTAAAAATGTAATTAAATTGATTTTAATAGTTATTTAAGGTATAAAAATGATTTCTATAAATTATTTAGTATTTTAACTAATTAAAACTATTTTTCGTAAATTATTTTCAAATTATATATATAATATATGATTTTTCTAAATAAATGAGTTTTTATCGGTTTTTAACATGTTTTAAGGTTAATTATGTAATTTGGATTGATAAAATGTATTTTTATTATATAAGGGCATTTTCGGTATTTTATAATTATTTTGCGAATTGTGAACCTTGGTCGGTGAATTGTAGTTTGAAGTTCGACCGAGGGATTTTGGTTGTGAATATTGTGTTATTTCGAAGTGTGTTTTTTTGCAGGACCGGCTCTACTCTTTGAGTAGAGAGATGTCCATTTTACAGGGGAGGTTCTGCCAAATTTTCGGTAGAATTCTAGTAAAATGTGATGTCCGATCGAATTCTGATTCTAATTCTGTGTCTAGTATTCTAGATTGAGTTTCTAGGAATTTTCGTTAGATTTATTTTGATTTTCTATTATCGCTTGTTTGTTTAGTTCCGTCGAGACCGAGGCCTAGTGGACCAGGCCCGTCGGACCCATCTCGTGGAGCGCAATAACAGTGAGTTGTTATTTTATATATATATGTTTATGGTGCATGATTTTAGAAATGTATGGTTTATTTTGACAAAATATGCATAAATGATTTAATTAGTACTTAGGTTTATTTTTTGTTTATTTTTGGTATATTTTTGATATATTTTAAATTATATGCATGTTTTATTAAACATTTATACTTAAAATATTTTTAAATATATTTCTAGTTTATTTTGCAATTATATTGGATTTATTTGACGTATATATACTCGAAATATACCTAGTTTACTTTTGGTATATTTCTAGTATATATATGGTTTATGTTGCTATTTTATTAAAATTCATGCATCATTTATTTAAGAATGTATGTTTTATATATTAATGAAGGATATAAATAGAACGTGCTACCTAGTGGGCAGCACTAGGACCGAGTACGTACCAGTACGACGATAGAATTTAGGTTATATTACTAACCTATTTGTGGATATTGATTGGATTGATGTATTTGATGTGTGATGTGATTGAGAGTGTGATTGCTAGAGCTCGGTTGACCAAGTATCTCGGGGCCAATCACGCTGACAATGAGACTGTTGGAGCTCGGTTGACTTAGTGTCTCGAGGCCAGTATACTGTTCAAATGGAACAAGTGATTATATTTGGATTAAGTGAGCCTGTATGGCTAGAGTGTTGTCTAACATTGTTTGAGGTTGCGATTTTCTAGGGTTTTATTTGATCATTCATATACGGATGTATTTTCTTAGTATTATATAAAAATGATTTTACTGCATTTGTATGTATTTGCCTGTATATATATTTATTATATATACTATTGACTGTGTGCATTGCCATTTAGTTATGCATGTATATATATTATAATAATTCACTCAGTGAGGTCTGACTCCCCTCTGTTGACTATTTTTCAGAAGAGTCATCGTCTTCACACCTCAGTAGCAGACCCTTACGCCAGATTTCTTCCGCCCCGACTTCATTATGTAAACTGCTTATCTAAGTTTTCTTTTATAATCTAGACACTGCAATAGTTGTAATAGTTGTGTAATTTATGTATTTATTTATATGAGTTATGTACTTTAAAGATTTGAACTGGATTTGTATTAAAGGAATATTTATATAAAAGATAAGGATGTTCGATTTAATATCATTGGTAGATTATTATTTTAATATTTATGATTTATTTCCACTGCATAATATTTTAATTATGTTATTATTATTATTGCATGTTTTATTTTATTTTAAAGCTTGCTACGGGTTCCGGATTAGAAAGAATTCTCGTTCCCTAGTGTCGGTCATGGCCTCTATTTTGGATCGTGACACATACGCTTTGGAGATATCGATTTTCAAAGTAGCATACCCCATTTTGCCTTGCGTCTTCCTCTTCAAATAATGGTTGAACTCAAAAGCGATAAGAACATTTGTCCAATATGGACGTTTCCACAATGAAAACACTTTGGTTCTCCAATATTAACTGATACCACTTATTTAGTCGTGGTTGAACTCAAAAGCGATAAGAACATTTGTCCAATATGGATGTTTCCACAATGAAAGCACTTTGGTTCTCCAATATTAACTGATACCACTTATTTAGTCGATTCATTGACATATAATATATAGTAAAATAAGTACAAGAAAACTTGGTGCAGCTTGCGTATGATTCATGGTCCTACTCCAGTTGGTATGTATGTATCATCATGACTGGTTATTAATAAAGTTATTTTATAGAATAGTCCTTTTGTTACATATGATTAATACATAGGTAGAGCAAGGATCGCAATATGTTATGCCGGAAAAAAAAAGCTTCAAAATGGTAGGTGCAAATTAAAAATTATAATTGATATCTCATATCAGTATTCTATTCTAATAAGGGTTCTATTCCCTAAAGAGGAGGATTACTTGAATAAGAAGAAAGCTTAATAAGTAAGTCTATTTCAATTAGAAAGATTACTTTACAAAAAAAGTCTATTTATCTAATAAATAAGACAATCCTACAAAACCAAGGAATCATATTCCTAAGAGGTTTGAGCAATACCTTCTCCTATAAATACATCTCATGTCATTCATTTTCATTCTCATATTCTTTTATCTCCCCATTCTCATCATACAACACCATCAAGACACCATTCTATCATTCCATCACCTCATCAAACAAGCAATCACCCTTTATTCTCTATTATATTTTACATTGCTCTTTATTATTATTTTTCCTCTATATGAATAGTGACTTAAGTTTTGGAGTGTCTATGGGGGAAATCCCGTCCTTTTACCCGTTTTATTCGTCGATGCAAGTTCCACAAGCAAAAAATATCAATTCGAAGTTATCAAGTGGCGCCATTTATGGGAATTCCTAGCTCTTTTTATTTATTTCAAAATAAGAAAATCAAGAGTTAGGCACAATCTAATTAAATTCCAAATTATCATCACTACCGGAAACTTAGCTCTATACAAAACCTGTTTATACAAAAGAAACAAGCCAACAACGGCCAGGGAATTTGCAGAATAACGTAAGCATCCTTAAATTCAACACTGACAGATGGAGTAATAAATCTTGTCTACTTCCAGAGATGCTCCTTAGAGGGGAAGCGGCAGAATTTTTATTTTCAAATGTATACTGAATTTTGTGGCCCGGACTAGGAAACATTAAGCTTCATTATGGAACTTTAAAACAAAATTTTTGTTAGTATGCACATATACAAAAGACATAGCAACCCCCAATTTTTCAAAAAGCACTAAACGTTTAGGCTCTCCTTTGTTTTTAGTATCAATACATATTCTCTTCTTGTCCCCGAGGTCTAAGCAAGCATCAGACCAAAACATTCTGCCTCCTCGAATGAGCTCTCTTAACCCAAAGATGGCCTCTCCTTTCTTAGTTTTCATATTGACGATTTGGTAAAGCATTAAGAGTAAAAAAAAAAAAAGGCCCACTTTATACCCACGAGTAAGCAGCTCATCAATTCCATCTACAATGCCATTCATCTTCATAAACAAACTCCACCTTGTAAGCACAACATTCATTCATTGTCAACTTGTCATAGTTAATTCAAGCACGCATGGGCACTAAATTATGTTCTTAAAAAAAACTCAAAAGGATGGGTTGAGAAAACTAAATGAAGATAGTGGAGCCTGTAACTGGGTTGGTTTCAAAGATTGAGCACTGTGCTTCTTCTCTATTAAAATGTCTATACAAATGTGTGGATCGGTAAAATTCATGTTTTAATGTAACAAAAATGAACTACATGCAACAAACATAGCCTGTCTGGATGGTATTCTCAAGCAACAAGACTCAAAAGTCATTACATCTTGAACTAGTGAGAATGGAACTTCTAAGCATTAAACTTTTGATTCACCTAAAGTTGTAATAGGATCGGCTTACTACAAAGGCAATCAAAATGCACAACTGCTATTATTCCTTTTCTCCATTCAACGATCAGACACTTAAACAATCATGTTGAAGTTATAATAAGAATGACCCTTAGGTCAAAAGCTAAGTTTCGAGCACTGAGTAGCCACTTATTGAGCACAAAGCATTATACGTCCATGCTTAATAACATCCTTATTATGGAAACTCCTAAGTCGTGGTTGTCAATAAAAATAAGAACTCTTATGGCAATTGAGCAGACAGTAAAAAGAATGTTCAACATTAGATATTGAGCTTAACACACTACAGATTATGAGCGATGCTAACATTAAAAGAATGAGTCTTCAGTAAGGTTAATTCTCAAATTCTAAGGGGAGTGTTTAGTTTCAAGCATCAAGCACTAACTTTTTTGAGCATCGAACATCCGAGCAATGAACACCGGCATTGAGTTCCTACTGAGCTCCAAGTATTGAGCTTCAATACATCCAAACCTGAAAAATCCAGGTTTGACTCCCAATTATCAAATTTTAGACACCTGGGTTCGAATTTGAGTTTAAGTTTCGATTTTATTCTAAGATAAAAAGAGCAAAAAGCTCTAGTCACCTGTTGAACCATGCACACCTCCAGTACCAAGTTTATAAGCTTCGAATATCGAACATCAAACAAATACTGGATACCAACTTCATGAGCACTCAGACTCCGAGCATCGAATAACAAAATTCCAAGACAATTTATCACCCCAGTTCACTATTCTCTAGCTTATGGGAGTCTTAGAGCACACCATCTTGAAGCAGCTACCTCACCGTCAAATTTTTTAGTTTAAAAAAAACATGAAAGCACTATAAGAGAGATAAAAGCTGAGAGTCTATGCCAACTAAAGTAAACACTGAAGAAGCACAAAGCTCCAAGCATCAAGCTTTGAATTACCGAGTCATCCGAGTATTGAAGAATTAAAAAACCTGATTCTGGTTCCCAGTTCTGACTTTATTTAGAACAAAGTGCCGAACATCAAAACCTTGGATATTCAAGTATCGACCTCAAATGAGCATCCACTACTAAACACTGACTTCATGGGCATTCAGACTCCCAGTAACAAGTAACAAATCCTAGTTAATCTTCAAAAGATAAGTTTCTCTCTTAAATCATTTGATTATTTATTTTCATACAACATCTATAACGAAAGCACATTTACACCTCTATTTGAAGATGCATGCTCATGAAAATGATTATATTATTACACATGATATTTGTATATCTACATGAACACTGAAGACTCATCGAGATAAGTCTTTTATTTATTATTTATTTTATTAGAGTAATCATGACTTATTGCATAAAAATATTAATATATTTATATATGCACACTTATAAAAATAAAGATCCACCGTATTATAGCTCTGTGCGTAGAAATTTGAAAAACATGTAATAATCATGTTAGTATATATTCATCAAGATTTGACAATTAATTATTGAGGGAGATCAAACAATCCTAAGATTCTCGCTCTTTTATTATTTATTATTACAGTTAAATAATACAAGCATAGATACTACTTTGAGCATCTTAATGACAATACTCATAATTGTCAACGACAAAAAATAATGGCCTTTGGGAACTTGATCCAGTTGTTAATTTTGGAGCAGTATATTTGGATAGTATATTTTCATAAAGCTAGACATAAAATGCCAATGAATTAAATACATGCAAACTTGGGCAGTACATGACACTAAATTAAAGCTTAAATATTCAATTTTACATAAGCAAAATTCATGGCAGCATTTGCAAAGTCGTTCAAGCAAAGCACAAAACAAACATAAATATTTGTTAAACTTAAAGTGAGACAAGAAGCCATAAGAGATAAGTTTCCCTTCTCAATTATGTATTTTTAATCATTTATTTTCACATCTTATTCTTATATGAATAAATACAGTTTGACATACAAGCATGCTTACACATCTACAAATAAATGATCGTCCATAAATACATGATTATTATCCATGCAAAATACACATCAATTATACTGATATATTTATTATATGAATCCTAACCATCAATTGAGATCAATTAAATAATCCTACATTGTTGTTCTTTTGTCTATCATTATAAATAGGAAAAATATATTTACAAGCTACAAGCAACACTAATGTAAACAAGCACTCATTCATGCTCAGACAACAAATGATGGCCCCTCAAGTTGTTTTATAACACTGAGGTTCCAAGCATGGAAGCCTCGAGTCATAGCATTGAGCATCTAAGTTTAGTGACTGAAGCTGGTAGCCTCAGATCGCTTCTATATTTCTAATGTTCTGAGCATGTAAGTCTCGAGTCATAGCACCAAGTATCTAAGCCTCGAATATCTAAGTCCAGCAACAGAAGCTGGCACCCTCAGGTCGCTTCTATAGTACTAAGGTTCTAAGCATGTAAGCCTTGAGTCATAGTACCAAGCATTTAAGCCTCAAGCATCTAAAGTCTAGTGACTAAAGCTGGCACCCTTAGGTCACTTTGATGCTCCAAAGTTATATGGCACCCGGACCACACTTTTAAAGCACCGAGCATTAAAACTCTAGCGACAACTGGTTCCGCTAAGTTGTCTTCATACTGGCAGGTTAATCCTTCACATTGAGAATTTTTATTGCAGGTTCTATGCACGCAAGTCCAGCTGGCACTTCAACTATGTCTTAACATGATGGTTATAAGACTCAGTACGAAGCCTCATTTTTTCCTATGACCGAGGCTAGCCATCTCAGTTCACCATTCCATATAAAATACAATGACATTTTCCATCATCTTATAAACCTAAATACGTCAAACATAAATATCCGAACATACTTTTAGGGGAGACTTTTGATACCTCATATCAGTATCTATAGGCCGCTGTTTTGTTCGTGCACCCAAGTGTTGGCAACCACGACACCATGTGAGCTTGAAGCTCATAAGGAAAAACATAATGTGTTTAGGGCCCAAAACAGAGATGGATTTGCCACCTGGATGAAAGCTGAGATACACTGTATAGCAATTGGATTCCACAGAGGTTCCTAGAAGCTGTCATCAGATATCGGGTTCGAAAATTGGGTATGGGCTTTTAGAATGCCCACCAACCTTGTGGTTAGCCTCTATGTGTGTTTTGTATTTTATTACCTTTAATTATTAAATTATTTCCTTATTAACATGCTAATCACGATTGGTTTTCAAATTTTAGATTTTATCCAAAGTTTGCACATTAGTCCCATTTCTTATTTGGAATAAATAAACATAAAAATACTGAAAATAAACCATACATAAACCAAAAATAAACTAAAAATAAACTAATTAATTATACAAATTAAAAACTTCTAAAAAATTAGCAAAATAATCATTTAGTGATGAAAGAATCACCAAATAATTCCTGCAATAAATATAAATTAGTTCTATCTCACAATAATAACAATATCTACAAATAATCAACAAATAATATTCATAAAAATAATAAAAAAATAAACTCATAAATAGTCCATTAAATAACACAATAATATAACATGGAAACAATATTGATCAAACATGGTAATTATGCATAAAATCAAGAAATATAATAGGTTAGACAAGAAAATCATGCCAAACATGCAAGATAATAGGTGAAAATCAAAACAAAAACAGGCAGAATGCTGGTTAAGGGGCAACACCCCTTCAAAGAGGCGTCGCCCTTGACTAGGAGGCAATGACACCATTTCCTTATCATGAAGGGGCGACGTCTTTATAAAGAGACGTCAGCTCTTCAACAAGGACAGAGAGAGACTACATTTCTTAGATCTTAAAAAACTCAACGATCATGCAAATAAATAAGAAACTGACGCGAATATACAATAATCAATATTCAGTTTCTCATACAATCATGCTTCATATGTGACTTTAAATAAGCAATAAAATTCAAAAATACAAACACAAAAGTAATGAATCAATACTTTTAATGAAAACAAAGGACTTAGAGCTTAAAAAGGGGGAAGCTTACTGACTTGGACGTGCTTAATGCTCTTAACTAAGCCCTTAGAGTTTTGTTGACTAATTTGAGGCTTTGAATGCAAGAGAAATTCCTTTCCTTCTCTAAGAAATCAAATTCTTTAGTTTCCTAAGGTTTCTCCTTCGTCTTCCTTTCTTCTCTTTTTTTCTTTTACTTCTCTCCTTTTGTCATTTTTTTCAAACTTTTTTTTTTAGTTACTAATCTTCAAATTCCTAACCTACCTCTCATGCCCCTACACCTTTCTTTTAAGGCCTCTCACCCTCTTCCCTTACCTTTTTTCATTCCCCATGCTCTTTTTTTTGCTTTTTTCCTTTCTTTTACGTCCAAAAATGACCAACTCTTCAGCAGGTGAGCCTTCAACCACTACTATTAAAGGCATTTAATGCTGCAGAGAATGGGTGTGAAGAGGCGCCGCCTCATGATGCCTAGGGTGAAGAGGCGATGCCTCTTCAATAAGGCGATCGCCTATTTTCCTGGACCAGGTTAAGGACTTTTAGGCCAAGAGGTGATGGGCTTAGGCTTGGGCTCAGTATTGGGCTTGGATAAGGTGTTTTTGGGCTTAACTTAGTGTTTGAGCTTTTCGAGTCAATTTTAGAGAAGTCTTGGGCTCCCTTTGCATTCAAAACTCAAACTCTTGGGCTCCCTTTGCATTCAAAACTCAAACTTTCTCATCATAGAGCTTTCGTTGTGGGTCGATTAAACTAATAGTGTCCTCAGTTTATACCCTTGGTTTTTAAAAAAATTGAATTTTCTGAAAATAATTTTTTGAAAAAGCAATATGCACATCAAATAATAAAGAACAAGAACTACATACCTGACCTATGAGTCTTCACTCGGGCTGTCAGCCTTGGGAATTCAAACCCAAGAGGTCGAACTTCATCTTCAAAACGTGACCGTGTTTCTTAGGTTTTCCTAGCTCGATTAGCCACTCATTAACAAATTTATCATGAACCTCAAGCATGGCCCAATCTTCACTCAGCAGAGATAGAAAAGAAATGTAGTCGTGATCCTTGGGTTAAGCTAACTCAATCAGCTACTTATTATAAATTTGGCATGATTCCCAAATTTTCCTGGCTCAAGAAGTCACTCAGTAGAAGAGATTAAATGTAACTATGTTTCTCGGGTTTTCCTAGCCCGATCAGTTACTCATTATAGTTTGGCGTGAATCTTGAGCATGGCCCAACCTCCACTCAATAAAAAGAGATGAAACATAACCATGTTCCTCAAGTTTTCCTAGCCCGATCAGTTACTCATTATAGTTTGGCATGAATCTTGAGCATGGCCTAACATCCACTCAGTAAAAAGAGATGAAACGTAATCGTGTTCCTTGGGTTTTCCTAGCCGATCAATTAGTCATTATAGTTTGGAGTGAATCTTAAGCATGGCCCAACCTCTACTCGGTAAAAAGAGAAATGCACTTCAGGGATTCAAACTTGACCAAACACCTCTTGAGATGCGCACTTCAAGGATTTGAACCCGATTAAATGTTTGTTCTTTTATGCACTTTAGGGATTCAAACCCGAGCAGACACTTATTCTTCCGCGTACTTTAGGGATTCAAACCTGACCAGAAGCTTGTTCTTTTGCATACGTCAGGGATTCAAACCTGACCAGACACTTATTCTTCCTGATGCTTCAATCATAATATTCTTTTCCAAAGATTAATCTTGAGATATACCCGAGCAGTGATATAGAAATTCTCATTTGTTTTTTTTAAATGAGCCATGGGTCATTCTATGTTTTATTTCACCAAGTGGGCCTTACCCTCTTCTCCTTATCTTCCTTTCTTTTAATTTTCCTCTTCTACCCTAATCATATAAATTCTCACTTTCTCTTTCAAGGGTCACTTTCATCTTTTAAATTCTCTATTTTTACCTTTTTCTCTCTTTTTTCTTTCTTCCTCATTCTCTATATTCTCTGACATGGACATTGCATCAACCCTAGATTTGCCCCTGTGAGACCCTGTGACACCTATAGTGCATCCCTCTTAGAATTTTAAGCTCAATATCGAAGACGAGATCCCTCTATTTGCGGACGTGCAATCCTATATCTATGGCTTGGCCACCGACGAGGTTAGTACCTAATTTCTTTAATTTTTTTCCTACAAATATCATTAAATAACACAGGTTACTGTTCATAAATACAAGTTTATCAATTTAATCGAAAGAAATTGAATTTTATGGATTGAAAATTGAGATATTAAATCATTCTGTCAAATTACTATTATAAAAAGGCATCGCCTCTTCGAAGAGGCAATCACTTCTTCATAAAGAGGCATTCGCCTCTTCAAGTACAATGAGGTGATCGCCTCCACATTAGGAGGTGATCACCTCTTTGATAGAGGCGTTTGCCTCAGCAAGAGGATTTGGCAAAAAATTGAAATTTTATTGCATAAAATGACAATTATACTCCCTATTTTACTCCCTTAGCTCGATGCCCACACCCTCAAGGGTGCTGGGAACTTTAGCAGTTTGTGCATTTGGTACAATGAGCTTTCTGAGGCTGTACAGATTCAGATTCATGATACCAACTTCTCTGACTTTATTCTAGCACTCCCAGCAAAACAGGAGCATATAGACTACCAACCCTTACATGCCTTGATGAAGAGGTGGTCTAACACCACCCCCATATTTCATCTTCCTTTTGAGGAGTTCACCTTGGACTCGGTGGCCTTTTCCGTAGTTACTGGCATCGCTTGTGCTAGGGATTCTGTTCCTTTCGATGCCAGCCTCCACTAGTTATCTCTTGACCATATTGCTTTCATCAAGTGTCTTCTTAGGACGGTCTAAGACATGAAGGGGACCCACACAATAAAGCTCGAGTCGATTAGAAGCTTCTACACCCATGTTAGAGTTGAAGCGGCCACTACACCCCTACAGATCAATCAGGTGGTGCATGCTTTCCTCATTTATCTACTGGGCACCATGCTCTTTGTCGACACAGCCAGCTTCATGGAATTAAGCTTTTTGATGCCTTTAAGGGATCTAGATTTGGTGGCAACTTATGATTGGGGCAGTTGTGCCTTAGCATATCTTTATAGGAGCATGGATGAGCTAGTATGCAAAGCTAGGCAACTCTATGATTTTCGACATGCCATACTGGTATTTTACTTTCTCTTCTCCCTTTATATTCCATCTCAACTGTTACTATCTGATTTCACTGACAACCCTTTGCTTTTTTTGCAAGACTGGGATCTGGAGCTGGAGTTGGAGTTGATAGTGGGGATTACCAGGGTCCGTGACACTCCCTTCCCTATAATGGCAAAGTGGGGTCCTAATCAAGCCTGGAGGAGGCATGTGGCTCATGTTCATATCCATCACGAGCGGCTGAACACGCTTACTTACGATGAGGTAAGTACCTACAAATGTAAATAGAATTAGTAATAAATTTATTAATTACATTCATCCACTTACTTTTTTATCCGTGTAGCTATGTCCAGACTTGTGGGGCCTGGTGGAAGTAGGCTATGATTCACTCTATCCCTCTATCTAGGAAGAGGGTTTTTCTTAGAGGCCGTGATTATAGAGTTTGGTTCCTCGGGGAAAGGATACATTAGTGGCGGTCAGGTGCCTGAGTAAAGCATCCACCTCTTGCTCCTCCCCAGTATTTTCTAGGCACATGAGTTAGAGGGAGATGAGCTGGATCACACCCTGCAGGGAGAGGATGCCATAGACTATTGCAAGCAGAGGAAGTCTCGCTATGTGGACTTTACAGGGGCTCATCTTCTATAGTGAGTGCCTCTTTCTGCACCTGCACTTCACATGAGCATGCAATGTTTTATTTTACTTATTTTATATTTACTTACAAATTTTGTTCCCTGATTTATCTTTTATCATTTAGGCAGCTCCTAGGGAACCTACTCCTCGCCTTAGGCCCTCTACATAAGAGAGGCCTTATCAACTCTTATGCATCAATCCTGGTGGTAAGGGTTCTTCTTCTAAGGCGCCTTCCTCGACAGATCCTTCCAGTTCTCGGTCCCAGGTAGTGGTCGGCAGACTCATTGCTACTCTTGATCTCCTGACTCATTATTGGGTGCCTTCTGGTGAGCTCTTTCATTAATTTTTGACATTGGATATGACTCTGAAGACAACATTCTTCCTAGAGACTACTACCCATGTAAGTTTCCTTCTTTCATAACTGTGTTCTCAAGTCTTATGAAACATGGTTAATTCTAACATTATCAATGGAACATATACCTCGAGATCATAGGGGGTATATATACCGAGTGATTGAGGCCCACAGGGACTTCCTATTGCAGGTGACTTAGTAGTGGAAGGTAAACACAAAATATGTTTTTATTTCTACATATATGCCTGCTTTCATGATTTCTCACCTTTTATTATGCTTTGATAGGATTGAGATGAAGCTAGTTAGGCTAGGATCACTACCCTTGTTGCCCAGCTTGTCGCTCTTCAGGTCGAGGGCGATGAGGAGGAGGGGGTAGCTGACGAGGAGTTTGAGGATAGCAGCGATGATGATGGGACTGACCCTATTGATGCTTCTGCAGATGAGCCAGCTGATGAAGAGACCGATGAGTTTAAGAGTGATGAGTAGAGAGGACCCTCTAGAGATTTTTGCTAGCATAAGTGTGTTCTGTCTAGAAATATTGAACGCTTTACACTGTCGTCCTCTTATTATCTGAATTGATTTTTTTTTATTATTATTATTACGCCTTTATATTTTGCACTGGATGGATGAGAATTGTGGCTTTTACACTCAATTTTTAGTAAAATTTTGAATGAATGGAGGCCTTTTTATTTCTAAAACTCTCTGCTCTGCCTTTATATATACAACCCAGAGAATTTCCAGCGATGTGAAGACTTGTTCTGTATGTCGTAGAGGCATCGCCTCTTTGAAAGGGCATCACATCTATGTGAAGAGGCGATAGATCATTCGTCTTTTCTCATTGAGGCATCACTTGAACGTAGAGGTTATTGCCTCTATAAGCCTATCCTGCAGCTATAAAAACCCCCCCCCCCAAATCTTCTTTAAAATCCCTAATTTCTTCATCTCGCCACTTCCCTTTATTCTTCTCTCCTAAATAGCATTCTACCCCTAATTATGATTGAGAGAAGCTTGAAACAGCTATAATTGATTCTGAAAAGTTTGGATGGTGGATCATGGGCTAGAATAGAGTCATTTCACCTATCCTCCTTCTAATCTCTGCATGTTAAGAAGATCAACTTCTCATTTCTCCACATTCTTGCTCAGTTTTGGGATCCTCAAAGACATGTTTTCCAGTTCAACATAGTAAAGATTTGCCCCCTACTAGAAAATTTAAAGCTATCTTGGGCTCCTAAATAGATTCTACTCAACAGATTATCGTTCCTTCAGTTGCAACCTCGAATTTGCACACCATTCAATATCAAATGGCAAGGTTGTTCAATATGTCCCCTCAGTCCTCTCTTCGCTATATTTTTAGCAATGAAATCCTGATAAGCCTTTTTATGGAAACTATAGTGGTTGTAGATAGTAGCAAGGTTCCCTGGCCTTGAATGATAGTACTTTGCATGTATGCTAAGTTCTTGTTAGTTTCCCCCTCTGGCAACTATGACCCAAAGATCCTTCGTGTTTTGGACCAAGTGGAGAGTGGATTGAACCCTTTCCCTCTCATTCTAGCTGATACTATCATTAGACTTGATAACTTCTCCGAGACCAAGAAATTCTCTAGGAGTTCTTTTCTATTGGAGGTGAGTCTTTTCTTCCTCTTACCATCTTCCACTTTCCATCATTCTTACCCATTTTTCATTTCTGTAAGCTTGGTTATAAGAGAAATTGAGGTTGCTCGAACCACCTAGAGACATTGCTCACTATAAGGCCAAATACTATCGCACTAAGAGACTTCATCCTATCCCAGAAGATGCTCACAACTGGTTGTCTACATTCCCTAATACTCTGATTCAGTGGATGTGCCCATGGTGGAGACTGCAACACATGACCTCTAGTTTTACACCTACTGTATTCTTTTGGCCGGCCTCCATTACGCCACCCTCTACGATCCAGCCCAACTTTATAGGCAATATGGATAGAAACAGCAGATTGTGGAATTAGTGCATGAGTTTAAACCAGGGCCTCTTTCTCAGAACTTTCTAAACAATCTAGTTGCTACTTGGCCTCATAGAATCATCCAAAGGTTCATTGATTATAGTGGAGATCAATCTACTGATGACTAGTACAAGGCATGGATTCAACTACAACAAGTAGAAAATGATGAATTTATAAGAAACAGAAGGACAATGGCATTACAGGCATCAAGTGCCCAGGGGAGTCACAAGAGAAGCAAATGATATTAGTTTGGTTTATGAAATTTAGTCTTTTTATATACTTTCTTGCCATATAGGATTGTGCTTAAAAATTGATTGAATCATGTAAGACTAGAAGTAATGATGTAGCTTCTTTATTGCCTAAATTACAGCTAAACAGGTTCTTTCTACTAGACTATAATTGGCTTCATAGGGTAGAAACTTCTTACTCGGATAATATACAACATGTTTGACTCTCCCTTCTCCTTTTTGAGCCAACATTGCACCAATCATATGTTTCTCTATAGCTAAGTATAGAATTAAGGGCTTCCCTGGTCTTAGCAATTGTAACACTGGAGGATTCATCAAATATTGTTTAATAGTTTTAAAGCCTTGTTGACACTTGTCATCCCAGATGATTGACTGATTTTTCTTTAAGAGCTTGAAGATTGGCTCATAAATGGTAGTCAGTTTGGCTATGAACCTGCTCATGTACTGTAGCCTTCCTATAAACCCTCTGACTTCTTTCTCACTCTTTGGTGCAGGCATTTCTTTGATTGCTCTGACTTTGTCTGAATCCACCTCTATGCCTTCATGAGAAGTCGTCCATAAAGGAGTACATAGCGCTAGAAGCTGCACTATTGACTAAGGTGTCAATGTATGGTAAAGGAAAATCATCCTTTGGACAAACCTTGTTCAAGTCCCTATAGTCCATAGACATCCTAACTTTACCATCTTTCTTGGGAACTGGGACTATGTTAGCCAGCCACTAGGTATCATTTACCATTTCTAGGAACTTTACTTTTAGTTGTTTTTCTACTTCCTCTTTAATTAGGAGAGCCCATTCTGGCCTTAATCTTCTTTTCTTCTACTTTATAGGTGTGATATGAGAATAAATGGGAATCCTGTGTTCCACAATCTCTCTTTCGATCCCAAGCATATCCTTAAAGCCCCAAGCAAATACTTTTTATCTTCTTTTAAGAGTTTCTTTCATTTTTTTCCCCTTCATCAGGAGTTAAGTCAAAAGCAATAAGTATATTTCTAGGTTATCACTTCTACCTAGATTAAATGATTTAGTTTTCACTGAATTAATGTCAAATATATGCATAAAATGATCATCACACACAACATAACCATTAGGAAAGCATAATCAGACTTCATCACATTAAGATTAGAAAGAAAAATGTCATCAGTCTCAAATAAATTAGAAATAGAAAAGTCAAGGTCATTATAGAAAACATCCATAATAGAATCAAAGATAAAGGCTTTGAAGTTAAATTCCTCTTCCTGGTCAACAGCATCCTTCAGCTCCACTGTGAGAATGTCCCCCTTCGATTCCGAAGTCAGTACCAGCTCTTTTACCATAGGTTCTTTAACAACAGATTCTTTGATCCCAACCACATATTCCGTGAAGATTTTGAACCTGGGGACCAGCTTCTTAACAATCATCAAAGGCTCAAGAGCTCCTTGATAGGGGTAATTGGCACCTCCCTCTACAAATGTTTCCTAAAGCATCTTCTTCTTTGGCTTAGCCTTAATTCTGTTCTTCTTAGACTTACCCTCAACCTCTTCTTCTTCATCAGTCTCATCTTCCCCTAGATATCCTACCTCATACTTCAAGATCAGTACCTTAGGTTCAATGAATTCTAGTGGGCTTTGCTAATTCTTCCCTAATCTTATCCCAAGCATGAACTACATGCTCTTCATCAAACTGACAATCTTCGGGCTTAGTTCGTCTTTATAAATCATGCAAACTTTAAAACTCGGGCTATTCGGGATCTCAATAGGAGCTAATTTCAATACAACAACTGCAGCCTCTATTTCAGCCGTTATAGTAACCACCCTTCCTTCATGTGAAAATTTAATCTTTTAATAAATAGTAGATGGCACTCCCCTCAAAGGATGGAACCATGGTCTCCCTAGAAGAATAGCAAAGGTGATTGGAATATCTATCACATAGAGGTTAAACCAAACTTTAAAAGGTCCAATCTTGACTAAAGCCAAAAAAGTTCCTTTAACTGGCCTTTTCGTATCATTATAAGCCTTTATGACTACATCGAAGGGCTTCAAATCAGCTACTATCAAGCCCAGCTTTAGTAGGATCTTCAGAGGATATACATTAATGGCTGACCCATTATCGACCATAACACAACATATCAATTTACCTTTTACTTCAAGCCTTAATGAATAAGGCTTTACTGTGATCCATTCCTTCCAAAGGTAGATCATAATCTGTGAAAACAATTACCCCCTGAGGGCTTTCAGTCAATGAGTCCACCATTTGCTCTAGAGTGTGTGGCGAAGGTATCTTCTTATGATCAACAATCAAAACCAGTGCTTCCCGATGGGCCCGGGAGTTCATAAGCAGCTCCCAAATACTGGTAAGAGTTTTCTCATCTCTTTTGGCCTCAATAATCTCCTTAACTTTTTCATTTTTCTCTGATCCTTCTTTTGAACTACTTCCCCCTTTCTCTGCCTCAGCCTTTTTCACCTATTCCTCCCCCTCCTCTAATTTTTCAATGGATTGTGCTGCTTTCTTCTCATTGTTCTTCCACAGATCAACTACTCCTCCTTATTCATCGTCAAAACTTTAAATATCAAGCACATTTACATGAGACTCAATGGCTTGTTGTCTCAAATTCAGGTCTTTTGGTTATCATTTTTTTAGTATGGGTACGATGTCAACAAAGGAATTAATGAATTGTTCCTCTGTTAAACCCATATTGATAATCAGGATACGGGGATTTAATGGTGGTACATTTCGGTAGTTGGGTAAAGGATTATTTTTGGGTGTTTGGTTTTCTGATTTTTGGATCAATTATTTTACTTGAATTGATCAAATCTTGAATCTCATATTTTAGGTAAGTGTAGCTTTATATACCATGCCCAATGTTCTAGTGGTACTTATAGTATAGTTTTGGGTCAGCATTTAGGAAAGGAGGTCATTTAGGTAAGGGTTGTAGAAGGTTATTCTCAATTAGTTTTTCTATGACTTTTGATAGGGGTCTTCCCAAATTAGAAAACCTTTGGGACTATTTGACTCTGTTGATCTATATATTACTGCTTGGCCTAACTCTATTGCCAGATCCAAACCCTTCTCTGTTCACAGATCTTCCACTAAAGAACTTCTTTTCTTATGCAAGGTTTAATTCTTTTTGTACTCCAAACCTATATAACTCCTCGAAGTTTCGAATCCTTAAATCCTTTAACTTCTTAGAGAGAGGGAGCACACATCCTTCTATGGCTATTACCAGCTGATCAGATTCTATGAGTCATTACTTCATCTGTGCTAATTTTGCTCTCCACCTGACTAAATAATCTGTAAAAGATTCATTGAACTTCAGCTTCACATTCTGTAACTCTCTTAGAGAAGCATCCATCTGAATGTTGAAACTATACTACTTGATAAATGCAGCATATAATTCCTCCTAATCAGCTTGAACATTGGATTCTAGATCGTAATCTGATGGGTGCTCCTTCTAGAGATAGAGGGAATTGCTTCACAATCTATGCTTTAGTCAGTTCAATCATCTTCATGGGGGTCACATACTGCTTTAAATGAAGGTGGGGCTCCTCTATGCCAGTGAACTTCTTTATGCTAGGGAATTTGAACTTCCATGGTAAGGGATCATCATCCTTATCCAGGCTCAGCTCAGAATAGCTCATTGGGGCATCGATCCATTTTTTCTTCATCATCAACTATATTTGAGTCATAGATTTGATAAGGTCTTTAGCCCAATCTGGCTTCTTTACATTTCTTGGGGTATCCTCTTTCTGACGGATAACAAGTTCTGCCAATATTGTCTGCTAATCATCCTCTACCTCTTGCCTTTTAGGAACCTCAGCATCCAAATCAAAAGGTCGAGGTTAAAGTGCTGGTGGTTGGGGCACTGCTAACTGAGGTGTTGGTGGTTCTCCTCTACCTGTACCCATCATTTCCTTCATAATTTCTCTCATAATCGCCCTGGTTTGTTCGACCATTTTAGCTTTCAACTGTTCTTTGAAGGCATCAGCATAAAATTTTTCCATATTGATCTCTCTACGGATTCTAACCAGGCAGCCGATATCAGATTGCTTCCAACTGGCAGACTATTGTGGATTTATATTTGCAACCATAGGGGGTTAGAAACATGTATGACATGTATGCATGAAATGCAAACCTAATGGTAAGAAGAAAAAAAAACATATATGCACATTTCAGAGGACAAAAATAAAAAGATCTCTAACAATATCTCCACCTTTATTTCTCCTACACACGTGTTCAATGGCGAGTTCCTTGTCCTAGGATTTTTGTTCTGGGTTTTGATTATCAACGTGGAATAATAAAATCGATAGATGCAAGATAACTCTCAAGATGGTACAAATAAGTGGCAATTCCTCCAAATAATTCTAAAGTTTATTTTAAATGGGCAAAGAATGATATCGAAGGAACACCTCGTCAAGATCCCTTTGAAATGGGTTAATAATAGGCATGAGAGGCCCATCTTTTCAAGGTTTATTTATGATGGGCTTAGGCCTTATTTAAAGGATTACCATATGGCATAAAACACATGCATATGGAAAAAATCCTAATGGAAATTGCTAGGTCATTCATTACATGAGCTGAGTCTTGGAAAATAAGCTTCAGCTCCCACAGCTCTATACATCCATTACATCTCCCCACCCAAGGGTCCGTGTAATGTGGATAGGTACGTGTTGTGAGTGACAATAATAAAATACCTCACCACTAAGTTTGAGTAAAACATAGGCAGCAAAACAAAGACTATACCAGTTTATTTAGGACTTGGAGTGCATTGTGTGGATATGTGTAATGAATGCAAAATTTGCGAAGGGAATAAAGAAATAATCAAAGATGATAAATTACAAAACACTTAGAAGCAGTTTCTCTATCCTTAGTGGAGTTGCCACTTTAGGCGGCAGTTTTGGTCATGCGCCCAAATGTTGGTGACCATAGCACTTTGCGAGCTTGAGGCTCATTAGGAAATACATAGTGGGCTTGGGGCCTAAAACAGAGATGGAGTTACCACCTGGATAAAAGTCGGGACATACTATACAATAATTAGATTCCACAGAGGTTCCCAGAAGCCATCATCAGAGACTGGGTTCAGAAACTGGGTATGGGCTTTTAGAATGCCCACTCAACCTTACGGTTGGCCTCCGTGTGTGTTTTTTTATTTTATTACCTTTTATTATTAAATTATTTCCTTATTAACATGCTAATCGCGATTGGTTTTCAAATTTTAGATTTTATTCTAAGTTTGCACATTAGTCCCATTTCATACTTATATTCCCGACATTCAATCACAAATAAAATAAAATAAATAAAAATAATTTATAACTATTCATTCTAAATAAAAGGGATAGGGATTAAGGATTACAATGTTTGGTATAACTAAACATAAAAATATTGAAAATAAATCATACATAAACTAAAAATAAATTGAAAAGAAACTAATTAATTATACAAATTAAAAACTTCTAAAAAAATTAACAAAATAATCATTTAGTGATGAAAGAATCACCAAATGATTCCTGCAACAAATATAAATTAGTTCTATCTCATAACAACATCAATATTTACAAATAATAGTCACAAAAATATTAAAAAAAATAAACTCATAAATAGTCCATTAAATAACACAATAATATAACATGAAAACAATATTGATCAAACATGGTAATCATGCATAAAATCAAGAAATATAATAGATTAGATAAAGAAATCATGCCAAACACGCAGGATAATAGCTGAAAATCAAGACAGAAACAGGTAGAATGCTGGTGAAGGGGCGATGCCACTGTCAACTTATCATGAAGGGGTGACGTCTCTATGAAGAGATGTTGCCACTTTAACAAGGATAGAGACAGACTACATTTCTTAGATTTTAAGAAACTCAACGATCATGCAAATAAATAAGAAACTAACGCGAATATAGAATAATCAATATTCAGTTTCTCATACAATCATGCTTCATATATGACTTTAAATAAGCAATAAAATTCGAGAATACAAACACGAAAGTAATGAATCAATACTTTTAATGAAAACAAAGGACTTAAAGCTTAAGAAGGGGGAAGCTTACTGACTTGGACGTACTTGATGCTCCTAACTAAACTCTTAGAGGTTTGTTGACTGATTTGAGACTTTGAATGCAAGAGAAAATCCTTTCCTTCTCCAAGAAATCAAAGTCTTTAGCTTCCTAAGTCTTCTCCTTCTTCTTCCTTTCTTCTCTTCTCTTCATTTACTTCTCTCCTTCTGTCCTTTTTTCAGACTTTTTTTTTAGTTGTTAATCTTCAAATTCCTAACCTCCCTCACGTGCCCGTACACCTTTCTTTTAAGGCCTCTCACCCTCTCCCTTTTTCAATTTCCCAAAAACCATTCTCACCCTCTCCCCTTACCTTTTTTCATTCCCCATGCTCTTTTTTCTGTTTTTTTCCTTTCTTTTACGTCAAAAAATGACTAACTCTTTAGTAGGTGAGCCTCCAACTACTGTCATTAATGACATTTAATGCTACAGAGAGTGGGTGTGAAGAGGCACCGCCTCACCGATGCCCAAGGTAAAGAGGCGATCGCTTCTTTGCTTGGGCTAGGTTAAGGCCTTTTAGGCCAAGAGGCGATAGGCTTGGGCTTTGGCTCGGTTTTGGGGTTGGATAGGGTATTTTTGGGCTTAGCTTAGTGTTTGGGCTTTTCGAGTCGATTTTAGAGAAGTATCGGGCTCTCCTTCCATTTAAAACTCAAACTTTCTCATCATCGGGCTTTCGTTGCGAGCCGATCAAAATGACGGTGTCTATAGTATCCTATTCTAATAAAGGTTATATTCCCCCAAAGAGGAGGATTACTTGAATAAAAAGAAAGTTTAATAAGAAAGTTTATTTCAATTAAGAAGATTACTCTACAAAGGAAGTCTACTTCTCTCCTAAACAAAGCAATCCTACAAGACTAAGAAATCATATTCCTAAAAGGTTTAAGCAATACCTTTTCCTATAAATATATCTCATATCATTCATTCTCATTCTCATATTCACTTATCTCCCATTCTCATCATACAACATCATCAAGATATCATTTCATCACTTCATCACCTTATCATACAAGCAATCATCATTTATTTTCTATTATATTTTACATTGCTCTTTATTATTATTTTTTCTCTATACGAATATTGACTTAAACTTTAGAGTGTATATGGGGGAAACCCCACCCGTTTACCCATTTTATCCGTCGATGTAGATTCCATAAGTAAAAAATATCAATTCGAAGTTATCAATAATCATTCGTATGAACATAAATATAATTTTAAGTGGGGATAAATTTTGAAAAACAACATCACAAAGCTTATAAAGAAATTATTAAATTTTAAACTTTAAAATTGACAATAAAAGAATTAAATTTATGAGATTGACAATGGCATGATATATATCCGTGCTTATTTAATTATCATGCAATGATTTTATGGATTTAAGGAGAAAAAATCTCATAGATAATTGCAAATCTGCATCAAAGTATATATATTTTCTTTCCTGTTGTTTTTTTTTTTCTACCATGTCAATTGCTGGGGCCGTGTATTCATCTAATCAAATTCAATCAACTTCACTATTTTATACGTCCGAGAGAGAAGCAACAAAAGAAATAGAACTGCAAAACTTCAGTACTCGTAGTTGTGGTGGTAAGTCAAAATTTAAAAATGTGCAAAAAATATTTTCAGTTTTGGCTAACTACAACAGCTACCTTGAATTATAATCTAATCAATAACATCAAATATTTTTGGTAAAATGCTAAATGTTTTACTTCTTGTAATAGTGGAATACTAGGATAGAATTTGATTAACGAAAGCCACATTTCATGAACTAAAATTCAAATATATATATTAGATAAAGTGTACTTATATTTATTCAACCTTGAACTCTAATTTTGGCCAATTTCTAGGGGATATATGTTATATAGAAACATTAAAGTTATTTTAAGATCTTACCTGATGGTTTAAAGTTTTAGTGTTTTCCACATGCACATATTAGAGTTCAAGGTTGATCTTGATCAAGAGATTTGTAATCATATTAAGAGTTTTGAGGACACAAAAGGTTATATGTATCATGATTTATAATGTCTGTAGTCTTTTTAGAAAATTAAAATGGTGCATATTTAAAAATATTTCATAATATAAATCTATAAAAATATTAACTATGGAAAATTAAGTAATTAAAGATCACAAGTTCAATCTCATAAAGGATAAAAATTTGATAATTTTTCAATAATATGAGTCGCTAATAACAAATTTTAGATTGAGTCTCAAATTTGGGAAGTAAATGATTAAGTTTTTAATAAAATCATTATCATTATTATTTGGATCCTTACATTTTCAATCTAGAAAATTTATAATTGACTTTATTATTGTTAGAAATTTTTAAAAAAATAAGTTGAAAATATAACAATTAGACTTTTACCTTAAAAATTCAAGTTAATATAATTCATAAAATTAATGTGGAATTAATTGTTTTTAACACGATCTCATGAATTTAATATGTGTAACAATAAAAGAAAAAATTTATATATATCATGACCAACAAGAAAGTGTTAATAAAAGATTCCATTTTCAGCTACAAATTTTTAAGTTGGAAGGATTGGAAACACATTAAATTTTTTATGAGAAAGAAGATAAAAAAGTATGATGTATTAAATTCAGTTAAGAGAAGATGCATGTTCTTCAAAGTCTGTTTCAAATTTCAACAGTTCTTAATTTTACAACAACTAATTACAGCTTAAATTTCGAAATTTAATTATACAGGGCCAACCCAACCACCTTCTTAGATGCAAACCCAAAAATAAAAAAATTCTGAAATATATTGAAGAAAACAACAATTCTCGAAAACTATCGTGGTGTTCTCTCCCTCTCCACCATTTAAGCTTCTAAATCATGATCACCACTCACAAAATGCACTAAACAATCCACTGGAGCAGAGTCTATTATATATGTTAAAGTGAAAAACCATCAAAGCATCAACAGACGGACCATGTTTCTGACTTTGCATCATCAAGCAATATTGAACTCATCATTTATTGAAGAAGGAAGATGAAGATGTACTGATCCGATCATTCTCTTCAATCATGTTACTGATACGCGAGGGCGAAAGGACAGCCATCAATAAGACTACGCCAAAGGTGAGAGACAATAATGAGGACAGAGTAAAGTGACGGTCAATGGCTACAACTCTTGTATACGGCAATTTCAGTGTATTCTACTGTGCCACGTTTGCAGCATCAATGACAAGGCATATGCCACATAAACAATCTGATGACGTTATGTAAAGGTAGATGACATGGCAAATGTCATGCGTAAAGAGAAGACATCGTGCTATAAATTATAGATAAATAGAATGGATAACGTAAACTAAACTATGTGTAAAATTAAGATGGTACGGTATTAGTCATGTAGACACAATCGATAAGATGGTTTGTGTCACATTAACAATTTATACGACGTAGTTAATAACATGTATACAGTGTGATTTATGTGATATAAGCCACGTAGACAGTGTTGATGATATGGGCTTATGCCACCTTGAAATGTTGATGACATGGCTTAAGCCACGTGTACTTGAGAATGACATGAGTCTATGCCACATTGACATGTTGTTGATGTGGCTTAAGCTGCATGTATTGAATGATGATATGGCCTGTGCTATATAGGCAGTGTTGGAGGACATGGTGTTTGCCACGTGGATGGTGCAGATTACATGACGAGTGCTGTGTAGGCATCAGCAGATGATGTGGTGTATGCCATGTGGCTTATGCTGTGTAGACTAGCTGATGAGATGGATTATACCACGTGGACTTATATATGACGCGCATATGGCACATGGTCATGCAGATGACGTGGAATTTCCATGCATTTAGATGGGCCGAGGTGGCATATGCCATGTTGTGATGTTTACTAATTATTAGTCCATTTTGTAGGCCTGAGCCCAACAAGAGTAGGCCTTGTTTGGGGAATCAATGAGAAAATTTGAGGTTGTGGTGGGTTAACCGTAGTTATGTTAAATTAAAAAATGAAAAAAAAAAAAAAAAAAAGGTAGTGAGAGGGACCAATAAGCAAATCTGGAAAATTCCTCTTCGAACCGAGTAAATATATATATATATAAAGGACGCGACGGTGGCGCCGTGGCCTTCTTTTCTTTTCTCTTTTTTTTGGGTTTTATTTTTGATTTTTTCGTGGGTTTGTGGTTCTAGGGTTTTATTACTGGGGATTGGTATCACAGTAGAATACACTGAAATTGCCGTATTATTAATAATAATAGGTGTGCGGATTAGGATCGAAGTCGCGGGAATCGGGTGGGTGAAGTAAGTGTTAGGGCAGTGAATTGGAATTGGATGGGTACGGAGAGAAAGAGGAAGGTGAGCTTGTTCGACGTGGTGGACGAGACATCGGTCTCGGCAAAGATCACAAAAGCAAACGGAAACGGGGGAGGAGTGATTAATGTTGTTAACAACGGAAGCAGCAACAATTTAATAAACAGTTGGAATGGGAAGCCATTTTCGCAGAGGTACTATGAGATACTGGAGAAGAGGAAGACTTTGCCTGTCTGGCACCAAAAAGAGGAGTTCCTGTCGGTTTTGAAGAAAAATCAGGTCATTATTCTTGTTGGAGAGACTGGTAGCGGTAAAACCACTCAGGTTCGTCTCTTTTTAACCTTTTTCTTTTAAGATATATATAGTCATTTATTAATTGGATGTAGTAGTCATTTTTCATAATTTTCAAGATAAATTTGTAAATCTATAAAGTAATTTCTATTGCCAAATTGTTTGCTTTAACAGAAAGATGATAAAGAGTTTCAAAAATTGTAGGATATTGCTTCTTAGTAATTGTGCGATCTTGTTTTAACAGACTGGTCTTGTTTGTCTATATACTTGCTCTCATCATTTGACTGTACAAGTGCAAGGGTGATCTTACTTCTTAGTAATTGTGTTGAAAGATTCCTCACTTGACCATAAATGCCTCATTTTCATGTTTACAGATTCCTCAGTTCGTTTTGGAAGCTGTAGACATAGAGACACCAGATAAACGCAGGAAGATGATGATTGCGTGCACCCAGCCTCGTAGGGTTGCTGCAATGTCTGTTTCTCGACGAGTTGCTGAGGAGATGGATGTCAATATTGGTGAAGAGGTTGGTTATAGTATCCGTTTTGAAGACTGCAGCAGCGCTAAAACAGTTTTGAAGTGAGTAGTTGTCCGTAAAATATTTCTCTACCTATGTCTTTATGCCCCTTTTATTTGTACGGATTTTCAAGTGAGTTGTGCTTGGATTAAACATCTGCTGCTTGTTTGTGGCAGGTATTTAACCGATGGTATGCTTTTAAGAGAAGCAATGACCGATCCACTATTGGAGCGATACAAAGTAATTATCCTTGATGAAGCTCATGAAAGAACTTTGGCAACAGATGTGCTATTTGGGCTTCTTAAAGAAGTCCTGAGAAATAGATCTGACCTCAAGCTAGTTGTTATGAGTGCTACACTAGAGGCTGAGAAGTTTCAGGGTTATTTTAATAATGCACCTTTGATGCGGGTTCCTGGTAGGCTTCACCCGGTGGAGATTTTCTACACTCAGGAACCCGAAAGGGATTATCTTGAAGCAGCAATTCGGACGGTTGTTCAGATACACACTTGTGAACCTCATGGGGATATACTTGTTTTCCTCACAGGTGAGGAAGAGATAGAAGATGCATGCCGTAAGTTAACAAAAGAGATTTCAAATATGGGGGATCAGGTAGGGCCAGTGAAAGTAGTCCCGCTGTATTCAACTCTTCCACCAGCAATGCAGCAGAAAATTTTTGAACCTGCTCCGCCACCTTTGACTGAGGGTGGCCCTGCTGGAAGGAAGATTGTAGTGTCTACAAACATAGCAGAAACTTCTTTGACTATAGATGGCATAGTTTATGTTATTGACCCAGGTTTCGCTAAGCAAAAGGTCTATAACCCAAGAGTGCGCGTTGAGTCCTTGTTGGTGTCCCCAATATCAAAGGCAAGTGCTCACCAGAGGTCAGGGCGTGCTGGAAGAACACAGCCAGGCAAATGCTTTAGACTTTATACTGAGAGAAGCTTTCATCAAGATCTTCAGCCACAGACATATCCAGAAATACTGCGATCCAACCTTGCAAATACAGTTCTAACACTGAAAAAACTTGGAATTGATGATTTGGTTCATTTTGATTTTATGGATCCCCCTGCTCCTGAAACTTTAATGCGAGCATTGGAGATGCTAAATTATTTGGGAGCATTAGATGATGATGGGAACTTGACAAAGCTTGGGGAAATCATGAGCGAGTTTCCTTTAGATCCTCAGATGGGAAAGATGCTGGTTGTCAGTCCTGAATTCAACTGTTCAAATGAGATTCTATCAGTTTCTGCAATGCTTTCAGGTATGATCAGTTGCTATCATATTTCTTTGTATCTGTCTACAGTCTGGTCTAAATAACATAAGAATGTGCCATTGGGTTGCATTAAATTGAATGCACCCTTCATGTATGGTATGTGCACAGTTCTGTGCATGGTGTTTGTCATCTAACTGCATGTTTGTGTATGCAAGTATACATGCATGCAGTTAGAAGTTGGTGTGTCCAATTAGGTTGTCATCAGCCACTGTCTTGTATGGGTTCCATGCCCCCCGTTGGCATGCACCATCAGATTCTAAGTAAGTGCTGATGCAGATAGTTGCAGTTTCTCAGTATTATCTCATGAAGCAAATGGTGTGGTCTCGCCTGTATGCATCTGCTGACCTACAATGGGCCTCTTCTGTGATAACCAAATTCTTTCTTTAGTACCCAATTGCTTTGTCCGCCCTAGGGAGGCTCAAAAGGCTGCTGATGAAGCAAAAGCTAGGTTTGGGCACATAGATGGAGATCACCTGACGCTGTTGAATGTGTACCATGCATACAAGCAGAACAGTAAGTGCTTGCTCTTTTCTCTTTATTTTTAAAACTGTAATCTTTTGACTGTGTCATCATGTGTTCTTATTGCTTTTGGAATGGTTTGCAGATGAGGATCCATCTTGGTGCTACGAGAATTTTGTCAATCATCGGGCTCTCAAGGCTGCTGATAATGTCAGACAACAGCTTGTGCGCATCATGGCAAGGTTTAACCTAAAGTTATGCAGCACTGATTTCAACAGCCGTGACTACTATGTCAATATAAGAAAGGCTATGCTAGCTGGATATTTTATGCAGGTTGCTCACTTGGAACGTACTGGACACTACCTGACAGTGAAGGACAATCAGGTAACTTTGTTTTATTTTGATTGGATACTATGGGAGAGGACCTTATACAAGACTATTTCATTTTGCTAATTTATTTTGCAGGTGGTGCACTTACATCCGTCAAATTGTCTAGATCACAAGCCAGTGTGGGTTATTTACAATGAGTATGTCCTAACGAGCAGGAATTTTATTCGGACAGTGACAGACATTCGTGGTGAATGGTTAGTTTTTCTTTCCTGTTATTCATGTCTTATGATATAAACTGTTTGATGGTATTCCCCAAATATGTCCATTTTGGATCCTTTGCTAGATAATGTGCATAATTGAATTTCTTTTGCGTGCAGGCTAGTAGACATAGCACCACACTATTATGACTTGGAGAACTTTCCAAATTGTGAGGCCAAGGGAGTTCTTGAGAAGCTTTACAAGAAGCGGGAGAGAGAGAAGGAAGAGAGTAAGCACAAAAAATGAAATGTGCTCACTGGTGGATCTATTTAGTCATCCAAGATTTCTTCTCCAAGGACAATGTGAGATGGTGATTGTGAAATATCATGCTAAACGCCTCACTGGGTTTCCCTTTCACTTTAGCTCCTTGTATTTCTTGATATAGTAGATTTAGCCATCTTCCATTTTCTATTGTACCCTTAGCATTACACAATTATTATTGGATGTGGCGTCATTTGGTTTCAGGTTTTAGTTGAACACTTGATAAATGGAACATATTTGAATGTGGACAGGTTACCCTCTTCCCTAATATTTCGCACTCAAAAAGGATGTTGAATGATCTTGTGTTAAATGCTACAACCATTTCTCACGCTTTTTTGTTATTTTTTTTAATTGGATTACTCAATGAATTTTAGGCTCGTGTCACTTGATAAAATAAAATGATAAATAACAAAGTTATGCTTATAAAGGGGAGTGAAGTGTGCTCGCATTTCTGCATTACGCGTCAGGCCTTCCCCTTTTTCTGCTTAATTGTTTCCAGTTATTGACTGGCGCTTCAGCAATGGAGGGCTACGGTTTTCCCTTACTTGGGTAATGTTTCTCGCTTAGTGGTTTACAGCAATATGAGAATTTGTAGAATGTATTGTGCGTCTATGGATGTGATAGCCGTGGTAGCAACCGTAAATTCTAATTTGAAAGCTTACACGACAATGTCATGTTAATCCATTGCCCTCTTCCACTATGAATCTTTGACAACAGAATAGTTGTTTTTATTTTCTGGTGTAAATGTAGTCGTTGGCATTGGGAATGCATATTTTGAAAACTTCTGCTAATTCATCTAACATGATACATAGAAATATTATACATAATGAAATAGCACTGGACGAATATAACACTGCAAGATGACTCATTATACTTTTTGTCGTGCCAATTTTTTGTAAAGTTGATCAATTTCCACCTGCAAATCGTCACATTTACTTGTGAGTCTCTTATAAGAAGCACAGTCTTAAGTAAATATAACAACATAGGAGTTGTTGAATTTACCTGATAATAGCTGAGCAATTTATTTCTTTTCTTCTTCAATGTTGCAGTCACTAAATCTCTTTCCATGTCGAAAGGGCGAGACTCTAAAATCACTCCTCTTATACGTTCAAAGCCTCTCAGCTGGTTTTCACACATACAGGGAACGTAATTCAACATGATCAATTTGCAGCTTATATATTGAGAAAAGCTTAGTTTCAGTCTTGGCTTTTAAGGTTGTTGCCTAGGAACAAGCACTACCAGAATTTTTACAGGAGAAAAAAGAGCCCATTTCAAAACTCAGAAGGGACTACTAACCTTGTTTCTCTCAGCTGTGGACTTCAGTTCTGAGAGGACATATTCATGCAGTTGATCAAGAGAACAAAGTTCAGAGAATGAAACAGTGAATCCATTTAAATATGCCCATTTTTTTGTGTTATCCTCATGGAGTACAACTACCGCAACTAGCAGTGACTTGAAGCTGTCTCCGTAGACCCATATCTTCAGCCAAATGATTAAATAATTAAAGATCAATAGAACTTTATTAAAAGAGTGAAACGAAGCAGAAAAATATGCTTACATCTTCAACAATTGGAGTGATACCATAAATGTTTTCCAGGTGCTCAAGTGCAACGTATTCTCCTTGTGAAAGTTTAACAATATTTTTTTTCCTGTCGATGATCTTTACAACTCCATTTGGATGAATTTCACCGATGTCCCCTGAAGAGGCAAAAGAAGGAAACTTTAGAACATGAAATCATAAAAAATCTGTTTGTCAGGATAGGCTGCTTAACCTGTATGAAACCATCCATCTTTTATGGATTCTGTTGTTAGTTCATGATTCTTGTAGTACCCAGAAAACAGAGTCTTTCCTCTTACACAGATCTCACCACGAGAAGGATCCCCAAGCGGATCGTACCCCATCTCCGAAACCTCCTCGAGGCGCAACTCGTTGTATACACTTACAGACCCAACAGCACCCATCATGCACATTTCATCTGGAAAGCCAAGGGTGACTGGTCCACAGGTCTCTGTCAATCCTGAATGATAAGCCACATTGTCAATCATCCAATTTCTACAAAACCTGAAGAATATTTTTTTTTTTTAAAAGACGATTTCTGCCTATGGACAAACTCAAAAAATCAATTTCCACGTCAGTGTTTAAGATCAATGATATTGAACTAATTTTTTTAAAAGACGTTTCAACAACAATTTATTTTAGTTAAGAGTGCCATTTCTTTGATTTTCTAACATAATGTGCATCGTTGGCGCATATTTTTTTAATTACTGTTAGAATGCAGTTCTTTACCATAGCCTTGGAGCACAAAAGCACAGCAAGTGACCCGCAAGAATTCTTCCACTTCAGGGCTCAAGGGTGCAGCTCCAGAAACAATAAGTCGAAGACGACCGCCCAACTTAGCTTTGACCTAGTGAACAGGATTAAAAAATACTTTATGGACATAATCATGATAATTGTAAGGTAATAATGTTAAAATTGAATGCTCATAGCATTAAAGCTCCTATGACTTGTAAAGTCAAGTATACTGGACAAAAGATACTACAATGTTTGCAGCACAACAAATCATTGAGCTGATCTTTTCCGCTAGACTTTATACTAGGTTCATGGTAGACCACACAAATATAAATGCACTTATTTTTAGGATGTGTCCATTACATGTGAATTTGGGTCCGCATGGACTCACTCCAACTAAGAATTTCCGGGGTGGCCAAGGCATGTATACAAGTTGCTAGCAACTTGAGCAACTTCTTGGAGCTTGAAATTGAAATTCGACGATTCAATTTCTTTTTGCATAAATTCAGCATAGTGAATAGAATTTAAAGGCAAGAAGTTTCTTTTTTGAGCATGGAGGTGAAGGGGGAGAATGGATTCAAAACTTCCATCTCTTATAAGTGTTATGCTCGTAACGAAATGAAAAATCATTTCATCTTAGACAGGTTGGCCAAGTTTCTTTTTTTTGTATGAAAAACGAATATAATTAAGAAAATAACTTTTGTTGCGTTCCAACTAGAGATACAGTGCTTTGTGGGGCGCAACAAAAATCAATAATATTTTTAAGACTTTTTTTTATTTAAATTATTAAAAAAAACTATTTATAAATTACAGTGTTTAAATTTTTGTGCAATAGATTTACTCCATTACCCTTAGATTTTAGATTCAAAAAAACATTATTTTAAAAAAAAATTGAATTTTAAGAAAAAGTAAAAATAAATAAATATCATTGAAGGTAATATTAAAATTCTCTTTAAAAAATTTTATCTTGCAGTGAATTTATAACGTCTTAAGATGTAATATCTATATGTCTTCATATAATTATTAGTTTGAAGATATTTTGTGGTTGAAATCAACTTAGTCAAATTAGAATATACATTTTCAAGAATATGTCCTGAAAAGTAAACCAATTCTTTTATGGTGGCTACCACACTTATCTTGCAAATAAGGCACGCAAAATTTTTGAAGTAATGCCTTTATTTCTATGTCTTCTAGCTACCCTCTTCGATTTCACAAACATCTATCATTTAAAGTGGAGGTTGAGATATAACCTTTCTGAATGCTAACAAATCTGCCAGTGGTGAAGCATATTTCTGTTTATAACCACGATTCATCCAAAAAAGTTTGCTGTGAAACAAAATATAAGGGTACATTAGCCTCATTTGCGTACCGTACTTTTTATAATAAGTTTCAGATTGTTCAAGAGACATAATAGAATTAGTAGATGACTAACTTACTATTTATACAAAGCATCAAAAATCGTCCTGCGCACAGGATTCAGTTCTTCTAATGCTTTTTTTATACCTGAGACACAGATGATGAGTCCAATCTTAGTAAAAGGAAAGAAATCATTCAAAATCAATTTACATGAATATATTATCAAGCAGCCTTGCCTTCCTGTATTTTTTCAAACACTCGAGGTACTCCAGCCAAAAATGTAGGCTTCAATTCCATCAAATCATCCCTCAGTGCATTCAAATCCTTCAAAGTATGAAACCCCATATAAGCAATAACTTATGATCAATGAAACCTACTAAAACTGTAGAAATTGTAGGTGGACCTTGTTACAATTCTGAAGATCAGAAACAGAATGTAGAGCAACATACCCCATGATAATAGCCAACAGAAGCACCTTTGCGAAAGAAGTATTCCTCAATAATGCGGTCCAAAATATGAGCAAGAGGCAGGAAAGATAGATATACATCGTCAACTGTCATCTATATGTAGCCAATAATAAATGTGATGGTCAATCAGAATCCAGTCATGTTACAAGAACAAAGAAATCAGAGAAACCCAGTCTTTACCTTGTCTTCAAATTGTTCCATAAATATATCAATGCCTCTTACAAAGGCTGTCACACTTTCATGTGATAAAACAACACCTTTAGGATCTCCACTAGTTCCACTAGTGTACATTATTGTGCAAATGCTAAAAGGATGAGGCGTCACTATTTCTGAAGGATTCTCTTTTCCCTGAAAGATAAAAATTCTTAAAGATTAGCCACAATGGAGATTTCCTAAATTAAGGTTTACGTGCAGGAACTAACCAAGTGCAGAAACTCTTCCCAGGAGTAAGGTTTTATCTGCCTTTGGGCAGTCTTGTCCTTCTCTTCCTCTGCGAATGATGTAAAGCAAATAATAGCTGCAACAAGAATGAAAATTAGAATATTGCTTTATCAGGACAGAAAATAAATATTTTTCCGTTCACTCTTACCTTTAAGCCTTGAAGCAGAACCACAATTAGGATTCAACAACTGCAAATGCCAAGGTATGTACGATTAGAAGATCCAAGATTCTGCGGAAGGACATACAATCTGGAAGCAAGTCAGTTGTATTGAACTTACTTCTTTCACTTTTTTGTCTTGAACAAAAACGAAATCAACCTCTGCATGGTCTATAATAAAATTTACAGCATTTGGTCCTGCATCCAACAAAAATTCAGTCAACTAAACTCTCTGCAGCCTAATCATTTGAGCCTAAGGCCATCCTCAACCAAGAAACAATACCATTGGCAAAATCATTATAAAGAAGCTTACTTACCAAGGGTATCATAGAGAGGTACACAAACCAAGCTGTGGGCGTTGCAAGCCTGGACAAAGTTTCGAACAAAAAAAGAAAAAAAAAAATTTGTTATTTATTCACAGAACACACTGAATATTCCACTACCATAGATGAGAAATATAAGAAACTAGACCTCCATTGCCACAATCCATTGAGGACAGTTTGATCCATAAATTCCAATGCGGCAACCCTATCATTAAAAAGAACAATCATTGAAGCAAACAAAGAACAACGAAACCAGTAAAAAGTAGTAAGTTTTATATATATATATATAAGTTGGTTACCAAATCTTAATAATATCCAAAGCCACCCAAATACAATACCAGTACTCATGTATACTCACAGGTTCAGCACCAGAGGCTCGCAGCGCAGAGCCTATTTGCAGAACTTCTTCGTACACTTCCTTGTAAGTTTTCCACACATAAGGCCCCACCTAGAAACCCAAGTTAAAGTTGAAGGCAGATACCCAGAACAATTCCAGTTGTAAAAAAAAAAAAATCTGCATTAATGTTTAGTTTAAGCTGGTATAATTACCTTTCCATTAACAAATTTACGCCAACCAAGCATATTATTTCCAGGATACTTCTTAACAGATGCACTGGAAATCAAGAAATGTTCACTGTCAAAACTCAAAATAATAAAATTATATCCAATTGATGCATCCCCTGGCTTTCATGTACATCTTTGAGGTTAAAAATGCAAAAGGTAGCACTCAACGGAACACAAAAAAAGCATCAACTTAATGCTGTCCTGTTCTCGTGAAGTCCTAAATAATACATGTCTGCTTTTAACTTTTAATGATTATTTTATGATATCCATCCTATTTAAATTATACTGATTTGACTCAATTTCTCTTCTATATGTACTATACAATACAAAAATAGCAAATATAAATAGAACATGAACTATCAAGTACCTGAAAAGATCCCATGCTGTATTCATATCAGAATCCTGCGGAGGAAATTCGTTTCTAGATAACAGATTGCGATACACAGGACCAACAGATGGGTGTCCATCTTTTCCTTCGTTTCCCTCCTTAACCTTAGCTGCAAAAGCCTTCATTTTCTTTTCTTGCGAAACCTGCACCTCTATTATGAGAAGAAAACGTTGCTTAAAGAACCCTTTATATACATACATATACAAAGTCTACAGAAGTAGAAATAATTCATGCAGCATTAATGGTGGAGGTTACAGGTCAATTACAGTCAATCAGGGGCAACCAGAAAAAGTCATAAAGAACTTACTATATATTTACTGTTTCAGAGTGTTAGAGATTAATAGTTTCTTGTGGATGAAGAAAGTAATTAAGCAGATCATGTCAGAAATGAACACAGAACAGCTGTATTTCTGTCAGTTGGGCTGTTTAAAAAGGACAGAGTTTATAAGCTACTAAGAGTTATATCAATCCTCTATCTGTAAACAGATTACCTATCAAGATAATCATACAAGAAGAAGAAGGAGAAGGAGAAGGAGAAGATGATTCATGACCTGGGTTCGGAGTAGAATTAATACAGAAATGAAAGCCAGATATCCACTTGTTCGTTAAAAGGGTAAGCAAAATTCATATAGATGCATGCGTCTAGTAAAAGCTAAACTGGAAAAGCAGGCAAATCAAGAACAATAGCACAGAGGAGAAAAAAGAACCCCAGTGAATTAAAGAGAGAGCGCCCACAGGATAATGATTAATTTATTATAGCCAGTAATTAACAAAACAAGCTGCCAACTAATACACTAGTTATTATCCAACAAAAAAAGCATGAAACCATGGAACCAGCATCATCAAGGAAAAGGATAAAGATTGATACCCACAAAATCAGCTGCTAATTTTTTTTTTCGAACAATAGCTGCTAATTTATTTATTTAAAAAAACCATTAATGCACGATTTATTTGAAGTGAAGTTCAGTCACAAGTAATTAATGTCATTTTATTTATGTGACAGACAGAAGAGTTTGCTTGCAAAGGACTGACAAAGGACAGTGAAGTCATGCGGTGGTGGTGGTAAATGGCAATGACCCCCCCAAAAAAAAAAGTGAGTGAAATAATGACATTAAAGAGCAGACTTGAAGTTATTGTTAGAAAGGGCAAAGAGAAATGATAATAAATACGTTGGTTGAACAGAACTTATTAATTACACACACATATATATACAGTACATATGTGCAGTCTATTTCACCATTGAAAGAAAAAGAAAGAAAATAACATATCAAGAATTGGAGGATATAAACTACGTTCATGTTTAAGTTATAGTTTTCTAGAAATGAAGCAGATAAAATAAAGTCTGCCTCATGGGGTATGGCACCTGTAAGAAATGCGGCTCGAATCCTCTCCTCCCTTCACCTCCATGCTCAAACAGAAAAAGAAAAAATATCTCCTGTTTCACAGTCGCCTCGCATTCATGCTAGTTACTTCTGCGACCTGTTAAAGTAATTGTAACTAGGTCCACGATTAAGGAGAGGCTATAAGTACGTACTGGATTATGCTGTTCTGTCTTTGGCTCTCCCTGTTGTCTTCTTGCAATAAAAAGAAATCCTTAACTGTCTAACTCCTCGAGTGTATTATATTAAACAGTCAGATACAGAAAAAAAATCTAACCTAATATCTATAGTTATGCATAAATATTAAGTATTGAATAATGATTTATATAGCCACCGCCATGACAAAATTTTTTTTCTAAAAAACTATATTATCCTACTGGATGGTATAATTTATGATTTTCTTTTCGATAATTTTACAGTCTGCTTCGTATGATGTGGACTATTATAAAAATTATTTCTATTAAATATTTTATATACGTGTCATATTTTTATTAATTATATATATAATATTTAATGTGAAAATTTTATCTATTTTGTGAGATGATAATTAAAGGTTTAAACTTGGATGGTGTTATAAAATTGAATTTGATACCTTAAGGTTGAAGGGTCTTAGTCTAATCCATAGGCCTCATTAATTAGAATATTCAATAAGACAATTAGGTATAAAATGAATAAATTTTTCTTGCATAACTTGGTTCTCAGAAACAGAGTATATAAATTCAACAACCAACTGGAAACTAGTAGACGAACAACAATAATGCTCGTGTTGTCAATTCTTCTTTGAACTTGTTTTGTCTTGGATACAAGTATGTGATGCTAAATTCATTCAATATCATTGAAACGGAAAAAAGATAATTAATTATTAGCTGATATAAATTAATTTATGATCCCATCTAGTTTTGGGATACAACTTAAATCCAAAATCTATCCTTTGAAAGAGTAAATAATCCAACTAATGCAACTAAAAGAATTAAATTACATTTCACAAGTAAAATAAATCCAAAAAGCTTTTTCCACCAATTAGACCCAAAACCATCTATGTATCTATGTTGCATATATATTTCAATTTTTATTCCCCATTAACTAATGATCATATGACAGTAGAAAAACAAGTCATATTTACTTAATTACAAGTATGATGATGGTTTTATTCATAATAAATTCAGAAAGAAATGTTAAAAAAAAAAAAAAGGAATTGAACCTGAATCTTTTGGTCCGAGATTCTAAGGCTTAAAACGCTTGATTTTGTAACATCGTCTCATAATTAGCTCATAATAATATTAGTTTAGTTAAGAAAATAAAATAATCATCTTGTTGTAAACCTCGGCTTTTAAATGATTACTGTGAACACAAATTGATAGATGCTATATTAAATGAATTTAATAGGTGAGTGATGTATGGCTTAGATATATAGATTCAGAGAATGCTGGTGAAGCAGATTTAGATCCATCCAATTCATTAAATTTTGGTGGGAGAGAATTAAAACTTTCAGAAATAGATATATGTGAACCACCGGGTTTCATGACTTGCTATGCTTTTCAGCACATGCACCCCTAACCTATCCATTCAGCGTGCATCATATTGGTAGAATTGTGGCTAACATCAACCATTCGTGTCCTCATTTTTCTATCATATTATATGTGGATTTCATCGTATCCGTACACGAAATTTTTTTTAAAAAAAGAAACAATTATTGATTATGTACAATGTAGTTAGGTCCTTAGTACACACAATTATTTCATTTAGTTTGATGGTAAATGCTAATTGTTTCAATTTGAGCAATGGATGGAACCCATATCCCGCCATCAATGAATCGCATGCTATCAATCAACCAATTCTGGGATTATAAAAACGACAGACTAACTTAATTAATATTATAATGCTAAGGAAACTAACTTGGAATTTTTATTTTTCGAGTTACATACTATTTTTCCAACCTTTCCTTAGCAAAACAAAAAGGTTTAAACTAAGTTGATGGTTAAAAAAAAATATTATAATGAAAAAAGATTATGATAAAAAATATTTTATAATTGTTCAAAATTTAAATTTTTTATTTTTAATACATTTTTTAGTTTTTTATCTAAAATTTTAATTAAACTATTGTGAATAATTTTTTATAATATAACTTTTATAAATAATGAAAATCAATGCATATCTGTACATCACCAAAAATTGTAATAAATTTTCCAACCAATTAAAATTTTTTTATAACCGTTATTTTAATTTTTATTTTTTTATCATGCTTTTTAAGTATATGAAAAAAATTTATATTATAAAATTTTATTCACAATAATTTAAAATATTATGAAAAACAATAATATTATTATAATTTTTTTATCTTTAACATTAAATTGTTTGTTTATTTTTAAAATTTAAAATTAGTTAAATAAGTATATAAAATTTAAAATATTAAAAATTAAAATAAGTCAACTTTTTTTTACCGGTTAAATAATTATAAAAGTAATATAAATGTTAAAAAGTGAAAAATAGTATAAATATTAGAAATAAAAAATTTTAAGGATTAAAAAGAAATAATTTTTATTAAAAATTGATGAAATAATTTAAAACTTTAAACAGTTTCAAAAATTAAGTATATAAGATAAAATTTTAAAAAAAAATTATTTTATCTTATAATTAAAAAGGGAATAAGTTTAAAAAGTTTAGGTTATGGACAAAGAGGATCTGCCTCAATAACATGGGAACTTTTAGAGCTAAGAATGGAGGTCTTAGGGTCGGGGGGGCCCTCTCGTAGGCCGTAGCTGGCCAATGTGTGCTTTGCTGACTGGTTGAAAATTGTCAGCTACCGACTTTCCTTTAATAATATTTAATACTTTCATTCCACAATATTTAATTCAAATGTGGTCACTGCTCACTATATTTTTTTTTAATGTAGCTTGCTAATATCCCATAAAATTAGAACCGTTGGTTATTAGCGTTAGTAAAAGAGGAAGGATTATAACTCCAACTACGTGAAACCCACAAATGTAGATTCTATTCATGGGATCGGTCTAAAAAAGAAAAACTTGCATTATAAATGTATAATAATAATGATAATTTTTTGAAGATACACGTCCAGCCATGTGATAACAAATTTGGAATTTGTAGTCACAATAGATATGATATGAACCAATGATCTTTTTCCCTTTTGGGTTTTGAAAATAGAAAGAATGAAATTTATTAGTCTGGTTTGTCTCGTTTTTTCTGATCTGTTTTAGCTGCTGTGGTGTGCATGGATGCCAACCCCTTACTTTCATCAAGTAATTGTACCGAGTTCTTGCTGCTGTGGATGCAAGCAGTACATGAAGTTCGGTGCCGTTGTTTATCATCCATATGACTACCAACTTCACCAATCGCGAGAACACAGCAAGTACAGGAGCTTCAACGATGCATCTTCATACATATTTATGAAGGGTAAAACTGATCATTTCGGTTATTTCTTGATTAAGTTTTAGAGCAGCAGTTGGCTTGGAATAGTTTTTCAAGAGTATTGCTGATTCAAAAATGATTTCAGAGGAACTTGTTTGAATTTAAAAAGCCAAAAAAGGAACAAATATTGACCACTTTGTGCCAAACCTAGCAAAATTCCCAGTAGCCAACCCAAAGCACAGCAGCTTTGCAAAGAACTGGCTCCCTTTCTCAATGAGGCATTTCAGCTTCCAATGCATTGTTCTTTAGCAAGTGGCAGGTGGTGCTAGAGATGATCTCATCATTTGTTGCGTAAACACCTTCATGTTCATTGCACATATAACTACAAATAATGCCCTAGGATTAAGCGCGATCAAGTTATACATCCATGCCCTAGCACCAATCGACTCCTACGCTTTATCATTTCAGCGACACATCCCCCATTGGCATCCCCTTGCCGCTATATGACCTATCAGCAACCATGGAGAGTCATTTCTAGTTCTAGATTTGTCATTACATGAATACAGAGCAGAAATGAGCAGATTACATACATTTTTATCAACCACTACTGCTGATGCGCTAATGTCACAATTTTCATGGTCAGCTGTGCCCTACGTATGCACATGTACAAGAAAACAGAATCAGCTACACAGCATCAGGGCATTTCCAAGGGGCAGCTGCTATTTTTTCAAAACTATCCCGAGCATCACTAATGCGTTTATTCACGGTGTCCAAGTGCAACTGCAACCTCGAAATTGCACTTTTCTTCATTTCCACCATTGACTTGGATGCAGCAAGTTCTTCCTGTAATTCAATCATCTTCTTTTCAACATCCTTTATCTTTGCATCCAATTTTTCTTGCTCATCAGTGTGCTCCCTAACCTGCTTTTCAACATCTTTTGAATTATTCAGGAGCTCTTCTTTCCCATCTTTAATTGACAGCAATTCTTTCACACGGTTTCTTGGCATGGTAACATCAAATCCATGCTTCTCCAAATCAAGAAGACTTTCCAAAGTACTCACCAAAACACCTTCAGAATCATCAAATTGTAGTGACGTTATCTTCTCAAACAAACTCGCAAAGGTTACCATAATACCAATGGCTGAACCTTCACGATACTCCTCTTTACAATCAGCTAAAGGACGAAAATGAGGTTTTTGAGGCATGATTTGGAAAATTTCCATAGATTCAATTGTTTTCCATACCAGTGACCTCTTTTCAAAAGGCAGCCACCCATTTCCATCTGGTGTTATGTGACCGTGTGCCTCATTCAAAGAAGGTACTATTGCTAAATCGGCATGTCTTGCTCTTGTCTCATACAATCCATTAGAAGGCCTTTCAGATGATAATACTGAGTACAAAACAAAGAGTCAAGCAGATTACTAGAACACAGACTGTAATCTGCAAGGGTTTTGAGCAACTTACCTAATTCTTCAGCAGTGGCAGAGGAGTGCGTTCCCCCAATCCATGTTGATAGAGGTTGATCATCATCAACCACAGGATTTGACACAGTAGAAACTGCCATGTCAACTTCTTTTGTCAAGCAATCTGCCTCAGAAGCTCCAGCTCTTCCCTCTGTAAACACAGCTTCAGAATTTTCAAAAGTTACAAACTGAGCTTCAGTTATTGAAAAAGTAGACAAAATATTTGTGTGTGATAGATGCATGCTTGTGGATTCTGACTTTCTTGTTCCTGTGCTTCACTTAAATATAAAAAGAGGAAAAAGAGAAGGGATCATTGGCACGCCTTTATTCAAATACCAGATTCTAGAGGCAAGATCGCATATCTTCCCATGGCATGGTCTTTGTTTCAAGAAAATCTCTAAATTTATAAACACAGTGCATACTGATTCGTTGCCAAAAAAAAAAAAAAGGCTTAATTTTGGTTGGGCTGGCAAGGAGCTTCATGTCATACCTAAAACTTTAGTTAACAATATGGAGATTGCATCAAGGTAATGGGCATTTAGAAATTAGATATCCATAGACAGAAATTCAGAAACCTAGAAAGACTTTGGTAGCAGTGCTCATTAAAGGATTAGTAAGCATTCTAATTTTTCCATGATCTGTAAGCCACTAAAAAGGCTCTAGGCTTATTGACAAAAGAAGTTGGAAAGGCAATCATTGTTCTAACCTGTTCAAAGAAACTTAGAAAAACAGAAACAGATTCAGAAACTTATAAACATTTTTGCAGCTGAAACTGTTAAAAGGATTAGAAATAGTTTATCATTTGATATCAGAGTCTACTAAAGGATTAGAAATAGTTTATCATTTGATATCAGAGTCTACTATGAACATAAACCATCCCTCTAAGCAGGAAATTTATGTCTTGCCTTTTTTGGAAAATCAGGAATATCATACGTGCTACTCTTAAACTAATACTCCATAGCACCAAACAAGAGTAGTTCAAAAGTTCAATAAAGCACACCTTGCTTTGTGGTTCAACTGCAAAAAAATTTAGAATTCACGGGCATTTTTATGGATTTTTATCTTCAAGCTACATGGCTTACTACATTCTTGGGCCTTGACAGATAAATTAGAGACTCCCTCTTCTTTGATAACTATGTCATAACAGGCACTCCTCATAGGAAGGCCAAAACAATTTTGAGATTCTAAACCCCTCATACCTGTGGACTGCACCTTGGTCTGTATTGGCAATTCAACTTCATTAATTGGTTGATCTTTTAAAACTATTTCATTAGCAACGTCTTGAATTCCAAGCTCCTCTTTACCTACAATTTTAGTATGTGTTGTGCATCTCAAAACATATATGATTATTTGACTGATGATTGAAGATTAAAGTTCTTACAGACCAGTATCTAGAGCTGCTAGGCTCATTGTTAGTTTACGTGGTCTTCCTCTCTTTCTTCGTTGACTGCTTCCTCGTCTATGCTGACTGAATCCCTGCCAAAGAAGAAACATAGAGACAAACCTATCTGGTAAAGTAACAAACAGAATAGGATGAAACTATCACAAATACACAAGATATAAGCCAGTCAAGAGGGAAACACCGGTTTTGGGGGGGGAGGGAGCGCGCGCTGGGAAGCACTCCTCACTAAACTGAAAAACTGGGAATATATAACTGTTGTTTGGGTAATAAAACCTCTACAAAATAATTGCTCATACAGTTGAATATCTGATATCTCAAAGCAATTTATGCTGATATCTTCATAAACTTGAATTACAATGAAATGACTTAAAACAACAGTTTATGATTCCCCTTTTTTCCAAAGTTCCTCTGATTTCTCATCATCAATTCCCATAACCATATACTTATGGCTTAAGTTTATACTAGTATTTTCTTAAAAGTTTTGTTTTACAGTAAGGATGGAAAAACTGAAACGCAATCATTTCTAATTATATGAAAGGCACCATAAACTTTAGATTTTCTTTATCATAGCCGAACTTTACTTCCATCTGTCATAGCCCAGTTAAACATCAAATTTATCATCACAAAAACATAGATGTTGACCTAAGACTTCATGACGCATTAATAAGGACACTGCTCTTAGTCAATGTTCACAAATTACAAATAATAGAATTGACAGAACGCCAATAGCAATGGGGCCCATGACAATAACAAAAAATGTATTGTTCATGAAATAATTTGTTTAGTTCCAAGAGCAGAACAATTTTTTCCCTATTACTACTCTAACATCTTTTCAGTGGGAAATGTTTCAATTTTGTTAGCTAATCTTGGCTTCTAAATATTTATTTCCTTCAAACATCTCCTATCTAAGATCCATGCAAAGCTAATTTGCTTACCATCATCTTCACTCCTGTTGAATCGTTTAAATTCTTCTGATCCTTCATAAGCTTCAATGTCTCCTCACCATAAAACTGAGTTCCTTTGGCTTTGGCTTCTAATGCTATGACAACAGGAATCTTATCTTCTTTATTTTCATCCTCATTTTCATTGATGTGGGTAACAGAATCCACTGCATTGTGAAAACTATTTCAGATGAATTCCTTTTAATAAAAAAAAAAAAAAAATCTATGTTGATCACTAAAGAGTAATAGGAAGCAACACCTGCTTCTGAAACCAGTGGACTTCTAAAAGGTGATTTAGTATGTCTCCCTTTCCTTGTCACAATGTCCAATTTTTGGGATTTCACTTCAGCAACTTTCTGCTGCCTACTCTTCTGTGTTAATAAAGAAAAATGTGATTCAAAAATAAATAAAAGGTGCAGAAAAACTCTCAATATAGAACAGAGGGTCACTGGCAAACAAAACTGTTAAATAACAAAATAGTTTTTAAAGTCATCAATGCCAACAAGAAAGCTTCAGACTCCTATTCGCACCAACCAAACTTTTATAATGTGCAGTATATAACATTCAATCTTTGTTTAACAATATTAATTACATAAACAACATTTCTGCACTAGTTAGTAATATAATAATTATTAACAAGATAACACAAATTAAGTAAAAACACTAAGCATCACTATTGATATTTTATAACAGCTTTATTAAAACTAAGAATATTTTTACAATAAAAAGTTTTTAGTATAAATAACATCACAACAATCAACACAAGATTCTATTATTGCACACTAGAAATTAAAACTAGGTTTTAGTAATTGCTATTTAATAAAATAAGGGGTGATAAATAATTATAAATATATAATTCTAAGATCTCATCGATGAAATTAATTTTCATGCTCCTCCACTACCATTTTGATTGGAATAAGATCCATTCTTTTTAAAGAACAACTATTTTGATACTCCATTAATTTCTTTAAAATCTTCAATATTATTAATGACAAATTTTTTATATAAGATTCAAATCATTAGAAATTCTGATTGATAAAATGCATTATCAATCACCAAAAAGTTCAAGTAATGCATGTTATACATGAAACTGTAGTGGACAATTAAATAATCAGTGAAGTTGTATCACGATTTAAAGGTCTATATTCATCCTGATTGCACAACTGACTTCCACTCTATAATATGAGATTAGAGACAAAAGTAAGCTACCAATGTAAAGACAAGCATAACAAAATATTACTTAAGTTCAAGATCATAAGCGATATTGAATTGACAAAATAATTATAGAAAAAGTTCTAACAGCAACAAGATGAAAATAACATACCAAATAACCATGCTGCAAACCAAAAACATGAACACAATGGAAGACAAACCAAAATGTTATATCTTAAAATTTGGTTCACATATTATCCAAATTCAACTTAAATATAGAATCAAGAGTATTGAAAAGAAATTACACAAATGGGAAACGTAAAAGCTCGAGGCATACCTCAGGTAGCTCTTTAATACGGATAAGGACGCTATTAGAATGATGATCAACCTACAACCTCAAAGTTACTCCAATAAGAATAACTGACAAGATGAATATAACAAACTAAACATGAGAATAAAAAGTACATACGAAGAAGTTGATGGCTTATGATTAAACACAAAAAGTAATTGAGTAACATTTTGGTGTTATAGAAATGAGACCTGTTTGTCTCAATGGCTTCAACTTTTCACATGCAAATAAGATCAATCAACTACTGGAGAATATTAAAAAGTCCTCTTTTGTCTAATCATTTGTTTCTTGTACTTCCAGAGGTCCCCCAAGTCAACAATCCATGTCCATATTGCGGTCGTTCACAGAATAATCATTTTAAATAATTTAAAAGAAAAAACACCAAAGCCAACCTATTGACCAGAAATTATCTTCCAACTGTAACAAATGAAGCCAATTGCTACCATTATAGGCACCCTAATTTCTTTAATCAAGCTAAATATATATATATATATAATATCTTAAGTGACATTGAAGGATCCAAAGCTAGACATTCAATATAGAGATGATTTATGGACCCAAAATCCTGCAATAAAACAGCAATAGAAGCCAACTGAAAATTATTGTTAACACTTGCATGTTCCTTTGGATCAAAGTTAGTCATATAGTACATGCCAATTGAAAACATTGAAATAGCATAAATTAATTACAATTCAACAGCAAAAATTCAACTCACTTCTTTCTTTTCTGCAGGAGTGTTCTCTGTTTTAGCAGCAACCTGGTCACTCATGAAGGGTTTTTTGGAGAATCTGGTCCTTTTACCTCCACTTATTCGAGTGGCTAAACCACGGAGGGTTTCTATAGTTGGTGTTTCAGTTGGCATCTTTGATAAAGATGATGCTGCAACTGATAATGGAACATCTACAGCATTTTCTTCTGTTGTCTTTCTAGATGAACATGAAGACACACCATTACCATTAGTAGTGACCAGTTTTATCTTCTTACTTGGAGGCAAGATATTGGAAGATGTGCTTTCATTGCAATGAGTCTGTTGCTCCAACAGATCTCTTATGGTTGTGGAACAAAGTGCCTTCTCTTCAGTCTTACCCTCTGCAGCACCTGAACTTTCTAGTTTTAAGGACATGTCGGAATTATCGCAGCTGTTGACATCACTCAACTGTTTTTGATTATCAGAAACAAGCATGACTCCCTGAAACAAAAGCCTGCTCGTTAAGTTATCAAATAATGAATAGAAACTCTACATCTTCTTAGCCTTCCTACTTCAAATGCTGCTAAACTCCTGAAAAAATAATAAATATATCCCAAAACACCGGGCAAAAAAGATGGAACAACTGATCATAAAACCTCTTGGCCATTACCCCATATGAAAGTCACATCCAAACAACTTACCACATTGCAAGAGCTATACTAGTCAATTAATAAGCAATTTGAAATTGCAGCTAGCAAAAATTTGCAAAACATGCAAAAACACTAAGAGAAGCTTGTAGCAAGAGAAATATCAGTAGTATAACATGCGCACACACACAAACAGATAGAAATTTTGCCAGAATACATAATGCATACTTGTAAGGGAACAGATACTGGAATCATGTAGTAAGAGGAAAAAAAAAGGATCATCAGGGAAATCTATCAGTTCTGCTCTTAAGACTCCATGAAACAGCTCTGAATCGAAACATTTCACATCTTCCTATTTCATAAGCGTTCGTAAAACATAAACACTAACCTATTGTAGGCATTTATAATGAACCTGAACAACATGCCCAAAGACAATGTTCCAACTACCAAGGAGAAGCCGGAAATAACCTCAATATGGAAAGTAATTGTTGGCAAACAATGTAACAATGAGGGAATCTAAATTAACACTAACAAGAATCGATCGTAATTTTTCTATCTCTAATAGCTAGTGCAGATGCAAAAAATTGGAACTAATAAAAACACAGATTAACTCAATTACCAAATTGAACATTGAAGTATTAATATGATTCCATACTGTTAATCTTAAGCAAATTGTTTTAATTGGGGAGAATCCATTTGCCAAACTCTTTTCATGCCTATCAAAAGCAATACAAATATTGCCTTTAGGAAAGTGGGATTTCCTACACGCCTTGGAGCAGATTTTCAGATTCTTCTTTCTTATTTTTCTAACAAACTCTACATCTTCTTAGCCTTCCTACTTTAAATACTGCTAAACTCCTAAAAAAATAATAAAAATATCCCAAAACGCCATGCAAAAAAAGATGGAACAACTGATCATAAAACCTCTTAGCCATTACCCCATATGAAAGTCACATCCAGACAATTTGCCACATTCCAAGAGATATATTAGTCAATTAATACCCAATTTGAAATTCGGCTAGCAAAAATTTGCAAAACATTAAGAGAAGCTTGTAGCAAGAGAAATATCAGTACTATAACACGCACACACAAACAGATAGAAATTTTGCCAGAATACATAATGCATACTTGTAAGGCAATGGATACCGTAATCATATAATAAGAGGAAAGAAAAAAAAAAAAACATCAGGGAAGTCTATCAGTTCTGCTCTTAAAGACTCCATTAAACAGCTCCGAATCGAAACATTTCACATCTTACTATTTCATAAGCATTCATATAAAATAAATACTAACCTATTGTAGACATTTATAATGTACCTGAAGAACATGCCCAGTGACAATGTTCCAACAACCAAGGAGAAGCCGGCAATAACCTCAATATAGAAAGTAATTGTTCGTAAACATTGAGGGAATCTAAATTAACACACACAACCTGGCTAGCAATCATTCTATCTCTAGTAGCTAGTGCAGATGCATATGATTGGAACTAATAAAAACACAAAGAGATTAACTCAATTACCAAATTGAATATTGAAGTATTAATATGAACAATACCAAGCAAGTTCCATACTGTTAATCTTAAGCAAATTTTTTTAATTGGGGAGAATCCATTTGCCAAACTCTTTCATGCCTATCAAAAGCAGTATACAAGAAATGTAAACAGAAATAAAGTTTTAGTTTTATTTTTCTATTATAATCCACAAGCTCGAGTAATGTTCCACAAGTCCCATGAAAAGATCTATCATGATGAAAAACTGTAACTATAGGGCAAAAAGAACAAACCCAAATGCTCCAAAAGAAAATATACCTTGCATTTACAAATCCATTTGCCATCAATCCATTCTGCATAAGGCCTTATCTTTGCATGATCAATTTCTTTTTCCATATTCCCATGCTTAAAAAAGATAGTGTACCTCCTCCCAGCAAGAAGCTTAGTAATTAATCCAGATCGCCAGCAATGGTCAAATTGCACATCCACCCTTTCAAGCAACTCAAAATTTGTATCTGCATAGCGAGGAGGGATGGGCCGAATGTGGAGGGAGTCAACATTAACTTTTGATCCAGCCTCGTCATTATTCCCTGAGCTTTGATACTTCACCAAGAAAGTTTTATCCTCATTTTCCTTTATGACAACTGCAGGGAACCAAGCGTCACGTACATTTTGTTCGTCAATATTCACCTCTACTTCAGTGCCTGAGCTAAAAATTGACCCTGTCGTTTGCTTTAAAAATAAAATCGTAAAACAAAATTATTCATATGGCATGCAAATTTGATACATAGCATATATATACATATATATGTTAAACTCTGTTTTATGATATAAAAAGCTAGAAATTACAGCTACAAAGATGGAGGAAGTCAAAGTCAATGACACACTTAAATTCAAACAAAGTAAGCTGTAGAAGTATGCTGGAAGGCAAAAGAAAAAAAAGAACTCAACACGCAAATGATGCAAAAGGTAATAATCGTGACCCAACAAATCTTGCTGCATGTTTGCCCGTTGCATCCAAATTTGACATGCCGCAACACTAAACTAAACTTGGATCTAAATAGCGGTAAAAGAAAGCAAGAAAACAATTCGAATCCCGAATGCCACACAAGAAGTTCACAAGTTTATTAGAAATCATGGATCCACTTATATAATATTCTTCAAAGTTCATGCATGCAGAACTAATGAATACTAACAAGAAATCGCATCTCATTTTTCAGATTAAATGACACCCAAAATAATAAATTACAATTGGAGGGAAGGCAAAAAAAATAATAATAATAATTGAGGTACCTCTTTCTCAGGTTGAACCCAGTTACAGTTAACCCATTTCCAATGAGGTCTCAAATCTTTACCATCAAAATCAATAACATCAGGTGGATTATCAAAATAAACCCTATATTTAGAACCTTGTAAAACTTTCCGTACAACACCCGTCCACCAACCATCTCTATACCCAGCATCAACGACATCATTTTCTTTGAAAACGCAATGACCATTATGATTATTATTATCATCAGGAGGTAAAGGCCTTACAAATGCAGGATCCACTAGCTCAGTTAAAGGAGTAGACCCATCTTCATTAACCAATGTTTTGTACTCAACCATTACTTTTTTCTTCTTCTTCGAAGCTGATTTAGTTGCCGGTGCTGCTTCAACAACTTTCGCCATATACCATGCGCCCCTAAATCCTTCCTCATCGCTGCTCACTTCAACCTCTTGTCCTTTTCTGAAATTGAAGCTGCTTTGGGTATTTTGCGCTTGCGAATCTGAATCTAATCCTACCATAACTGTTGCTTTAGGAAAGTCCAGCAAGTGAAAAAAAAAATAAAAAAGAAAACCCTAAGAGGGTTTCGAGCAGGTGTTTTCTTCTGGGCCAAAATTCGATAAAGCACTCAGCTTTTTTTTTTTTTTTGGAGGTGGGGTGAGCGAGATAGATAGAGAGAGAGAGAGTGAGAGAGATATTTTTTTAGTGTAGTGGGTTTTATTTTTTGGCGGGATATTTTGTGCCCAATTTTTTTAGTCTCTGGTCTGGAGCGAATTGTTGTCATCAACCATGGCATCTGCCCAGTGGATAGTATAGATTTAATCATAATCATGCTGTAGTGATTAACGATTTTTTTAATGGGACAGTACAGTACACAAGAACTTGCCTTAATGGGTATAATAAATAATGTCGCAACCTGTGGTTTTTTTTACTTTATCGGATGAGCGTTAATGTCCATGGCCATGAGAGTTCTCCCAAGTTTTACCTTCCCACACAATTGTTTAATTGTTCTGTACTTAGTGTCCCATCAGTAGATCAAATGAGTTCAATCCCTACTATCTTTTACCTTTTTTTAACCAAATTCTATTTTTTTACTCTTTTCCCTTTCTTTTCTTTCTAAATCAACCACCACAGTCATAAATTCAAACGCTCTATTTATTTATGAAAAATATTTTATTTTTATTTTTAAAAAATATTTTCTTTAAAAAATTATATTTCAAGAAAATTATTTTTTGATGTTTAACGTCAACATTGAAACAGATAATAAATAAGAAGAAAATACAATAAATGAGGAAAAAAAACTTTGAAAATAGAATTAGAAAATGATCTTCCATTCTTATAATGAGAAATTATTTTCTCTTATTTTAAAGTTATTTTTCTTTTATTTATTTTACTTAGTTATTCAAACATCAAAAAATAAGAAAAAATATTTTTTAGAAAAATATTTTTTACAAACAATTGAAACTTTAAAAAAAATAATTACTTGACTATTAATTTATTGGCCAAAAAATATTTGTAAGTACTAAGTAGTAATTATATGCCCTTAATACTTAAATATTTTTAAGTATGAATTATTTTAATTTAATTTTTTTTTTTTTATCATGAGAGGGGAAAGGGTTGGGGTATAAAATCTCCCCTCTCTTCATTTGCCAAGCCCCGCGGACAGGATGGCTTGCCATCCCTCCTTAGGCAGGCCGGCAAAATTTAAATTTTAAATAGTATACTAAATAAAATTGTCATAATTTAAAAAAAAAAATAGAATTAAAAAAGGAAAATAAATATTAATTTATTTTTAATATTTAAATATGTTAAAAATATTATAATTAACTGTTTTAATTATAAATGTGAAAGCCAAGTTATATTAAAATTATAATTTTTGAAAGGGAGATAGATGGTCTTACAAAACAAAAACGATTATCATTTTTTTTTCATGAACTTAAATGATAATCATTTTGAACACATTGCAGTTGTGGCCCAAGTTAAATTATACCTTGACACTAACAGCGGAGCACCACAACCACCGGTCCACACGCTCCTGCCGTCGACTTCTAGGACTTATTTTTATGCTTTTTTACACTTTCCCCCATAAACTTCCCAAAACCGCCAATTTGACCCGTCTTTCAAAAACAGTTTAACCACAAAAACTCCATCATCATCTCCAGTACAATAGGCATGGCGTCGCTAGCCTCCACATCGATGTCGAAGCTTCGGCCATCTTGTCCTAGAATCCCAGCAAATACTCATAGGAGTCCACCATCCATACCCCTACAACTACAAGTCCCTAGAAGAAAGGCTGTTTTGTCCAAAATAGGGACAGTAAAAGCTACGAGTCAAGCTGGCTCCCAATCTCCAGGACTCTACTCGTCCCAGAAATTTGAGCTAACTCCTAAAAACGTGGACTTGGTTCTTGAGGATGTTCGGCCATACTTGATTGCTGATGGTGGAAACGTCGACGTTGTGTCTGTTGAAGACGGTGTTATCTCTCTCCAACTCCAAGGTTAATTTTTTACTCTTACCTTAATTACGCGTGTTCAGAAAATTCTAAAAATGAAATGACATGATTCTTGTCTGAGTGTAATCGAATTGAATTATACTTGAAATGATGCTAATGATTAATGGGTTTGTCTAATTGTTTGAGATTACGTATCAGTTTTTCTATTTAGCATTTGACTGTTTTAGCATCTGTATTTACAACCCAATTCAGAAGTTTTCAGTTTATTACATATATTTCAATTCAAAATAGCTCTTTTTTGGTGGGTAAATTGAGCATCTTCGGTGATTTAGAGACAAATTAATTGTAAACAGGAGCATGTGGAAGCTGTCCTAGCTCAACAACAACTATGAAAATGGGGATTGAAAGGGTACTGAAGGAAAAATTTGGAGATGCAGTGAAAGATATCCGCCAAGTGTATGATGAACAAGTAGCGGAGACAACTCCTGAGGTATGTTCTCTACCATCATTCACTGATGTGAAATAAATTGCAAATTAATTACACTGCATTTGTTGAGTTTATGTTTTTCCTTTTGATGATTATGATGTTAACAATTCCCGGTGTTGTGTAACTGCAGGCGGTAAATAGGCATCTTGATATACTTAGACCAGCAATTAAAAACTATGGTGGGAGTGTGGAAGTAGTATCTGTGGAAAGTGAGGAATGTCTAGTGAAGTATTCAGGTCCCGAGTCCATCGGTTCAGGAATCAAAGCAGCAATTAAGGAGAAGTTCCCAGAGATCACAAATGTTGTTTTCGTTGCCTAGGTTAGGCTCTATACGGGTTTGAAAGACCGCTTGCTGATATGTGCATGCTTACCCTTCTTTTCTTGTCTGTTGTTTCTATTATTTTGCTTCAGGATACCAAATTAAGTTCCTTTAATGTATTTTTCATTCACTTATCAATGGCTCAGTCTTAGTTGTTGCTGGTGCCCGAGAAATACTCCAAATGCCAAAGATAATGGCCTTTCTTATACCGTAAATTGAATAATTTCTCAATATAATGCAGTACATCACTATTTTTTTCTCTGCGAGCAGCATGGATCCACATTTTTATATAGGCAAGAGGATGAGAGAAATTCAGTGAGGTTGAAACTGATGATCCCATTGTCTTCTCATTTGTTCTAGGTTCGGCAATATTGCAGAGCCTCTTTTAGCCAGAAGCGGGTTGCCACTTGCCAGGCTTGGGTCTGCCTTTAATGCAGCTGCAAGAATGTCAATTCTACATGTTACCTAGGTGGACTCATCAGCAGCTGCAGCGATTGATTGTAACCAGCGGGCTAAACTGATAAGGAATGGTGTGTAGACGAAGTAGCAAGTTACCGTCCAAGTTACTAATCCCTGCTAACATGTAAAATCTGAGATTATCCGTAATAGTTAATAGCTATAAGCTGCATGCTGCTATCTGGTACCTATATTGATTACCTGCCCAAAGATCTCAACATTTGCTTGCGGATAGTACCAAAGGTGGAAGAACCTGAAAATGGCCAAATGAATTCTCAAACACCTAAATATGAATGTTTGACAGTTCTGTTGGAACTTGGAACAGCACTTACTTCATTATAGGAATTTCAGCTAATGGGCATCCAATGCCTATAATGGATGCTAAGGTGAATCCAAGCCATGTCCTGTCCAGTAACAACCATATAGCTTCTGCTAGTGCAAATAATACATATGCCTCAATGCTATCTCGTATTCCAGCTTTATACATTTCAGCACTTAGTTCTATGAATAGCACAAGTGCTCTGTACCAAAGATGTAGGCGAGTATTGTAAGAGAAACATTGCCAAATATAAGCGATAACTGGTTGCTGTTACATGGATTCTAGATACTTACACTAGTGTAGCAGCTACATTCTCCAGGTCTCCTTCTGGAATCTTTGTAGATGATGCCCTTTCATCCAAAAAAAGTTGCACCAACCCAACAACGCAGTAGAACAGTCCGAGCAAGGGAGGAACCTATGCCATGATTGAAAATTCAAGGGAAACAAAAACATCTAATTAGAATCATCTTGAAGCATACACCAATTGAATAATATTAGAAAGACTTCTTTCATACCCAGATGTTTGTATGAAGAGGACCGATGTCGATTGATCCATTCTGATACTCCACAAGGTTCACCCTCGAATGAAGACCATCAATGAGAGTACCCAAAAAGAATCCTGAACCAAAAAGGAACCCAGAAACAGATGGCCAAGTGTTTCTTAAACTCGCTTTACGTTGCTCTCTTAAACTGCAATAAGTTATCGATAGAAAACGTTTTGGATTCGAAGAGGTATGGAGGTTGGGAAGTAAGTGTGGAGGACGAGGACCACCCTTGAAAGCAATGAGTCCTAGCATGTTTTCTTCTCCAGAACTTTCATTACAGATGATGTCCTTGAAATTTGATTGTAGCATGTATTAATCCTGACCCACAAAGTGAGTGTCTGGTTGAGGTTTACTTGGTTTTCTTGTCTGTACTACCAATGCTTACTTGGATTTTTTTTTTTTTTAAAACATTTGTATGAAATGAATTTGACCCTTGTTCCCATGGACGGAAAATAGGGGTAAAAAATTAAAAGAAAAGTAATGAAGTAGAATAATTTTTTCACAGTTGAAACAAGAAAACGGGAAAGGAAATATATTTTATTCTAACTCCTAAACTCTCTTCGAAATGAAAAGAAAAATATAGAAAGAAAAAGAGAAAAAAAAATTCAAATAATCAAATAATAATGAAATATAGCTTTAACTTTTTTTTTTTTACCAAATAAAAAATATCATTAATTAGATAAATAATATTAAATCAATAAGGGCCATCATATTTGAAGGCCCACAATATATCCAAAACTTTTATAATGCGATGGGCTAGTTTTAGAATGAAATCCAAGAACAAATTATAGGGTTAGAACCCTAATTTGTTGAAAATTGGTGGACGGCCATATCACAGTAGCAACAGCGGTTGCGTGTTGGAGTCGTGGACTAATAAAGATGACTAAGTCCAACCATTGAAGCAGCAACAAGCATGATAGGTAAAAGATCAACCTCCGATTTGCGCCAACCGACTTCCAGGGACAGTAATTAACTTTCATCACAGTAATATTGCAAAACATTGTTAGGATAAAAAACATGCTATGTTGTGAGGAGCTGGAACCCAGCAGAGAAGGAGTATCCGCACCAATGAAAGCATCAGCAAGTTAACGCACTTTCGCAATTTCAGCAAAACAGAGGGTAGCATGATTGCTTAACCTATTGCAATTCCAAAAGTCATTCAATATCATTCACAAATTCCTTGCTTAGAGGAACGCAGATAACAATAAAAACTAATGAAACTGTTGCAATAGTATAAAGGATTTGATCTGCTCAAATGATGGCTCATGGTTGCATATGAAAAAAATTCTGAAACCTTCAAATCAGTTACCACATCAAGAAAACAAGAACAAGATGGTTTGTCCTCCTACTGATGGTGAACGTGTGACATTGCCCAGTACTGATGGAGTTGCAGTCCAAGGGATGGTTTCTTCAGTTTTACTTAGCTTCCTTGAAGATCAACTTAATGTAAATTTTATCCCATCTCTATTCTTCATCTGATGGCAGCATCATAATACGCCTGTAAATCCCCTTTTCTCTTTTTAGATATGCACTTGAAGGGGTCTTCTTTTCTGAAAAGAGATGATAGCTAGATTAATGTTGTTGGTCTTTCAGACATCGCTTGTCCTGAGAGCCAGGCTCCAAGGCGGTGGACCAAACTACATGACTTATCTGGTTCTGTCACTCGGCACAATCCTGCAAAGAGCTCCACCAGATCACATTGAGGTAGTTCCATACTTCCATTTGTGATCACATATTACATATCAAATAATTAGGAAGGGGTTTCCGCCATTTGTAGATCCAAATACAAAAGCTCATGCTGAGCAGAGTTTCACTATTGCAAAAGCTTTGTAAAGGTGAGATTTTATCACAATCACATGGTTGAATATACTAATGCTGTTCGAATATTTCTATTTCATGTGACAGTGGCAGAGGAGGCCCCAAGGCAATAAACACAACTGAAGACAACCCGACAGTGAAGATCGGGGGATTTTCAGTAGGGACCTCATTCAAACAAGTCATGAATGATGCCATCCACAAATCTTAATTTACTTGTGAACAAAGCTGGAATAAATATTATAACCATTGGTTGTAACTTATTTTCAAAGCATTATTTTTCTTGAGATTTACAAACTGCAGAAAACATTTATTTTCAGGAAGTGATAATTTACATTTGAGAATGGTAAAGATTTACATAATGTCACAATAACTTCATTAATTAACAAATGCCTAAAGCCTCCAAATATAAAGCATTTTTTTTAAGAACTCGTGTCTCATGCCCTATGTGCTACTGCTAACCAGTGAAAAATGAAGGATTTTACAATCTTGCAATTACATAAACAGTTGTCATGGCTCCTACTGGCAAAAGCTTCTTCAAATTCCAACTAAATCCCAATGTGACTTTTGATAAGAGATTACTAACTAGCATCAAATTCACATTCAAAAGATGGAAGGCTCACTAAGACTTCACATGCCCTTCACAGCACTAATCTGGATAGCACCTCACATAACTAGCCAGCTAGCATACCCTACAAAGAATTCTGGTGAATCTGCACTTCATAGATAATCATAAGCGAATAATAATCAATAACATTAACCTTTTCATTCAAGGATGCCTTTATTTCTCACCTTCAAAATCATAGATCAGAAGCCTTTAGTTTTCTGGGCCTTTTATGAGCTGCTGGAGATGATGGTGCCTCAGATACCCTTCCAGGTCCCTTGAAAAATTTACATCATGCAGGACAAATTAGTTTCCACAGTATATCAGAGAGAGTAAAATTGTTAGAAGGTCAAGACAAATATAAAATTGGTATCTACCTTGCGTTTCTGCTCCCTTCTGCCAGGCCTTTCCCCTATAATAACACAACAGGATCGTGAATTTCATAATAAATATGAACAAGGAAAAGGCCAAATTGCAAACAAATGTAAGCAAGTTATGGTAGTTACCTCCAAAATTCATTGAGTCTGGAATAAATGTTCGATCCTGATCACGGTATGAACGCTGTGAATAATTTGTTTTGACATTTACAAAATAAGAAATTAGATACTAAATGTATGCAGTGTGTCACAACCACATGCAAATAAAATAGAAATGCAACAAAATTCCTAGAGATAAGTGATTTTAGTGACCTTAGGTGTGCCTGGCATTTCAGTATATGAACCTTCACGAAAGGAAGAACCTTCTGCATCTTTATATTGTAACTGGTAAACGTACAGAAGACTCATATGTCAAAGAATGAATACAGAACACATGATTTCACATAAACACCTTACAGCTTAAATCTAGAAGGATATACAAAGTTACGTATTTGTGTAAAAAAGAAATTTGCTTTATTCACAATTAAAAATGGTAGGATGAAAAAATTAACAGAAATAGATACCCAAAAAGTGAATGTTGAGATATGCAATACCTGTTTTTGAAGATTCAGCAGAGTCAATATTTCCTTTCTTAATTCAAGGTGCTCAGCACAAACAGCTTTGGTTGGCACCCGTGGTTTCAAATTAACCTGTAAAAGGAAAAAGTATATATGTTATTTCCCGACCAATAACGCGGTACACATGGAAGAGTGGATCGTCATCAAAATATATAATTTTTGATCTCATGCAAAAAACAACTATTTTATCTTGTACAAGAAATTCAAATATCTAATGCAAATGAAGGATGTGATAATTAAAAATACACAGAAAAAAATAGCCATAAATTGAAAAAAGATCCCCATACAAGTAAAGAAAACTTCTAAATTTTGATGCCAGTCAAACTTAATTGCAATTAATCAAGAACACAGTTTCAATATGCTCATGGTAGATAGTGATCTTGATGAAAAAGTGAAATTGCAACCAGAATTAAAATGAACCACGTCTAGCTAACTCTACTTCCCAAATTTCTCATCCCCACCCCACCTAAAAGGCATTGAAAGAAAAAGAGAAAGGAAAAAAAATATACATTTAAAAGGAGTCAGTTAAGGAGCTAAAAGCACTACTGATCATCATAAAAAATAGGTCCGATATGAGAGACAAAAGAAATGAGCTTATAGAAGGTAATACGAGTAATATTGCTGCCTAACCATCAAAGACAAAAATTTATCCGGTATAAATAATATAGCAAGACAAAGAGGTTCTGAGGTTCAGGAAATTTAAACAGACCCCAAGATCTTGCAATGTTTGCTCAACCCGCTTGATTGTCCGAAGCCCTGCAGATGAACTAGCAGCTTGCACCATTTGCTCAAGCGCATATGTTCTCAAGTATACTCGAAGCTGAAAGTTTCGTTAAATCAGTCAGATCATATTAACAAAGAACTATATATGAATTAAAAGAGGTTCATATGGTTTAGACTTGTGTTTTGTACAAACACAAATGGAATGCAAACTTCATACACATTTCTAGGCAGCAAAAGAAAAACCACTATGTTCCTCCTGCTGTACCAAATTTCTTTTAAATTACTGGGGTAGGAGTGGTGAGGGAAGATCAAGAGAGAAATGGAGAACTGAAAGTGAGAAAGTGGGAGTCAGATACCATGCGTAGAGAAGCTAAAGTAGAGGCATTTTCTGCCATCACTGAAGCTGAAGGTCCAACTGCTGCTGAGGCAGGCTGAGCATGGGATGAAGGTGATATGGTAACTTCAAGATTAGTAGCTGTCTCAGCAATTTCAGGCGCATTTGATGTGACAGCTAATGCTGTCTCTTCAACACCCTTTGCAGCCGCACGTGACTCGGTTATTCTTTTAGCCTCAGCAAGAACCTGACAAATGAAGGGCATACGAGCATGTAAAGATAATCCAGATTTATCTAAAATTTCCATTAACAGGTCCTTCCAAAAAACACATTATTCAATTTATGATCAGTAACAAAGAACAGACCTCAGCATCTTTTCGCTCATGCTGCTTTGTTTGTGAAAGGAACATGGACAATGCACGTTTGCGCTCGGTCTCCTGAGAAAGGTTGTATGGTTCCTGTGGGTAGAAGTAAAAGACCAAAAGCATTACAAATAAAAATAGCTTAATATTGTAAACATCAAAATAAGTTTTTTTATTGAAACCAACAAGGATACGGTAATTAATTACTATAATATTATAAGCAAAGACTAGCAATGACTAAATATTGGAGCTCAATATTCATGTGAAAACACCATTTATAGAGTTACCAACCTTGACAAGAGGGTGTCCTGAAACATCCCCTGGAGATGTAGCTCTAGCAACCAGAATAGCTCGAGAAACTAGAAAAAGAAAATACATCCAAGTAAAACCATTAAAAAACAGCATGAAAAATATTCAAATAGTATACCTTAAGCAGTGGATATAAATAAAAACAGATAGATTAGAAAAATACCACTATAATACCGGTCCTTCAATTCCTCCACAGTCCGAGATGATGGGAACCTGTCAGCTATAACAATGAATCGGAGATCAAACCTTTCGCACAAGTCAAACAACTGATCTGTCTCTTCCTTGGTCCACATCTAATAAAAATAAAAATGAATAAATTCGATAAAATTGAACCGAGCATAGTAATCTTCGCAGAATAATGATTGCTCTTTATATTTTACCATCATACTTAAAAAGGCAACCTTAGAAATTTTATAACTTATCAAAGTGCAACCATGAATTGATACCTACAGGATCAGTCAAATACTTCTCATACTCTTCTTCAGTATATTTGACAACATCAACTGACTGCATCATCACAAATAAACCAGTATATAATTTTTGCTAGGTAGCACTATAAATCAAAATATAGCATATTGCACATGATTTTTATTTAAGAAATAACAATTAAAAAGAAAAGAGTGAACTTGTATATACCTTGTTATACTTAGCAAATGAATAATCACCAGTTGGTGGAACACCATTCACAACTCTAACCTACAAATCATACACACACACACAAAAAAAAAAACAAAAACAAAAACATGAACTTTCTAAAGCGCTCCAAATGAAAATAGCCAATTATGAGTTACGGAACCTACCCAATGGTAAAGCTGCAAATTATCTTTTCGAGCAGAACTTGTAAAAGGAAGCCACTGCCATGTAATCTGAATGCAAAATTTCTAACTAGTAAGAAAAGCACAATGCAATTCATATATGCAAAACATAAACATAAAACTAGCAATATTAAATTTTTAACATTTAATCAGTGACCGGACCAGTATATCTATTTTTTTTTTTCCAGTGACAGTACCTTCTCATCTGATGGTGGCCGCTTTTTCAACTGACTAGTATCAATTGAAGGCATAAGAGGTGCCAAACCGCCAGTAAGCGCATAAACCTGCAATTTGTAAGAGTAATTAACTTCAATGAAAGAGGCAAAACATGGACAAAATTTACATATGCATGCATACCTCACGCGAAATGCCATCAGGTTTTCTCTGTGAATCCTTTTTAGGTTGTGATTTCTTCTCTTGAGCTATCGGTAATGGAGTTTTGGGCAATCCTACAAGAAGGTCCTTCGGTAGGTCCATACCGAAAATTAGGGTTTTCTTTCTTTCTTTCTACCCTAAGTTGACGTCTAGATTCGGGAACAATTCGAATTCTCGAAACATAAGGAACTCAACTAGGGTTCCGCATTTGATTTCCAAGCATTTTGATTGACGAATTAGGGTTTTTGATAGATTGAATTTTAGAAAATTTGGGAATTTGTCTTGTGAAATTAGGTTCGAGCGCGAAATTTTTAAGAAGTGAAGCGAGACAGTGTTTGTGTCACAACCCGGTGACTGACAATTTTTCCATTCGAACCGATAAATGGGTTCTATAAGTTGAATAGATACGCAGTTTTGAACCACGAAAGTAACCGGCTACCGGATGTGACGAAATCATGAATTGTGGGCTTATTAGGCCCATAAAAGCCCAATGTAGTCCAAACCTTCTCTTCTTTTGAAAACTCGGTGCTTCCTTCTCGACTTGCAAATCGCAATAGCCACATTCTTTAAGAAAGAAACAAAGCGAAAATGGATTCCTTGGCCAAGGTATGATCATGTCCATTCCATAATTTTCTCGCTTCATGTACAAATGTTGCAGGGCGTAGCAGCTCAAATTGAATGCACAACCACAGCCACTGTCGCCGCCGCGGCCAGCGCGGTTGGTGCTACGTACCAGTTTAAATCAAACATGGACATTGTCAAAGAAATTTTCATCGGCATGAGCTTAACAATAACAGGTTATTGCAATTATAGCTACCCTCATCTAGATGATAATAAAGAGCGGTTTTCTTTATTTGGGTGCTATCCTATCTGAGCTTTTATAGTCTGGTCTTCAGTATTCATAATTTTCTTGACCTTGTAAGGCCTTTTCGAGGCCCTGTAAGACTCTATGCTAGTCTTGCTGCTGCTAATGATCGGAGCTTATTGGTAGAAAGTTCAGGTATTAGCACGGTTGCTCCTCCATCAACTCGCTATCTTCTTCTATGTCTATCCCTCCTGAGCTAGCTATTAGGGTATATCTTGGATTTTTACATTGTTTTGTTTTGTAATGTAAAGGTGCACAAATAATATTTCTAGTGTTCAGATTAATTAGTGGAAAGATTATTAATTAATGAAAAATTTGTAGTTGGAAAGAAGAAGATGCTTAGATATTTTTGTGAAGTGTATTATTGGTGTCTGATTGCTTGCTGCATCTCTATCTTTTAAAAATGTCAATTCCATGTTTCGGCCTTCAGGGCATACTAACATGGGCTTAGCAGGTCTATTAATGGTGCATTTTAGGCCTCTCCCTCGATATATTTTATCATGGACGTGCAAATAATTATGGGCACACTTGCTAGTTTCAATTAACCTCTCCAGCGAACAAATAAGGGCTAAATCTAGTGGCTGAAGTTGAAACTCAATGATTATTGAAATATTTTATGTTTAAATTACACTCATATAGACGTAGTCATCAAGTTATTACGTTTGATTTTATTACCTCACTACATTGCAAATATGTTTGGTACTGTTCATTTGTAAATTTTAATTTAACCATGTACAAAGCAATTTTTATTTTATATATATATATATACACACACACAGGGGCATGCATGGCTTGCAGGGCGATATTTTGGTTGAAATGTAGCGATCGGTTGAATCTCCAAGCTGACCAATGATCCCAATGAGATTTTGGGCATTTTGAATATAGCTAGTACAGAACAAGTGACTTGCCTTGACTAAGTGCTTGTTTGAAACTGATACAATTCGAAATACCCTTTTGAACAAACCAATTTCTGATGCCAAGGACAATTGCTTCTATGTTTCAATCCAACTTCTATGATCTCCTCGTCATGAGAGCAATGAAATTTAGCTGCTCCTGATTACGTCAAACTTAGTTGTAGATACATTACTTTTCAGTTCCTTATATTTATATGCAGTGTCATCATTAATTCCTTATAGCCCATGCACATAGCTGAAAGCAAAATCTACAAACAGATTAAAGGAGATATAGTGCTTGTTATACTGGTAATGAACTCCAGAGTTGACATACTACAGGTTTAAATTTTATTTTTCATTAGTTTTAAATATTTTTTTTCTCTCTAATTATATAATTAAACATGTTAATTTTTTATATATTTTTGAAAACCGTAAAATGTTGAAAAATAATAGAAGTTACCAAATTTTAAATTCATGATAAATCAAAGTTATACTGTTGCAGATCTATTCTTATTTAGGTAATATTTAGAATTTAGTAATAGCATATATAATCGTCTTAAATAGTTACTAAAAAATTTTTACTATTATTTTATAATACTAACCGAGTCAAATTGGATTAATTATAATCTAATAAATTTTGAACATCAACAGCACAGATAAAAAAAAAAAAAAAGGTTAAAAGATTATGCCTGGAAATGGGCAAACACTGGCATAAATATACATTTTATTTAACCTTTGAACAATATAAACTTCTCCAATATTATGAAGATCCGGTCTTTATACAGACAGTTGAAATCAGTATAAAAGAGAAGATGGCTAGCCAGTGAGAATTCACGGGTTCAAAGACTATGATGTCTGCTATACATTGCCTCTTTTTCAAATGTCACTTTGCTCTGTGTTACAACCTGGCTAGCAATCTTGTTATTTGTACAATTTTGGAGCAGATGTTGACTTGATCCACCATCTCCACTTGACTGTCCATTTGGTTCTTTTTTTTTCAGGAAAAAAGCAAACAGAATGGACTGAGATATTAATATTTGCAATTCCAGAACTAATATTTACATCAAAACTTCAAGAATTGTACGAACATTTTGACCACCGACTACGGTTTTCCCTATCTTTCTAGTGTCAGGATTCAAGAAACTCTTTCTATTGCCGACTATAGTAGTTACGTAGGCACTCAATTATTAGAGCACAACAGCAAGAATCCAAAACATTTATTAAAATTTGCAGGCATTTAATATGCATCACTGCATAAATAAATAAATAAATGAAATACATTAATCTGTTCATCAATTTGACGGGGTTGTTTGTTGCTGTCACAGTGCAGGATGGCCCCCTTTATTTTTATCTGAATTCTTGAAATTGAATAGATATTAAAGAATTTAATAGAATTGTTTCTATCCAATTTGTTGGTACGTTCTTGTGATGTCAGATCAAAGACAGAGATACACATGCGTGTCTATATATATATGTTTCTTTTTTCATTTTATTTGAGGATAAAAATGATCTTTTGCTGTTGTTTTGTAGTCGATGGTTTGATCTTGTTCGTGGTTTAATCTTTAATTTTTATTTGCATGTTGAATGCATCTTTCTTCTTGGATGTTTGTTTCTTGATTTGTACTTGTATCTAGCTTCAGGAGTAAATAGCCAGCATAGCAACATGGCTAGACTAGCTAGCGATGTTCCTAGCTAGTTAAGAAATGCAGCTCTGTATCTGTACTTCTTTTTGTCATGTATGCTTTTATATGCCATAGAAGATGCCTCAAATAATTAAGTCACAGTAACTTTCAAAACATCTGTTCCATCCATTTACCATACCGTGCCTGCCTGCCATTGTCCGTTTCCCAGCTTATCAGGAGATCTATTTTCAGCAGGGACCCCCTTCGCTCTTTAAGTTCCTTTCTGTCTTCTGCAATTTTTTTAAATATTAAGTCAATTCGTCAATGGAACATTGGAAAATTTGATTTTAGAATGAATGCGCATGCTCATAGATTGCACCCATGGACTAGCTCCCTAGCTGGACATTTCTCCACCACTTTTACTTCGTTAAAAAAAAAAAAAAAGAGAGAGAGAGATTTAAGAAAAATGCTTTTTTTTTTTAGTTTTTAATAAATTTTTTTTGGTTATTTACATATATATTCCTTTTTATTTTTCATTAATGCACTATTCCTTTAAAATAATTTTCTTTATATCTCTTTTTATTTTCTCATTATGCCACTGATAATACAAGAGTTTTCAGAACAAATTGTTCAAGGTCTCTATTTTATCAAATCCATTTGAATAATATACCAAAAACTGGAAGCACCCATCAATATGTTTTTTTTTTTTTTTTAAAAAAAAAGACTCTTTATGCTCCATTATCATGTGCGTACATAAAAACAAAACTTGTACCATACACATAGTCAGTAAATCAATCTTAACCTTTCATGTGCATTCAAAAAACAGTAAATAGGTGAAATTTAAAGATAATGAAAACTCTAAAAAAGTAAAATTAAGGCAGCAAATTTCAAGTACAGAGCTTTCTTTTACTTGTAGAAGGCTTTGCTAATGCAACATCAAGTCCATGGTACACCTATATGTTAAGTCACGCCTTTATAAGGCAGATAGAAGAGACTTCACTAGCTAATAATTGACGTCTCAAAGTCCAAAAAGTGAAAATGTTGAACAACAGAACAAATTGAATTGTGAAAAGACTTCAGCATAAAAAAAGTGTAGGGGTCGACCAATGAAAAATATGCCATGGATATTGCACTGCGCACACCCACCAATTCAAAATATGCAGGAAACATCTTGCTTTGCAAATTACCAAACTGATGCACATGGAGGTTTTTTTTTGCCTTTTTAGTGCTAATTCTGTAAACAATTATGATTTTTTGTGTTTTGACTTAACAAATCTGTCTGAAGCATTAGATACGGAGCAATTAGGGTTCAAAAACAGCAACTTTCGTCCTCCTTGGATTTAATTGAGGAGAAAGAAGAAAAAGAAATCAATTGAAAAATAACATATATTAATTATTAAAAAATGGAGTTTTTTTATTGTTAGAATATATATTTGGTATATGTTTAAAAAAAAAAAAAAAATAGTGAGCGTATGACCATAATTAAAGCCGATATCTTACAAGCCAATGATGTTTCTCCTTTTAGGTCAATAATTAACTGCTACAAGTAAATCAACTAATTAATTAAACCCAAACGATAGATTATGAAACAAGTTGTAAATAGAAAATGGATAGCTTAATTGGGTTCAATATCCCTCATAAACAAAGATACAAGCAATATATGTATATATATATACCTACTAATTAAGCTACTGTTGCATTCTTTTTTCCTTAGTAAATAAATATATACCTCCAATTGTCAATATCAGGATCCTAACAATCACTGTCAACATTTGTGATCAATTCACATAATTCACTATCGTTGTCATTGTAGAGCAGCTACTCAACCTACTGCCCTTAACTTGGATGTTAGAGAACGACCATCCGTTTCTCGGTTTCAATTTCGTGAACCTCCGCCACAAGCAATTCTCTTTCATTTAGATCGGATTAAATTAGAGCTAATGTTTAAGCTACAAGCAACATATATACACATACAATTTCACAACCCCAAAACAATAATTTTTATTTTTAGATCCTTGTAAATTTGACAAACTTTTTCAGCCATGGATTCTTAATTAATTCCGTCTTTTCTTCATCTATATATTATATAAAAGATTATCACGTTTACCTAATATATGTTTTTCATATCATCATTAATATTTCGTCATCATAATTGAGCTCTTTATCAATTTTAATTATTGTAAACTTTTTGCATTTACCTAATTTTGTTTTCTTACATTTAATATATATATATTTGTTTGTTCTATTTGATTTTTGTCAAAATTAATAATTGAACATTAGATAAATTTAGATATATAATTATTTATGTATTTATAATATATATTAGTTTTAAATTTTATTATATTAATGTTTAATCAATTATCACGGCATTTTTTTATCCAATAATAATTTATTACCTAAGCTAATAGTGGTACATCATCTTCATGAATGGCATGGCACAACATATGTATACATTCGGTGACAAAGACTGGGGGACTTTTTAAGGATGCCATGTGGCAGGAGAGGCAGAATTTAGAACCCACCAATATTTCTTTGTCACAAATAATTTCGATGCCAAATGCCTTTCTTTTATTGCCTTGTCTGGTCTCCATGTTTCTGGCTGCCATGGCCTGCACCTTTATTTTTATTATTGTTAGATCTGTGTTTAAGGGAATCCAAGTCCCCAAATGGAGGAAATTTTTTTTGGTCGTTTTTCTATTTATTTTTTTAATAATTAGTAAAAAATTATTAATTTTTAATACCGCAACAGAGAGAACATAAAAGTTCGAATCATATTCTTCTTAAAAGAATATTCATCCTTTTTACTATTTAAAATACTTGTAAACATATTTTTCTTATTGTGAAATTGAAAGTTACAATTATATATATATTATTAATATACTTATCATATTATATTATATTATCTATTCAACAATAATAATATATATATATATATACTGGTAGGTACAATTTGGAACGTACATTTCAAAATTTTTACACCAATAAAAATTAAATATGTGATCTTTGGAACATGAGACGCAGACCTTAACCATTTAATACAGGCTATACTGCCCCAAATCAAGGAATTAATCACACTTTTCTCTAATTTATTGATCTATTTACGCTAATTGTAGGCTCCACAAGCTATGGTTTGTTCATAATCAGACTAGAAATCCACTATCTTCAATGTTAATTTTATGGACATCGATTTAATTCTTTGGAGGGCTATATTCTATTATTTCTTATTTCTATATATATTTGTAAAATATATATGCGGTCTCTTAAGTTTAGTATATTTTATTAATTTACTTTCTCAATTTATAAACTCTTTTAACTTATTTAAAATATGATTATAAACACTTTTCAAGCAGTTTTAATATCAAAATAATTCATTTTTGAATTACAAAAATATTATTTAAACATTTTAAATATTATTGAAAGTGTCAATAAATTTTATTTTTAGTAAATTAAATATTTAAATAGTTATTTTATAAATTAAGAGAGTAAACTGATAAAAGTTGTTAGAGAATCAATAAATAAATTAGAACTATTTTTTTTTTTTATTCCATGGTGAATTCCAGCCACTAAAATCTAGGTGACAAAGCTTTGAAGCTTATCTTAATTATGATTATATTACATAATTAATACATACATAGGTTCGTACTTGCATTCCACCAATAATTGAGTACATACCAAAAACTTCATACAAATTATTATAAAAAGTATGACAATTATAGTTTGATAAGAATAATTATCTAAATGATTCATTTTATAATCATAGTACAAAAATAATTATTTCTAATCGTCAATATCTTTTGATCAATTATAGCTATTATCTAAAGTTCATGTCTCTTTTCTACACCCACCTAAAGTTTAATTTTCAAAACAACCTTTGCTTTTAATTTTTAAATGAAATTATTCGTGTGTAGACCCGACATCCTTCTGAAATTTGCAGCTCTCTAAACTGCCCAATCGCACGGTTGAGCTAAAATAGTGATTAATCCCTTTACCACGTCCACATGCATGCTTGTCTTTTTATCGGGTGACCAACTTGAATTTTTTTTTAAGGAATAACTTGGTATTATGCATAAATATTTTCAATAATAATGTATTTTTTTTATATAAATTGAATATAATGTATATTTTAAATTATTTATTTTTTTCAATGTTATTATTGTCATTATTTATAGGTAGTTGTTAAATAATTGGGACACTTTATGGTTTATCTGTCTCCTAAATGAAGAAATTAATGGTTCCAATCCAAACCTTAGTGGGTTTGCTTTTTGGGTGCCTTTAATCAATTATATAAAATATTATTGAATTTTGAGTTCATGAATTTTCGTCCCAATCTGGCTGAATTTTCTTTTGTTGAAATTTCCATGATAATAACTTATTTATAAATTGTAGTTTTCTTTAATTCATCAAATATCAATTGTATAAGAAAAATCAGAACCTTAAATGGATGTAGATGTGCAAATTGAAAAGTCTAATTTGGGTTGCAAATATTAGCAAAGGAAAGAAGGAAGGCTCTTTTATTCAATGTGTATCCTTTGCACGTCCCAATCAGATGGAATTAATTTTGGATTTATTGATGCGTGACTGGATTGTATTTTATATAAATAAATTCTATAAAATTTTATATAATTCATTTACAAATTTAAATGATATATGTTTAGTTTAAATAAATTTCGTATGTAATTCATTTTCAATTCTAAATTTTTAAAATTATGAAATTGATTATAAGTAAATTAAATTTTATCGAAATGGTTGAAATTTTGAAATGAATTTTATAAATTTTAATTTATACTTTTAAATGATTGAAATACTCCTCTTTATTTTTATTTTTATTTTTTTTATATTTAAAAGGGTATTTTTGATAAAAACTTAAATTCAATATTTATAAAAAAAAATATGAAATTTATTTCCAATGAATTTAATAAATTATTCATTTAATCCAAACACACTTTATTATAAAAAAATTCATTTACAAATTAATTCTATTTGGAATTCATTTCCAAATCAAATTAATTTCTAGGTGAAATTCAACCAAATAAGGGTTAAGATTTATATCAAATACAATATAACAAAATATGGAATTCATTTGAAATGAATTTCGTAAACTATTTATTTGAACCGAAAATATTTTATTAATAAAAATTTATTTGAAAATAAATTCTATTTGAAATTTATTTAGAAATAAAATGAATTTTTTAATAAAATTGAACCAAACAAAAGACAAGGGTTTCTTTCTATATTTTAATTTTTTTACATTTTCTTATTAGAATTTTTTTTTTGTATTTGAATTTTTTTTTTTAAATTAATTTAAATTTGTTGACCAAATGGATTGAGGCTGAAACTGAATTTTATTTCATTCACAAATACCTAAACTCAATATATATATATATATATATAATATTTTGATTGAATTGGTCATATTTGAGGTTAATAACCTACGCCTCAACCTTACCTATTTTTAATAAGTAGGACTACATCAGGCTGTGTTACTCAATCATGTGAACTTATCTACTTCTAATTTCATCAAAATTCAAATTCAGAAACATTAAATTAGCTGGACAAAATTCTGCCCGTTGAAGAAAATGAATTGTAGTTCTAAAGGGTGTTTTTATAAAGAAATACTTGGACATGACATTTTATTTTTATAAGAAAACGCAAGACATTGAAGTGGTACTTAGAATAACAATTTCCTTAATATTAGTTAATTAACCAGTCAATTAAACAAATCAATTAGTTCACCAACACTTAAAGGTAGTTCACCTCCCATTAGTCAGCTTATTGAATTGCAATGGTCTTGTACTGGTTGAGACAATTAAAAAGGAATCAAGCATCCATGTTCAGTAAGATATATTCCCTAAAATTAGAGTAATTAATGGAAGAAACTTTACTTTAATTAAGCAGCTCACTACGTATGCTAAATAGTGTTCACGTTCTAGCTTCATGTGGAATCTTGATATATGGTTCGCATTTGTACTTTCTTTTGGGTACATTATGCCTGCACTTTTTTTTTCCATGAAATATTATACAATAAGAATATTATATGGCCTAACTGTTGGCCTGGAGGCAGTCAACACTCGACAGCAAAAGATTTAATTACCACATTTCTATGACCTTTGCTGTATAAAATAATTTAGCACTACCTCTCACATATAGATATCCTTTATGAATAAAAAAAAAAGAAGATATGCCTTAAAGTAAAACTTCAGTAAGTTTTGAATATTGGTAAAAAAAAGTATAAATTAATCACTTGAGAATTGGAAGCTCCATGGGAGGCCTTAACTACCATAATCCAATACATAAAATTCAAATTTGCATAATATGAATATTATTCTCAAACATGCAATAGGTATCCACTTTAAAAGTTGATGTTAACGTTAAGTTTCATTAATTTTCCATATAGGAAGTTAAATTTCAATATTATTCAAATCTTTAAATGCTTGAAAGACATTTTTTTTTTATTATTATGACAATGGGATAATTACCAACGAAAAATGAGAGATACTAAATTGTAAAAATAAACTTTGTAATTCAAGTTTTCGTAAATGTTAAATATATTTCTTAATTTATCAATTCTAAAAAAATAAGATTGTAGATAATGACTGAAATACTCATAAGTTTTCAAGGATCACAAAATTAAAATAGTTCCGTTATTATTTATTTGGTCTTAAAATTAATTTATATAGAAATATAGAAAAAATTAAAATTGGCATTTATAATTTTATTTCACGTGGTTTGCTAAAGAAAGAAATTAAATAAATGAAAGATTGATTCTGTGAACATGTACACTAGCTATCTACAAATAGAAAGAAAAATTCTACCAGTACTGCTTTTTGAATAAGATTGATTTTGGTTACTTCACTTAGGTTTGTTCTATTAACGAAGAATGATCCAAATTGTTTTCTTCTTTTTCTTTACTTTTCATTTTCTTGTTTTTTTTTCTAAGCATTATAAGAAACGAAAATCATAAAAAAATGTATATATATATATATATTTTTCAATCGACAAAATTTAGGGTTTAATTCTTGAGCATAAAAAGAGAGTATGGAATGATAATTTAATTCATTCTCTTTACATCTAAATATTCACATTTTTTATCACTTAAAATAAAAATATATATATGATGTGAAATCGTAGTCAAAAACGACGACAAGGTCAATAAAAGAAATGTAGTCTAACGCCCGCACCCCCTTTGAAAAGCGTCGCTAATATCCATCCAACAAGAGGGGACAAACAACCGCGTTACCAGGTTGTCCCCGTTACTTCCCCCACCTAATGTAAGCCACTTCTCACATTTTCTCATTCCTTCCACTAGCCTCCATCAGTAATACTTTTCCATTCAAAAAAAATAAAAAATAAAAAATAAAAAAAAATATATATATATACATATATACTGAACAAAATATCCTATAAAGTGGAGTTTATTAGTTATTACTATTAATGAAAGAAAAGTAAGATATACAAATATAATCGTTGTCACATATGTGACAACGTTGTCACATATTGAATATGAAATTTTAAGATTATGAAATTTCAATAAGTATCAAATTATAAAATTAACAAAAAAAATAACACATACATATATATAATTTAATTTACTTTAAAATTGAATAATTGTTCACTTGTAACTGAACTTATTAGATTTTGTTGATATTTCCACTTACAAACAATTATAAATTAAACTTTTAATAGATTTAAAAATATATTTAATCAAAAGTAATGTTATTGTAAATAAAATTTATCATAATTAACTATACAAAATAATTATACTAGCCATATACATCAAACTACAACTAACCATAAAATATTATACTATATAGTCTATTTTTCTTTCATAAAAAAAAAATATTTTTTCTTTCGAATTCGGACTGTCATACATATACAAAGTCCACGTCTCCTATATTCACGTTACTATTTAAATATAAAAATAATCAAAAGTGACCCCTACCTATCATTATAATATTCATATATTTTCATCTTTCTCTACCCTTCTCTCCCTTGTATAATGTGTATATAATAGATACCAACTCGGCCATGATCACAGCCTCCAAAACTTCAAAGTTGAAATAACCCCCCCCAAAAAAATCATTTGATTTAGTTTCTTGCATTAATTCTTGTAACAAGCAAGAGTAAACAATGGTAGTCCCATCGCCAACTCCAATGCGTACAAAGAAAACAAAAGCAGTTGGGATTCCAACCATTGATCTTTCTCTTAATAGGTCATTGGTTTCTGAATTGATCGTAAGAGCATGTGAAGATTACGGGTTCTTTAAGGTTGTCAATCATGGTGTTGATAAGCAAGTGGTGAAAAGATTGGAAGAGGAAGGTGTTGGTTTTTTTGCTAAACCAGCAAAAGAAAAGGAAAAAACTGGACCTGCTAATCCTTTTGGATATGGCTGCAAGAACATTGGCTGTAATGGCGATATCGGCGAGCTTGAATATCTCCTTCTTCACACCAATCCCGCCTCCATTACTGAGAGATCCAAAGCCATCTCTGATGACCCTACAAAATTCAGGTACCATAAACAAAACCACCCACTTCCCATTTCTGATGATTCTTGAAATTAATATTATATATCTACCTGTTTTTGTCAACGATATATATATATATATAATCATACGTTACATGTTCAGAAAAGATCAAAAGGAGAAGGGGTTTTTGGTTTGTGTTTGTGTTTGAGTTTGATACAGGTTCGAGGGGTTTATGCTTAGTTCATGGCGTGTTTGATTCATTTTTCAACAAATATTTTAATGTTGCAAAGGGTTGCTATTTCTTTTTATAAAGGAATATTTAATGCATATATGGCAATTGGGCCGGTAGATAAAGAAGGAATATAATAATTAATTTGTTTAGAAAATGAAACGGTGGGAGGATTTTTTTTAGTGTAAATGCTTGGTATCCTAGAAAAAGACATTTTTCTTTATATATAATAAAGTTTTAATTAAATAAAAAAAACATAACATAGAATGATTTCTTTTTGTTCGTTTGTCTCCAAATTTATTATGTTCAACAGTTTTATCTCATTATATTTGCCATGATTTAGCTTGAGTATATATAGTGCTATCAATTAGCGTACGAATGTTTTATATATATATATTTATAACTAATTCATGGGGTCGATGTTGTTTTCATTAGGCCAGTGATTACTAGATGCTGTGGATATTTTCAGGAGTATTATTCACATTTATTTATTTATTTAGAAAGAAGAAGAAAAGTTTGACGTAGCTTTTTGAGCTTTATTAATTTTGGCATCGTTTTCAATCATTATACAGTTTATGTGGCTCGTAATTAAGATGTCACTGAAATTAAAATCATAATTTGACCTTATAGAAAGAAATGAAAGCACAACACGTACATGCAACTTGTATATGTGAGAAACAACTGTATCAGATGAATTTTCAATTTTCAAGCTTTCAGCTTGTGATTAAAGAGGAAAACTTTGCTTTAAGTTCTGTCAACAACCATTTTGCTACATGCCATGCTTCATTTTATGGGCCCAACTTGACATTAACAACTCCCTCTATAGCTAAGCTAGCTAATCACCATATTCTCTGTACTTGATGTTTAATTTTGCTTGTTAAAAAAAAGTAATAGATTGAAAATTTTCTATTTTTTACAGCGCCTTGGCCATAAATTAACATGCATGTTTACACTTTGTTCAAAATTTTCTAAAAAAAAGCCATACTTTCCAACTGTTGTTAAGTGAGACATTATACAATGATGTGTCATGATTTTGTGAATGAAAAGACTGCCTGGATTTTGTCCTGATCTTTTTATCGAATGAATTATGTGTATATGCGACGGATGAGAGGCATATGCCATTTTATTGGACCCCTCCCTTCTATATTTGTTTTCTCAATCTTTATATTTATTTCAGCCAACAGAAATAATATACCTCGACATTTTCGTACAGGCAGCCAATGCTCTTATATATCATTTTCTTTTTTGAGGGGCCAATGCCCATATCATTGCTTGCATGAAGGAAAACAATATCATTATGAAAACAAAAAAATCTCAAAGAAATCAATAACCTTCCAATCAAATCCAAGAAAAGAGGGGTCAGGGGGATTTTATTTTTTATTAAAAGGACACATGCTGTCTATATGCCATATAGAGAAAATATGGTGATCAGTGATTTTATAAATGATTTTGGTGTTGCAGCTGTGCTGTGAACGATTACATAGAAGAGGTTAGAGATTTGGGAAAAAAATCTCAAAGAAATCAATAACCTTCCAATCAAATCCAAGAAAAGAGGGGTCAGGGGGATTTTATTTTTTATTAAAAGGACACACGGTGTCTATATGCCATATAGAGAAAATATGGTGATCAGTGATTTTATAAATGACTTTGGTGTTGCAGCTGTGCTGTGAACGATTACATAGAAGAGGTTAGAGATTTGGGATGCAAGATTCTTGATCTGCTTGGAGAAGGGTTATGGATGAAAGATAAGTTTGCGTTCAGCAGGCTAATCAGAGACTTCCATAGTGATTCAGTGCTCAGGCTTAATCACTATCCAGCTGCAGTCAATGATTGGGACCCATCACCTAAAAGGATTGGATTCGGTGAGCATTCTGACCCTCAGATCTTGACCATCTTGCGATCCAACGATGTTGCTGGCCTTCAAATCTGCCTGGATGAGGGTTTGTGGGTTCCAGTCCCTCCTGACCCCACTGGTTTCTTCTTGATTGTGGGTGATGCCTTACAGGTCAGTAACCATAGATCAGTCATATAGTTATATTTTACTATAATATAATAATAATAATAATATTGTTTTGTTATTGATTATAGGTTTTGACAAACGGAAGGCTTATGAGCGTGAGACATAGGGTGTTGGCAAACTCGGGGAAGGCAAGGATGTCAACCATGTATTTTGGGGCACCACCGCTTAATGCATGGATATCACCTCTACCAGAGATGGTGTCAACCCAAAATCCAAGCCAATACAAGCCATTCACTTGGGAAGAATTCAAGAAAGCTGCATATTCTCTACGATTGGGTGCTACCAGGCTTGATTTGTTCAAGATTCAATCAAGTGACATAATCGCTTCATGATATATAACAACTAAATAATATATATATAATATAAACAAGTTGAAGCGGCACTCCAAAAATATAATTAGTGGTTCGTATACAATTCTTCTTCTAATGTCTATACAAATGCATGGTGCATTCAGGACAAGAAAAGGAAACAAAAGCAAAAAAAAAAAAAAAAGATTGAATTCTTTTTGTAGCTGTAAATAGGCCACAGTTGAAGGGTACGTTACCCTATCTTGACTGGCAGTTTTTGTGCCTTTTTTTTTTTTGGGGTCCCTTTTAGCTCATTTGTAATATTTATTATAGATGGGGAATGTTATTATTATTGTAAGCGACACGGGTGTGTTTTTTTTTTTTTTTTGAAATGACACAGGTGTAAGTTTAACTTAGCCTATGGAATTTGTGAAAAAAAAAAAATTGAATTAGCATTTATATAGACTATAGTGTGGATTATCACATTTACTTCTCTTATTGTAGCTTCTTAACCCCATCAATCCTTGTATGGTCAAAAGGTGCAGGCTTTTATTTTAAGCTAATGTATATTATGTATAACAATTTGAATCCACAGAGTATATTATAACTAATTCATAAGTCATGAAAATATATTTAATTTGTTGCCCTATAGATTTCTTGTCAGACAACTAACTCTACTATTGAAAAAAGAAAAAAAAAAGAGAGAGAATGATTATCCAACGTGTGAAATTAAGGAAGATTAACAAAAAGGGGCAGTATTCTTAGACCAAAGAGTTGAATGCGGCTTAATTTGGACCATATGTGTTGATAATTAAATAAGCAGCTGGCTAGCATTGATTGGCAGAGTTAGAATGTTGCAATCCAACACACTAATGATTATAAAATTGGATTACCGAACAACTTTAACATTAGACTGATGAACAAATTCATATTGACCATATTTACACAAATTTTACATATATATTTGGTAAAATAATTTAACAATCTAATATTAATTGAATTCTGCCATGAATTAATGTTGATCACATGTTTATATAGGTTCAGCAGCACATCTATTTGGTGCAGTTTGTCATGAAGAACTCTGTATCTGCTTAATTAATAAAATTAGATGTGGTGAATTGCACTATATATTGACTCAATTTAATTAGGTATACCAAGAAAAACTACATGATACCAAAGCCCCCTCCTCAGCTAAATTACATTCACTACTAATTATATCGGCTTTGGGTCCAAGTCATTTGCCCAATTGTGTTGAAATATTTTGATCCACTTGAAGCAGACACACATATATAATAGTTTACATGTGGCCGCAGCTGCTCTCTAATCTATGTTGTGTATATCTATATATTGAACAATTTACAGAGCAAAGCTATACAAGGCAGTTCAGGCTCTCCCTGCCTCTTCCTCTCTCTCTCCCTCTATCTATCTGTTGAGTTCCAAAGCTCACCAAACAATGACAAAGAAACAGGGTCGTGGGTAGTTCGATCAACCAGAGAGTTGCCTTGTAAAATGGCCTTTTCAAAAGAAGGGTTAGGTACCAAATAGATTATATGATTAGACCAGTTCAAGCAAACTTACTTCTTTTGGGGGGGAAATTTCCTGGATTGCATAGTTTGGTATGATCCCATTTGCCTCTTTCAGGTGTTTGTCAATTGTCATGAAAATTATTTTAGATTCAACACAGCCCAAGTACTAGGTCTGTACTTTCAGACGTCCTACACACTTGTGTAAGTTGTATCGTACAAATTAATCATATTCATTTCTTAAATAATTATCTTGAATTCATTCATAAATATTTACTCCAGCTTGCTAGCTAATTACACATAAAAATCAAATGTGCATGATATATGTTGAATTCATTGGTTAAACTGGGAAAAAGTTTTTTTTTTTAAATCATATTTCTCTTGTTTTCGTAATGAGTTCGTCTAAAAAAAATTGTAATTTATTTTCATCATTTATTAAGTTTCATAGGTTAAACCTATAAAATTTAACCATTTTTTACGTTGAGTGACGGATATAAATAAATTAGATTGATTTTTTAATTTATGCTACATAATATGTTAAATTTTTTATTTTTTAAAATATTTGGAAAAAAAAAAAGGAGATGTTTAGAAAAAAAAAGAAAAAAAATTTATATAAATAAATTATGGTGAATTCTATTTTGAATTAAATTACAAATACAATTATTCTTTAGCTACATATACATCTGATTATAAGACATTCCCAATTGGAATAGACTAGTTTCAAGAATGATTAATTTATGTAACTACAACAAATTTTTTAGGATTAAATGGGACTGGCACTCTTCAACCTAGCTATAGAAGTTGCTCAACCCTCATTGACCGTAACGTATGAAGAAAAAAATTAGATGGCCAACACCTCTTACTTAAGCCACATGGCATGGCTTACTTGAAGCGTCTACTATTTCTTGAAGACGAGAGCATAATTGCATGAAGAAGCTATCTATGTACTTACTTATCATATAATTAAGAGATTTAGCTACTTTTTAATTTTAGAACATGATTTGTTTAATTAAAGATTGACAGTGAATTACTGATGGAGTAGTCAAATGATAACTTTTTTATAAGGACACATTATAATATAAAATTTAAATCATAGTGTAGTCAATTTAAAAAGGAAAAACTATCTCAATTATGTAATTTATTATTATTAGAAAATTAATCATAAATTCAAATGGGTAGTTTAGATGTTGTTAGGCATATATATGTATATATATAATGGTATTGTAATCAACCGATGCTATTGTTATGTTTCAGTAGCAGAGAAATGGCTTCATTATTGTTATTATTAGAAGCTCTTATAAGACGCTGCAGAGATGATCCTTTGACAAGACAAGAAAAAAAAGAGCCCAATGATAAGATCATCAGCGACGGGGTGATCACACATACAAGCATAAAACAGGAGACTTCTTATGCTGTCTCCTTTACCAATGACAATGAGCAACATGCTCCCTTGTCCAGCTCTATTGCAAGCGAAGATGCCAATGTACAGACCTGGAAGGTGGCTAAAATTTGCGTTTGGCCTTGACAACGAGAAATCGTACTACGTTGTTCCAATTAAAGCTCCATGGTTTGTTCATGAATTCTACATGTAAGATCACATATTATTACAAATTAATTTCTGATTTCGTCCCCTATATATATATATATATATATATATACAATCATTGTGTAATCCTTTTGAAATTATCTCCGTTATATATATATATAAGAAATTGCAAAGCTCCTCATTAATTACTCTGGTGCATCCTTTGATAGTATAGGAATATAAATGGCTATATGCAGGTGTTGAAGACAAGGATTAGTTGGAAAACACAAGTGGCCATTGCAAGCTGATGTACAAGAATAAGAAAGTTTTCTTCAATGCTTTTCAATGGCTTGCAAGAACACAGCCAAAATCAATTTGTTGGCAACACTGTTTTGTTTAATAAACAAACATTTTTTATCAAGAGGTAACTACAAACGAAAGCCCAACATTTATTCTATTGTACAATTTAACCCGTCCCGTCATGAAAATTGCAATAGTAAAAATTTTATAATGATCAAAGTTATTATAGCAAAATTAGAGTAGGCTCTTTAAAATTATTGTTTTTTTACTTTTTTTTTTTGGGCGATATAGGAGTTCCCCATCTCATAGATGTATCCTTTTTAAGCAGATGTAAAATCTAAATCTTAATTATTAAAATTTCACCCCACTATTTTAGTTGCAAATTTTTGGTGATTTTAAGCAACCCTTAATTAACTCCTTAAGTACAGGAGTCACAAAACAAGGGAAACAAATGAAGAAAACAAATGAATGTATATGAAGATGTCATCATGAGCCTAAGTACCTAATAATGAGTCCATAAAAAACGTTACAAATTAATTTATGAAGAAGAGATGAGCCAGGTATCCCCATCAACATAATAAGTTCCTATAAAAGGTTTAGCCTCTTCATCCGTAAGAATTCGTGCCCATGGCACCCTCCCTGCAACGTTAGCTCCAGGCCCAGTGCAATTGTACTCTCCATAAAATACTTTCCTGCAACATCATAATATATACAATTTAATTAGTTGCTTTGCATATATTTAGAGTTGATCTGCAATTTATATGTTCAAAAGAAATATACAAGTGATTTGAACACACGTGTCCCGCTTTTGATCGCCCCAGTCATTCCAACCTCGAGGATGAACAACGTTGTCCATGTCAGTGTACGAGAAAACAACCCTTGAATAATCTCCCCAAGCTCTTCCTAGGTAAACCAATCCACTTCCTGTTACCACACAATCTTTGAAGGAGAACCCACTTTCCATCCACGAATTGCTCCGCTTTTGAGCAGTCATAGATCCCACTTTCTTCGTTATCGAATTTAAATGACAATTCTGTATGTCCATAAAAAATCAATATGAAGTATTTCAAATGACTAGAAGATTTGGATATTAGTATACAACGTGTTTGATATAAGAATAAAAAAAAATAGTAAATAAACTATTAAGCATGTATTTTGATATTATTATTATTTAATTAAATAAAAGTTTTAAAATAATGAAAGTGTTATTTATTTATATAACAACTTAATATTAACTTATTATAATTATATTCATTATAATTTTAACAAATTTTTTATTTAAATAACTATGCGATATTCTTTCAATATTTTTTATAACTAATATTTTTCTCAATTTTGAAATTAATTTTATATAAAAAATTATTATGATCATAATTAATTATATGATAATAAAAAATCATTAAACAGTGACACTTTATTTCTTCAATATCTTTAATAACAATACTTTTATTTACTCAAAAAGTAATTTAATGTAATTTTTTTTAATTTTGACTAATAAATAAATAGTGAAATTAATTAATTTAATTTTAAACTTTTTTATTTATTTTTTATAAAAATATTTAAATGATTATTATACTACTTATCTCACAAAAATACTACTTTTAAACAAATTATATGATCTTTTTTTTTAAAAAAAATATGATTATATAAGATAAAATATAAGTAGACTTAATTAAAATAGGAAAAAAATATTTTTTAACAAAATTACACCTAAAATTTTAATAAATTTAATTTTAGTTAGAGATAAAATAAAAATTAGCCTAATTAGAATAGAAAGCATACTTTCAACCAAATTAGAATTACTTTCTAATTAATATAATTTTTATTAGAGAAAAAATAGAAATTAACCTAATTAGCATAGAAAATATAATTTCAATTAAATTAAAATTTCATTTCAATTAATTTAATTTAATTTTTATTAATAAATGAAGAAATTATCTAATTTTAATATAGTAATGAGTGAAGACTTTTTTATAATATTTGTCTGTTCTATTTGCATGTGTGTATATGTGTATATATATATATATATATATATATATGATGGTGCAAGTAGATAACTTACCTCATAAAGAGACCTGCCAGAGCCAAAAATGAAATCTACAGAGCCTTGTATCAAGCAATTCTTGAAATAGTGAAGACCCTTGTGATCATAGAGTGTGTCTTGACTTCCAAGAAAACTGCAATTGTAAAATGCTGCCTTGGTTCCTGATATACGAAGTGCCACTCCTTGTTCTCCTTTTAGTCCAATCTCATGTGGAGCCGTGTTCTGTAATTCCATCAAATGATCAGTAGTTTATTATATATAGTTTCAAGTTAAAGATTAATGAAAAATTAATTTCTGTGTCCTTTATCATGAATGCAGCTTTGCCCAGATATTGTGGCTCTTTTTTTTGAAGAATAAACATTAATTACCTCAAACTTGATGTTAACAGCTATAAAATAATCTGCATTAACAGCAACAGTTGCAGTATGAAATGTCTTCAATGGCCTCCCATCTTTTCCCAAGACTGATGCAGAGTCATTGCCAGTAATAGTTGGTGGATCACTTGAATCACCTAAAAATGTAATGAAGGGCAATCTTCTGGGGATGACAATCTTTTCCCTACAGCCAAACAACAAGTTATTTAATTCTTATATCTTATGTAATTGATCATCCTTGACTATACAAAGCTCTCCCAACTAAGTGTTGATTAATTAATAATTGAAAGCATATACCTATAAACACCTGGTTCGATCGCTATTATAACTCTTCTAGTGTTGTATGGTGGAATACTGTTGAGAGCTTCTCTAATAGTCTTAAAATCGCCATTGCCGTTTTGACTAACCGTGATTGTCATATTGTTAATCTCAGCCTTCTTTAGCTCGTCATCAATAACTTCGGCAGTAGTAGTGGTACCTGCAGATTTAGCTTCCAAGGCTGCTCTTCTCGCATTATTATCACTGTTCCAAGATACCCATTTGCTGAAAGAAATAGATGAAGAAGACTTGACAAAGCAACTTGATAATACTAAGAGAAAAAAGATAATCAATCGGCAACGGCTTTTTGAAGCCATTAGAGATGTTGGGTCAATAGCGCTAAGAGGAACTGCGCTTAGACTTGACCCTAAAAATTCACAAGCTCAATACACAATTTGAGAAAAAAAAATCATGTAGGGTTGTGAAAACGTAACATATTTATAGCGATAATATAAATTCTAATTCCAATTAAATAACAACTTGTAATTCCTAAACTAAGACAAATAATATAAAATCCAATTCCAATTAGAATTCCTAAATTGGAATTAAAAGCTCAAATTTTGCGATTAGAAGTTACTATTTGACTTCTCTCTCATTGGTCATATCCTAATAATATATTATATTAATATGCTAAAAAATTATTCTTCTAAAACAATTAACCATAATATATTATTTTAAATTTTTTTAATAATTTTTAACATATAAATAAGTTTAAGATTTGAAATAATGTTATTTATATGTAAATTAATATGCCAATACAAATAATATAATATTTCAAAAATTCTGATAAATAATGTTAAAATATTTTGATATTATATGTATTATTATGCAAAGGAATTTTAAGATAACTTTATTTTTTAGTTATTTTATTTTTATCATCATTGAATCATCTAATGATGATTATTAATAAAGTAAAATTACTTTGAAAAAAACAAAGTAATTATATACTACACTTAATATACAAATTGATAATATAATTAAATAAAATAAATTTTAATTTTTTAAAAATTATTGGAAAAAATAAATTTATCTAATAATATAATATATTAAACTAAATTTAAGCCTTAAATATAATTTTAAGAAATAAATTCATAAATGTTGTTGCGAATATATGGACTAACTTGTTAACTAATTATCTTTATGGTGAAATTCAGAAATAAATTGACGAAAAAGATTAAAAAAAAAAAAAAAAGAGCAATCTGAACCTTTTCAAAACGCTTACGGGTTATATCGAACTGTTTTCGTTTATGTTTTGTGGTGAGAAAGGTCAAAAATACCCTCAGCCGAAAGTTCAGGGTCTTTTGTCCAATGATCACGTGTTAGTGTTCAGAAGGCCCAATAAAGTAACAGCCTTAAGGCCCAATTTATGGATTTTAATGGGCCTGGAGCCCAGTCGCAGACCTCTTTGTTGCCCCTTTCGTCTTTGAAGATCGCCTTTTTTTGCCCTTTCTTTTTGGGCAAAGCCATAGAACAGCGGCACTTGTGGCTGGCCACGATTTCGCCGCCTGCTATACAACAAAAATCTCTATATTAATTAAAATTTAGTTTTTTAAAATTTTAATGTTTTCAATAATTTATTTAAAATGATGAAATTTAAATCTCAAAATAAATTGAATGAACATATCATGTTATAATTTAAATATTCATAACTTAAAACTAATTTATGTATTTATTATTAATATAATTATAAAAAAATAATAAAGTAATTTATCACACTCCACGATGTACTGTAGCAATTGTAGGACGCGACAACAAACATTATTGGAAAGTTATATATAATAAATTTTTTACAACTTTGCATAAATTAGTGATATTTAATGAGACGCATACATCCTTTTTAAATAAGATGTAAATTTTATTCCTTATTTATTATTTCAATTGCGTCCCCATTTGTCTTAATTGTCAATTTTGGGGACAGTTAATTAAGCTTAAGCGTCCCTTAAGTACAAGAATTCAAGGGCAACGACAACAAATGGAGAAAATAAATCAATTTAAGACGTAATGAGCCAGGTATCCCCATCAACGTAATAGGTCCCTATAAAAGGTTGGGCTTCTTCATCAGTCAGAATTCGTGCCCACGGCACCCTTCCTGTGAAGTTAGCTCCAGGCCCAGTGCATTTGTACTCTCCATAAAACACTCTCCTGCAACAACATAACAACATTTGATTATTTGTTCTGTATGTATAATTGCTCAGCTATTTAGGTGTTGCAAAGAAAAATAAAAGTGATTTGAACATACGTGTCCCGCTTTTGATCACCCCAATCGTTCCAACCTTGAGGAAGAACAACGTTGTCCATGTAAGTGTACGAGAAAACAACCCTTGAATAATCTCCCCAAGCTCTTCCTAGGTAAACCAATCCACTTCCTGTTACTACACAATCTTTGAAAGAGAACCCACTTTCCAATGACGAATTGCTTCGCTTCTGAGCAGTCACAGATGCCACCTTCTTCGTTATCGAATTTAAATGGCAATTCTGCATATACATGCATATATTACATGGAAAATCAACGAGGATTAACATCTTTTTCTTTTTTAAAGAAAAAGTCACATATGAAGTCTTCTACAGGACTATAAGATTTCTAGTGCAAGTATATATCGAGTGCAAGTAAATCACCTACCTCATAAAGAGACCTGCCAGAGCCGAAAATGAAATCAACAGAGCCTTGGATGAAGCAATTATTGTAATAGTGAAGACCCTTGTGATCATAAAGGGTGTCCTGACTTCCAAAAAAACTACAATTGTAGAATGCTGCCTTGGTTCCTGATATGCGAAGTGCCACTCCTTGTTCTCCTTTCGATCCAATCTGATGTGCAGCAGTGTTCTGCAATTCCATCAAACCGCGAGCATTGAGCAGTTTAGTAACACCAACATTGACAGGTCAAGGATGTTTCGCGCCTTCTTATTTTTCAATTTGAGCAATTATATATTATTACATACTTGCAAATGTATCTACTTCATTTTTGTTGTTGATACTTAATTGGAATGATTTTTTTTGGTGAATTCGGCATTGGTTTTGGAGACCCGTGAACGTGTGTTTTTTAGCTGTACAAAAGATACCTTCCCACTGTCTTTGTTTGTAATTTTGGAACGTCTCAAGCAGCAGCGGAATCTCTATGCATGTCAACCTTATCACATGTGTGTGAGATGATAGATATTCATAAAATAGATAAAAATATTAAAGAATTAAAGATTAAAGAAAAGTTTTTATGTACTTTATTGTGAAATGTTGCATGCTTTCCCCAGATATTGATTGTGGCTGACAACTTATCTTTAATTAATTAATTAACAAACGTTACCTCAAATTTGATGTTAATGGCTATAAAATAATTTGCATCAACAGCTACTGTTGCACTTTGAAATGTCTTCAATGGCTTCCCATCTTTTCCAAAGACTGATGCAGTGTCATTACCAGTAATAATTGGTGGATCACTTGAATCACCTAAAAATGTAATGAAGGGCATTGTTCTAGGAATGGCAATCTTTTCCCTACGCAACCATGTCACTGATTAGCATCTCCATTGATTTAATTCTTTGTTATAATGTAATTGACCATCAAAAAATAATAACGTCATTCCAACAAGTCCAAGATTAAAGTTTAAGAAATTAGTACTTACTTGAAACCTACCTATAAATACCTGGTTTGATCACTATTATGACTCTTCTAGTATTGTGAGGTGGAATGGCATTGAGAGCTTCTCCAATAGTCTTGAAATTGCCAGTCCCATTTTGGCTAATTGTAATTGTCATATTGTGCATCTCAGCTTTCTTTAGCTTGTCATCAATAACTTTGCCAGTTGTATTGGTACCTGCAGGAGTCTGAAATGGGGGTTTAGCTTCCAAGATTGCTCTTCTGCTATGATTATCAATGTTCCAAGATACCCATTTGTTAAAATCTGCTTCTTTGTCTGAAATAGATGAAGAAAACTTGAAAAAACAAGTAGATGATAACAGAAATAAGATAATGAAATGCCAATGGCATTTTGAAGCCATTAGATATGCTGGGTTTGAGACTTAGAACTGCATGTTTAATATTGGAATTTAAAATGCCAATTGGTACGTCTAGATTGTATTTACTAAACTAACCTTCAGCCTCAACTCTCTATTACCATCAAATTTTGTAGTTCAAGATGTTGGCCATGCATATGCATTAAATTAATTATTGTGAAACCTTTGTCAATTTTATAGTTCAGTCTAAATTGAATCGAATTAATTAGAATTTAATGGATTTTGAATATAGATGGTTTAAAGAAAAAAATTATAAAAATTATACAAAGAGGGGCATTTTGGGAAGTAGAATTGCAGATTATAGCATGATGGATTGGGGTCCCGGACACTCAATACTATAGGTCCATTGTAAGGTGGAGTGGGAGAAATAGCTGTATTCCAATTTTGCAGTATAAATTTGTTGGCATTCTATTCATAATTGGAGTATAGTAATGCAGCTAGCACCAATCGATCTCAATCTTTTAGTGGTCTCCAGAAATGTACTAATATGATCAGATAACTGATCATGTGCCCCAAACTCTACCACCAAACTAGAGCACCACCTTCTATACATGTGGGGGCGACGGCGCCACTTCCTTCCATTGTTTTTGTTGCCCCCATTGATTCTATTGCTTGATAAAAATCTCAGCCTTGTGCTATGTACTGTGCCTCCAATTTAGTCTGTGAATTCATTCAAAAGGATCAATATTCTGTGTACGAGCCACTTCCTTATTAATGAGGTATCCATTGCAGAAAAACATATGTATTTTGTAATTTATGATTTATTCAAATCTGTTTATTTTGCTGGGTGTTTTTTTTTTCTTTCTTTTGCAACATCAAGTGGGCATTTGGCTACAAACATTTTCGTCTCTAAAAAGTTCCATCCGTTGCCAAAGGGCAATGACAACAATTATTGTTCGTGTCGCTGCCAAAGCTCATAAACCAAAGGCAACGAAATTTCTTTTCCCCCCTCAAATGTAACGGGGTGACAAAATGGGCCCTAAGGGCCATGCACCCTTAGAGTTTTTAACTTATCCTAAGAACATGGTGGAACAAGAAAAGTATATTATGGATGAGCAAAGACATATGGGAATGAAAAATACTACTATATTTACTTGTTGGCTGAAGTAACAATCTGCCCCAAAACTTGGATGCACGGTTAATTAGCTTATAAATTAAACTTTTAATACATTATTTCACAACTTGACAAATTTAGGAGGCGTATTTAATTAAAACTTTTAAATATTTTGATAGATGATAAAATTTTATGGGTATTCAATTCTAACTTTTAAAAACTCTTTAAAAGTTATGGTGTATTCAATAATAATTTTTATAAACTTACAAAAAATTTATAAAAGTTAAGGAATATTTAATTATAACTTTTATATAGTTAATAAAAGTAAATCTATATTCAAAAAGTCATGATTTTTATAGACAATGAAATTTTATAGATTTTGAATGAGTTTTTGTAGATTAATATAAACAAAAAATGTAAAAAGTTCTCTTTCACCTTACCTCAAGAATTGAACAAACTTTGAATGACTTTTTTTTTTGGCTTAAAGTGGTAAGTTTTGGTCTAACATTAAGGTTAAGCTGCCACCAATTCTCAAGCCTTTTTACACCTCGTCATTTTCCCCTTTGCTTTGTTCATAAATAAGTCAGTCATTGAAAACATCACCTTATGCAAAGTCATGTCTCTCACTCACAGTGAGCAAGGCTACCATACAAACAAAACATTTTAATTTAAGAATAGGATGTTGTTGGTCATCATTCACCAATTTAGCTGTAATAGTAATAATAATAATTTGCATAGTAAAAAATTAAGGATTTAGTTGTACGTACAATGGACGCAAGAAGAGGATATCCAGTTAAACTAGATAGTGAAATTTTATCATCTCCACCTATACCAATTAATCAAGAAGAAAATTTTGAACTATTTGTTGAGACTCAAGAGCAACAAGAAAATACTGTCAATGAATGGAGGACTGCTGTAGCTACTAATATGTGGAATAATGTTGAGCATATGAATAACAATGAACATTAAATTTTTTTGTTTTTAATTTTGTTTAGGTTTTGTTGTATGGAGTTAGTTAGATTTCTTTTATGAAGAAGAAATCAAATTTTCACAGTTTTTAGGTTCAAAGGTTCAATTTGGCACTTGAAATTTTCATTTATTTTGGGTGTAAAAGAAAATTTTATTAGTTGAAACAACTCTTTGATATGTTTTTTAATTTGAAATTAATAAAATAAATATCTTAATTATTTTTTAAAAAATTATTTAAAAACATCGAATTTTAATAATTATTTAAAAAATTTTTTTTTGAAAGAATTAAAAATTTTATTTTTATTATATAACAAAAATTAATTTATTAGGTCAAAATATGTATATTAAAATCAATAAAGTTGTCCAATGTCAATAAAAGTCATACAAAATCTTTCAAAATAAAGTCTATATAAGTCATTAACAAATTCATAAGCTCTATAAAAGTCTTTCAAAATAAAGTCAATATAAGTCATTAAAAAGTCTATAAACTCTATTAAAGTCATTCACTTAAAAAGTTTATAAACTCTATAAAAGTTATTCACTTGAAAAGTCTATAAATGTCTTTAAAATCCTAATTGAATACACTAATTAAAATATATATTTTTATAAATTTAAAAATTTTATCTAACTAATTGAGTCAAACTTGAATATATGAATTATTTAATCGAATTAAGCTCGAGATTCAAAAATAAGATCTCGATCGAGTTCAAGTTTCGAGTTTGAAAATCGAGTCGAGCTCGAGCTTAGTAGTATGTTAACTTAACTCGACTCAATTAGACCTCTATCCTATACTTAATTAACTGAGATTAGCTTTTTAAAAAATTTAATTAATTTTTTTTTCAACTAATTCATCCTAAAACTGTGTTACATTGACTAATAAGATCTAATTTATCAAACTTTATATTATATAAGCACAAATTATTAAAAATTAAATTTAAAACTTTAATTTTTTTAGGAATTAATATTTAATTTAAAAAATAAATTAAAAATAAAAATACAATACAAAAATATAATTAATTTTTAGTATATTTTAAAATGATCAATTACTTTTTAAAATTAAAAATTAAAAAATTATATTACACTTATTTAACTTTTCAATTATGACCAAATAGTGCTCATATATATATATGATTAAATAATTATAAATGTAGCTTTAAAAATTATTAAATTAAATTTTTTATTTTTATTTTTAGATATATAGATATTAAGATATAAAAATTAAGTGAGTAAAAATAAAATTTTAAGAATATTAAAAAATTTTATTATATGTAAATTGTGAACTATTATTTTTTTAAATTGTTCAATTTAGTTAAATTTAAAGCGCACATTCACCTTCCTTGAAATGTTTTAATTGGTTTTGAAACTTACATATCAACTGAAAATTAAATTTAAAATTCAATAAGCATGAAGGGATGAACTACTTATGATTTAACATAAAGAATTTGAACCGTTTACTAGATCTATCATCCGCTTTTTCACTTTTTTTTCGTTTCTTCTCCTCTTTAGTGGTTTTTTTAATGGATTAGTGATTTTTAAGGATGATGTCAAAAATCACTTATTTTCTTATATATATATATATAATAACTCGTTTCTAAAACTCTTGAGCTAGAATCCTGCAAGTGATCAATAAAGGGAAAGGTGAGCGGTGGAGAGGATCCCCACAAATTCTTTGATGCCTAAGTTAGAAGATCTAAAGAGAGAGTTTAAAGAGAGAAAGAGAACAATGAGAATATAAGAGAATAGAATGAATGAGAATGAGAGACATGAGATACTATTTATAGGGATGTCGATGCTTAACTTGTGAGGAATATGATTCTTTTTTATGAAAGTCCTATGACTACTAGGAGAGAGTTTCTCTCTATCCGGAAGTCTCTTAATCAGGAATCTTTTCCTATTTGTCTTAGATGTCCTTCCTCTGCAAGCAACCATGTATAGAAAAATAAAAACCTTAATTAAATAGGAATATGTATGTAAGGTATCAAGAGTCCCCTCGGGAGTATGTTCGGATATTTATGTTAGATATTTTTGGATTTGTAAGGTGAATGTAGACGTCATTCTTCCATTTGGAGAGAGACTGCTTGAATCAATGCGTTTGATACCGAAGGGCGAGCTGAGATGGCTAGCCTTTATCACAAAAAGAGATGAAACTCGATACTGAGTCTTGAAATCATTACATAAGAACATCGTTGAAGTGCCAGCTGGACTTGAGTGCATAAAACCTATAATAAAAATGCTTGGTATAAGGGATTAACCCGCCAATATGGAAACAACTTAGCAAAACCAGTCGTCATTGGATTTTTGTTGCTCAGTGCGTTAAAAGCATAGCCTGAGTGCCACATAGTCTCGGAGCATTAAAAGCGCAGCCCGAGTGTCGAACCTCAGTACTATTGAAGCAACCTGAGGGTGCCAGCTTTAGTCACTAGACTTAGATGCACGAGGCTTAGATGCTCGATGCTATGACTTGAGGCTTACATGTTTAGAACCTCAGTACTATAAAAGTGACATGAGGGTGTGTCACTACCCAAACCGGGGGCCATGACCGGTGCTAGGGAATGGGAATTCTTTCGAATCTGGAATCCGTAGCAAGCCTTAAAATAATAAAAAACATATAATAAATAAAATTAAAATAAATATACCATAATTAAAAATTTTAATTTAATATAATAAAATAAACTCCTTCATATCATGAAATACTTTAATACAATATTCAGATTAAACATCTGAATTAAAATCTCATACAACAAAAATAATTAAAACTCACTACTGTTACAAATACAACTACTACAGTTTTCTAGAGTACAATAATAAATAATTAAGTAGGTATTTTACATAATAGGGCCGGGGTAGAAGAAATCCGGCAGATAGGCCTACTGTTGAGGTCTGAAGAAGAGGACTCTCCTGTAAAAATATCAATTGAGGGGAGTCAGACCTCACTGAATGAATTATTATAATATATATACACGCATTATTAAATGATAAATGCAAACACTCATACGTATTTAATAAATATATATACAGGCATGTACATACAGATGCTGAAAATCACCTTATAATTAATACTGAAAAATATCAGTTTATAAAGGATCAAATAGAATTCTAAGTTATCGCAACCTCAAATATTAATAGAAAGCACTTTAGCCATACTGGCTCACTTAATTCTAAGTAAATTCACTTAATCCAACTGGACAGTAGATTGGCCCTGAGACACTAAGTCGACCGAGCTCCAGTAGTCTGATTGTCAGTGTGATTGGCCCCGAGACACTTGGTCAACCGAGCTCCAGCAATCACATCATCAATCATATCTCACATCAATCAAATCAATCAAGTCATAATCCATAAATAAGTCAGTAATTCAACCTATCATCTATCGCACTGGTACGTACTCGGTCCTAGTGTTGCCCACTAGGAAGCACATTCTATCGATATTCTTCATTTTAAAATAAAACATACATTCAAGAATAAATAATGTATACAATGGCATTCAAAATGATTAAATAAACCATATATATGCCAGAAATATACCTAAAATAAACTAATATATTTCAGATATATATACATAAAATAAATTCAATTAAATCATGAAATATACTCAAAATCAACCAATAATATACTTAAACACAATTTGAATATAAATAAAAAAGAAAGCATGCATTTATTTTAAAATATACCAATAATTTACTAAAAATATACCCAAATTACACTTAAGCATTTAATAACGCAATTATGCAAAACTTTACATTTAAAATATATAATTCTAAAACATGCAACCTAGAGCAATGTATATATATAATAATAACTCACAGGGATGCATTCCTCGAGACTGGTCTGACGGGCCTGGTCTGCTAGGGCTCAGTCTCGGCGCAACTAAACAATAAAAGTGATCATGAATAAGAACAACTCTAACTTAGGCTTCTAGAGACTCAATCTAGAATTTCTAAACATGAACAGACACAGAATCAGAATTAGACCCGATGTCACATTTTACGAGAATTCTATAAAAAATTCGACAGAATCTCTTCTGTAAAATGGACATCTCTCTACTAAAAAGTAGAGTCGGTCCTGTAAGGAAAATACACTTTTAATATAGAAATTCTTATAACCCTCGGTTGGGATTCCGAACTACTAAAATTCCCCAATTGAGGTCCACAATTCACCAAAAATACAAATACTAAAATAATATATATATATAAATCAATAAATACCATAAACACCCTCCAAATATCAAAATATAGCATATTAAGTATTAAAACACCCAAAAATAATTATTTTCCTAATAATTACTCAAAAACCCTAATTAATAATATAATATTATTAAAAATCAATTTTCTCGATAATTCCACAAATATTTATAAAAATTCATTTTATAAATCCATATTACTTACTTAGTCCAAACATATATTAAAATACACTAAAAATTCATTTATTTACAAAAATAGTATATTTTATATTATTTGAAAATAATTTTCAAAAATTAGTATTAATTAGTTAAAATTAGTAAATAATGCATAAAAATCATTTTTATACCTCAAATAAATAAAACCCTAAAATGGCCGAAATTAAAAACGAGCAAAACACCTCACCAAATCACGTTTTCAAGCTGAATGGAGCTTGGATTCAACCTCCTCGGAGTTCAACGGCACCGGAAATGCTCGATTTGGTAGCCTGAATCGCCTTGAACGAAGGAGAAGCAAGTTTCAGCTTATCACGGCAATTGAAGCTGCCGCCGGTGCCAAGGAAGAAAGGGAAGGTGGCAGAGCTGGCAGAGGGAGGGGAGGTCGATGGTGGAGGGGCAGGAGGCACACTGATGGTCGGCGAACGACAGTGACGAGCGGTGATGGTGAGGATCGGGGAGAGAGAAGAAAGTATTTTGGGGGGGGGGGGAGGGGGTTTGTATTAATTTTGTATGTATATTATTTTCATAATACTATATACTATATTTTAGTAAACTTTATATTATAATATATATTATTATATTACACTAAATTCACACACCACACATTTATATATTTTAATATATATATACATATATACACACACAATAAAATAATACTAACTCTAATATTTATGTGCATATATATATATATATATGTATTTATTTATATTTATATATATATATATATATATATATATATATATATATAAATATATTAACACATAAAATACAATAAAATAATGTAATTTATTAAAATAATAATATTAAAATATTAATGCACTAGATTAAATATTATTAAAATAATATTGTCTAAAATAATACACGTCAATATATACATTTACGTAGAAAATTTTAATTAAACGTAAAAATATTAATAATTATTCACAAAATAGTAAAATAATCAAATATAGTTTTAAAATTTATTAACACTACATATCCTGATAATTATTAAAATAAATTAAAAAATAGGGTTATTACAGGGTGCCAGCTTTAGTCACTGGACTTGAATGCGCGAGTCTTAGATGCTCGATGCTATGACTTGAGGCTTAGACGCTCGGAACCTTAGTACTATAGAAGCGACTTGAGGGTGTCAGCTTCAGTCACTGGATTTAGGTACTTGGTGCATTAGAAGTGTGCCTAAGTGCTGGTGAACGGGACAACTGGCAGTGATAGGAGCAAGGTTAATAACCTCTATGTCTTTTCATTGTCTTTTGAAATTTTAATTGCGCAACCATCACATCCGTTCGTGTGTCAGAAGATAAGATGTTTCCGCTGCCACAATAATGATTTCTAATTATTGGGTCTTTTTCGCTTCCCAAACTACCCTTAATGGTATGAGAGAGATGAAAAATATTTATGAGGGTAGTAATGGTTATTTTAGATCCTTTCACTATCCTATAAGTGTACTAAACCTTTTAATTTGTTGCATTTTTCACAGCTCTGCTATCTTTTTTTTTCTTCTCAATCCATTTCGTGTGCGTTCTATCATCAAGGCTTTTATGCAGCAAGCTTACATTTTGCATTTAGGTGAAGCTCTCTTCTTTCCTACTTTCTTTTTATTTGTTAGATAGGATCTATAGCACCGAGAGAGCAAGTTAACGCTGATTTATTTATCTCTAAGATAGACAAGGGCATGCTAAAATGGTACCGAAGACGTTTTAGCATTCCTATTGATTTTGCCTTACACACTGTAGATAAGAAATTTAAAGCCCATACACCTATATTAGATTTTGATAGATTAGTCCTATAATTTGACTAGTTAGAGGGGGGTTTGAAGTTCCCACTGGACCCCTTCGTGAAGGATTTCTTGAATAGGTATAATATAGCTCATGGGCAACTCCATCCTAACAACGACCAGATTCTTACTGGCTTTATACAGTTTATGTATAAGGAAGGTAAAGAGCTGAACTTGGATGTCCTGTAATACCTCTATAGTCTGAAAAAGAAGAAGAGGGAGCTGATGTTCTCTCTATCTGCCATCCCAAGCCATAGCCTTTTTGTGAAGCTTCTGAATCTTCATAAGAAGTAGAGATACTGATTTTTTATTGTCGAACACCATTCAGACTTTGTAGATGTTCGGTGGATGTGGTCCAATGATTGCCATAGGGTGAAGTGTCCTGTAAGGTTTTCTGATCGAGATACAAAAATGGTAATGAAACTTCACCTCATGGTATAGCTGATGCCCAATCCAAAAGATATCTTCAGAGAGTTTGCCCTAATCGTATACTACCCATAAGTATGTTTTGACATTCAAAAGGTATCATTCTAACTTTTATGTTTTCATTTTAATTTATAGATTGCTGACTTTTTTTCCTTTATGGACGACATTCGGCTTGTAAATGATGAGCCAAAGGGGCAAGAGGAAGTGCAAATATCCTCTCCCTCATCTGAACCTTCAACTCTGAAGGTTCCAACTGCGGCCATAGCCAGCTTAAAGGGGAAGCTTGTGGTTGGGTATTCCCAAGCTGATCAGGTAGAAGGACGGAAGAAGTAAGTCTTAGACAGAGATTCGGATGCCAAAGAATTATGTAAGGAGGTTTTTATTAAGCATCCAAAACTATCTGGATGTCTGGATATGAAGTCTTGGATTCTTAAAAAGATGAAGCCTCTGAGTGTGTCGAATGTTTAGGTGAGGGACCAATTTATTGAGTCTTTATGACTCCCGACTGATATGTAGCGCTGGAAGGATAAGAATAATAAAGAGTTGTATAATTCTATGATTAAGAACTCCTTAGAGGTACTTGACTCATCTAGTCCTGTATATCTTGTGTTTATATATTTCGAGATAATAATGTTTGGTCTTCCTTTTTAGATGACTTGGGCCTTGATGCTGGCAAAGGATAATTATTATTAACTTAAAAGTTAGTATAGCCTGAAGGAGATGGTTGTTAGCACTATAGCCATCAATTTTGAGAAAAAATTGGATATGGCGAAGGCAGCATTAGAACTCTGCCAAACTAAACATACTGAGGTAAGGTCTGAGGCTAAGGCGAGCTAGAAGAAGGTGGCTGAGTTAGAGCTCAATCAAGCTCAGCTGACGACTAAGATCGAAGAGCAAGATTCTCGAATCGCGGCCTTGAAAAAGAAGCTTAGTAAGGTCGAGAAGTCTTACGAGGATGGACAAAGAAGCTATCAGAACATGGTCGCGGGTTTTCTCACAGTGTACAAATTCGAATGTCGGAGGGTCTTACTCGCACAAACTCCAGGTCTTGACTTCATAGATTTGGATAAAATAACACCTACTGATCTAGCTAGAATCACCTTCGAAGAAAATGCTCAAAGTAAGTCCTTACAGCAGTCAAAGAATTCTAAAAAATCGGCCAAGTCTTCGACTGGTGGATTATCTTTTGAGCGTCATTAGGGTCTGAGATTTATCAGGAAGGTGTCTACTGATATTGCCATCGTTGTCCCAATTCCCATCTCTGTCTCTGAGTCTCCTTGTTTGAATGTTCCTTCCTCTAAGCTTCATAACGCTTAGTTGTAGATTGAAAATTCTCTCTCTTTTTTTAGACATTTTTTAATGTAACCTTTTCCACAGTGAATGAAATGTGTTATTTGATAAATTCTGAGTACATCTTCTGATAATATTTTCGAAGACAATCTGAGTTCCAATATTATTGTATTCCTTCCCCTATTTATCTTTAATTTTTTATACCCTTTTAGACATTTTCTCTATGATTTGATAAGGACCTTCCCAATTAAGTCTGAGTTTTCCCATGCCGAAACAGCCTTTGCTGATATCTACCCTTTTGAATACCCAATCTCCAGCTTTAAAATGTCTTGGCCGGATGCACCAATGATGATATTCGACTACCTTCTGTCTTTGTACCTCCGTGACAACGGATGCCCATTCTCTCCTTTCTTCTAGTAAATCCAGACATATTCGAGTGTTAATGATGTTGGCTTCCTGATTTAATTCCTCACTGACCCTGTAACTTGGTGATCCAATTTCCACCGATATTACTATGTCCATCCTATAGGTTAGCCTAAAGGGCGTCTCTCCTGTAAAGGTTCTAGGCATAGTCCTGTAAGCCCAGATGATGTTGTTGAGCTTGTCAACCGAGTTCCCTTTCTTTTCATTGAGCCACTTTTTTAGCCCTTGCATGATGATTCTGTTGGTAACCTCTATCTGTCTGTTTGTTTACGAGTGAGTTACTGAGGTAAATCGGAGCTTTATTCCAAGATCATAACAATTTTTTTAAATTTCTCATTATCGAATTACTTCCTATTATTTGTGATGAGGGTATATGATATTCTGAACCTATGATGATTTCTTTCTAAAAGAAGTGCTGAATTCGGGCTTTTGTGATGGCCGGTACAACTTCTACCTCTATTCATTTGGTGAAATAGTCTATAGCCATTATTAGGAATTTCTTCTGGGATGTTAAGGTAGGGAAGGGACCCAAGATATCAATTCCTCATATGGTAACAGGCTAAGGGCTCCCAATCGATTGTTAAGAATTAGAGGGCTTATGGCTGAGGTAAGCAAATTGCTGGCACTTGTGACATTCTTGAGTCAGTTTTTGAGCATCTTAAGACATGGTGGGCCAGCAGTATCCTTGCAATAATGCTTTTCTGATAACAAATAATGTAATTCATATGCTCCGCAAGTTCCTTTATGGATTTCCCTGAGTACGTAATTCCCTTCTTCTAGAGATATGCACTTAGACCATGGATATGAAAGAGATATTTTATAGAGTTTCTCGTTATGGATGGAGTAATGTGCAACCTTTATCTTCAACTTCTGAGCTTTTAGTTTATCTTCTAAAAGTACCTCATTCTCCAGATACTGAATGATCAGTTTTATCCATTCTGGAACTTCCTGTACATCCATGATTTCTAAATCCTTGGTGCTTGGTTTTATCAGTGCTTTAGTGAGCTTGAGTCCTTTGAATGTCTAATTATCCTTGACTCCTAACTTGGCTAATAGGTCAGCCACCTAATTTTTACTTTTAGGGATTTGGATGATTTCCCACTATCCCCCTTTTACTCGAGCTTCTTTAGGAGCTGTCTAACTTTTTTGACATATTTGGTGATACTCAAATCTTTGATTTGGAATGTCCTTTTAATTTAGTTCACCACCAGTTGTCCAAGTGTGTAATATCCCGTAATTTTAAAAATATTTTTACACTGTACCGGGATATGCAGTGTCAGTAATTTTTGTATTTTATATGATATTTTTATGAGTTAATATGTATTTTAAACCTATTTTAATTACTGTCTATTATTTTCAGTATTTTACGTAAAATTTTCCCGGGACTTTCATTTTCGGGGAAATTTTCACGTAAACAATGTATTATTAATTATTTTAAATGTATTTACGGGTTTGCATGAACTCATACATATTTCTAAATTATTAAATAAAGCTTGTGTGTGTATATTTATTTAATTAGGGTTTATTATTACCCTAATATTTTATTATTTATTTATTATTATTTGATTATTTTATTTATTATTAAATTATTAAAATTTATTTTTTTTCTTTTTTCTTTTTTTTTTCTTTTTCTTTTCCTTTTTCTTTCTTTTTCTTTTCTTTTCTCTTTCCTTTTCTTTCTTTTTCTTTTTCTTCTTCTTCTTCTTCTTCTTCCCGTAGGTAGGCGCCGGACCACCCACTATTCCTCACGTCGTTTCTCCCTCCTCCGGCCACCGTTTTCGACACCGCCGGTCTCTATCTTCTCCTTGAGCTCCGGTGAGTGTTATTCTAGCTTTGGTTTGAGCTAAAACGGTCTAGAATTGCTTAGGTTTTGAGTTGAATATTTCGGCCACTTTTGGTTTTCGATTTTTTTGAGCTTTGATTTGGATGATTCATGGAAACTTCCTTCACAAATGTTGTTCCTGGTAGCTTAATCTTCATGTATGAATTTTTGTGGAATTTTTGGAGGTTGTTTGGATTTTTGGGTATTTTTGAATATTTTAATATTATTTTCGAATTTTCGGAAATTAATTATTTAAATTATGAAATTGGAGTTTATGGTTGAATTAGGTGTTGAAATGAATTATAGGAATTTATTTGGAATTTTTATGAATTTCTAAGTATTTATTTTTAATTATTGAAGTTTATGTGATTTTGTAAAATTAAGTTAATTGTGTTTTAAATTGAATTTAATTGGTTAATTGAGTTTAATTATTGATATTATTGATAAATATGTTGAGAAAATTAATTTTGGATAATTGTATAATTTTTGGTGAATTTTTGAAGTAATTTAGGTATATATATATATATAGGGGTATTTTGGTAATTTTACCCTAAATTGTCTAAAAATGTAATTTAATTGGTTTTAATATTTATTTAAGGTATAAAAATGATTTCTACAAATTATTTGGTATTTTTAACTAATTAAAACTATTTTTCGGGAATTATTTTCAATTATATATATAATATACGGTTTTTCAAATAAAATGAGTTTTAATCGGTTTTTATAGTGTTTCAAGATTTATTATGTAATTTCTACGTATGAAATGTATTTTTATGATTTAAGGATATTTTTGGTATATTTGAATATATATTCCGTGTTGTGGACCCCGGTCGACAGATTGTAGTCTGGAGTCCGACCGAGGGGTTGTGATTGATTGTGGTGTTTATTTTTGAAGTGTATTTTCTTTGCAGGGTCGGCTCTACTCTTTTGAGTAGAGAGATGTCCGTTTTACAGGGGAGGTTCTGCCGGATTTCCGGTAGAATTCTCGTAAAACGTGATATCCAGTCGAACCCTAATTTTCGATTCTGTATTTAATACTCTAGATTGAATTCTAGGATTTCTGTTAGGGTTATTCTGATGTCGATTAATTATTTCTTGTTTAGTTGCGCCGAGACCGAGGGTTAGTGGACCAGGCCCGTCGGACCCGTCTCGTGGAGCGCATTAGGTGAGTTACTATATTATATATATATGATTAGGATGCATGATTTAGAAAATGCATGTTTTATTTTGACTAATTATGCATAAATAACATGATTTATATTCAAGTATATTTTTGGTATATTTTTGGTATATAATAAATTATATACATGTTTTATTAATAAAATATATTTAAAATGTTTTTAAATATATTTTTAGTTTAATTCATGATTTGATTGAATTTATTTGACGTATATATACTCAAAATATACCTGGTTTATGTTTGGTATATTTTCGGTATATATATGGTTTATATTGTTGATTTATTTAAATTCATGCATCATGTAATTGTGAATGAATGTTTTATTATTTATTACTGAAGGATATCAATAGAACGTGCTACCTAGTGGGCAGCACTAGGACCGAGTACGTACCGGTACGCCTATAGTATTTAGGCTTTATTACTGACTATTTGTGGATATCGATTTGATTATGATTATTGGATGTGTGAGGTGTGGTTTGTGGGTGTGATTGCTGGAGCTCGGTTGACCAAGTGTCTCGGGGCCAATCACACTGGCAGTCAGACTGCTGGAGCTCGGTTGACTTAGTGTCTCGGGGCCAGTCTACTGTCCATATGGATTAAGTGGATATATTTGGAATAAGTGAGCCTGTATGGCTAGAGTGTTGTTTAACACTATTTTTCTGAGGTTGCGATATTCTAGGGTTCTATGTGATCCTTCATAAAAGTTGATTTTCAGACAAAATATATAAAATGATTTTTCTGCATCTGTATGAACTTGCCTGTATATATACATATTACTCATATACTGTTGACTGTATGCATTATCACTTAGAGTGTATGTATATATATTATAGTAATTCACTCAGTGAGGTCTGACTCCCCTCCGTTGACTATTTTTCAGGAGAGTCAACTTCCTCAGACCTCAGTAGCAGGTCGATACGCCGGATTTCTTCCGCCCCGGCTTCTTTATGTAAATTGTCTACTTGAGTCTTATTTATTTTATCTAGACACTGCAGTAGTTGTAAATTAAAGTATTGGATTTTATGTACTTTATTTTAAAGAGATGTATTATGTTAAAACTGGATTTGTATAAAGATTATACATTTATGAGATTATATATGCGATGTGATGAGTTTTGAATTATATCCAGTTGAGATGGATGATATTGTAATATTTATGATATTTATGATTTTATTTTCCGCTGCACATATATATATTATATGGTTATTGTTATTGCATGATTTATTTTTTTTATTTTTTAGGCTTGCTACGGGTTCCGGATTCGAAAGAATTCCCGTTCCCTAGCGCCGGTCATGACTCCTGTTTTGGGTCGTGACAAAGTGTATATTGAGATGCTCGGCTTTAACCTCCGTAGCTAACTTTAACCCTATAATGAGTGCTTCATATTTTGCCGCATTATTCATGGCTTTATAATTTATCTAGATGACATATTTAATAAAGACTTTATGTGGTCCTTTAAGAGTGATTCCGGTACTAGAGCCTTAGGTGGATGATGCTCTATCAAAATAAAGCCTCTAATATAGATTTTTAAAAGGACCAGGATCTTTTGTTATCATCTCTTGAATAAAGTTTGCCAGAGCCTGAGCTTTTATTTACTGCCGAGGTTCATAATTGATGTCAAATTCTCTGAGTAATATTGATTATTGAACTAGCTTGCCAGACGTTTAAGGTCTTTAAAGGATTTTCCTCAAAGGGAAGTTAGATCTTATAATAATGGAATGAGCCTGAAAATAATATCGAAGCTTCCGAGATGTGTGGACAACAACCATGACTAACTTATCTAGTTTAGGATATCGAATCTTTGAGCCTTGGAGTACCTTACTTATGTAATATACTGGACTCTATTGGCTTCCTTCTTCTCTTACTAGTACTGAAGCTATTGACTCCTGCTCGATGGAGAGGTATAAGTACAGTGTTTCTTCAGGCATGGGCCTACTGACTCGAGGTGGTGAGGGTAGGAATTTTTTAATATCTTCAAAGATTGTTTGACAGTATTCAGTCCATACAAATTTTTTGGAGTTCTTCAGGGCCTGAAATAGTGGCAGATATTGTTTGGCTGAACAAGAGATAAAATGCCCCAAGGTTGTTATCTTGCCATTTAGCTTTTGCAGTTCGTTAATAATTGTAGGGATTTTTATATTAAGAATGGCCTCTATTTTTTTTGAGTTAGCTTCAATTTCTCTATGTGACATCATGAATCCTAAGAACTTGCCTGCCTTTACCCCGAAGATGCACTTCTTTGGGTTTAGCTTGATCTGGTATTAGTTTAATAATTAGAGGATTTGGTCAAAGTCAACCGGATGCTACTCTGCATGCTTGCTCTTGATGATGATGTTATCCATGTATACTTTCACATTCTTTTCGATCTAATTTTGGAGTACGTGGTTCATCATCCTTTGATTGGTTGCCCTGGAGTTCTTTAACCCCAAAGGGCATTACTTTGTAGTAGTAAAGACCTTTATGGGTTATGAAGGATATTTTTTCTTGATCTTCTTTCTTTATTGGTATCTGGTGATACCCCTGTGCTGCCTCCATAAAACTATACAAACTGTGGCCGACAGTGGAATCTATAAGTTGGTCTATCAGTAGTAGTGGATAGCTATCTTTGAGGCATGCCTTGTTGAGGTCAGTATACTTTATAGACATTATGTATTTATCGTTGGACTTCTTTACCATCATAAATTTGGCTACCCATTATGGGTGGGTGACTTCTTTAATCAATCCAGCCTCTAGTAGCTTTTTTGTTTCTTTAGCGATTATCTTCTCTCTCTCATATGTGAAGGTCTTCTTCTTTTGAATAACCAGGTTTACCCATGGTCTGATGTGAGAAAATTTAGGGCTCTACTATGATAATCTTAGATGCTCAAGAGGCAAAGTCACCTAAGTATTTAATAAGGACCTCACTTATTCCTCGCTTAGTTTCATAGTCAAGCTAATAACCTATCCTTATTATTTTCCCCTCAGCGATTTGTAGTGTCTGAACCTCATCGACTGGCTTGGGGCCAGCTCCCTGTTTCTATAGTTCTTAGGATTCTAAGGGGAATGCTTCCATCTGAGGTTTGATTGCCATCTAGTAGCATTGCCTGACCATGTGTTGATCCCCATAAATTTTTAGGATTCTACCTCCAATAGAAATCTTTATAGTCAGATGTCAGATACTTATGACTGCATCGGTTTCGTAAAGTACCAGATGTCCTATGATGCCGTTGTATACTCATGGGAGATCTACCAGATTGAACTGAGTTTTAATGACTTTTATTTCTTTGATATCTTTATCTCCAAATTCCAGACTCAACTCTACTAATCCCACTAGCTGTATAGTTCCTTCTATTTCCTTGTAGGCATTCCAAGATAATGCATTGACTGCTCTCCCATCATTGATGAGTAATCTCTTCACCAGGTAATTGTTGATGTAGGTACTTACCACTAGTGCATCATTATGGGGGTGCCGAACATAATTCCTCATCTTTTAGGCTGAACATGACAATCTGTCTTTTCTCAAGGGCAGGCCCTTTTTCTCTTCAGATTCTCTTAGGCTTCTTTTCCATGACTTCTCCTCCAATAATCATGTTAATAATACTGACCAATTCATTCCAGGCCTTCTTTGGTTTTGGTATGTCTCGATCTTGTCCATCTTAATTTCTGGTCCTACTGGAAATGTCAGTGAAGTTTTTGAGTTTGCCATTTTGCACCAATCTTTCTATGGCATTTTTTAGTTCACGGCAGGCTTTAGTTTCATGCTTGTAATCACAGTGATATTGACAGTAGTACCTTATATTTTGCATGGCTCTCCTATTCGGGCTTATTCTTCTAGTTGGAGTAATGCCCATGCCATTCTGCCTGACCCATATAAGGATCCTGGATCTGGGGCATTTGATGGCGTGTATTTTTTAGCTTCCTTTTCTGTCGGGTTTTTGAAGTTTATTTGCGAAAAGCTTGGCCTTCTAAGTCTTGATCTTTCTTTTATCTTAGTAGGTGCTTTCTTATCATCCCTTTGCATTCTTTATCTTCATCCATCTTTATTATTTAACTGTCATTGCTATTACCTCTGTGAAAGTTCCAGGCTCTTTTTTCATTATCTTATCTTTGAGCTTCCTGAGCCTAGTGCCATTCTTTATAGATTTAATGGCCACCTCGTCAACTAGATTTTCAATTTGCATGGCTACCTTATTGAATCGATCTAGATAGCTTCGTAGTGATTAATTGACCTCCTATCGGCACACTCAGAGATCATTGATATTTTTGGCTGAGGGGACGTTGGTGATGAATCGAGTCCAAAATTTCTGAGCTAAATCTTCGAAAGAGGTGATAGAATTCTCAAGAAGCCAGTGAAATCACTTTTGAGCATTCTTGGTGAGTATACTTGGGAAGACTCTACACATAATTTTGTTATTCATATTTTGGAGTAACATTCTTATTCTGAACAAGGATATGTGATTAATTGGATCTCTAGTTCCATCATATTGATTTAGCTATGACATTTTAAATTTGGTCAAGATTTTTGTTCGGATTATCCTACTTACAAAGGGCATCCTCCTTTCCATGACACATTCATCTTCTTTCCTTGGCCTTGTACGGGCTTTGTGTATGGCCTTTTCAACCTTTTGGGTTAACTTTGAATCATTAAGAGCTGGATTCTCCTTCTGAGGCTTTACACTTTCCTTTGTTACCTTCGGGCACTTTTGGAGAGGTGGTATTATTTTCTGTATGAGTTGACTTGAGATTGCCACTTTGAATCAAGGTGTTCAACTATTATTGTATCAGGGTCATCTTAGTTTAAATGTTTTATATTATTTCTTCTTTGCTCATCGGGGAGAGGTTGAGTGTTTAGGCTATGATGTTTAGGTTCAGTGTGGTTATGACAGGTGGGGCTATGGCAGGGGTTTCTTATAGACTCGAAAAAGGTATAGATGGTATAGGTTTGTGATGGTGTTGAGAAGTATAGTAAAGGAGATTGGTGCCAAGAGCTAACCATCCTTGGGTGCTTCCATGTGGAGCGTATGCATTACTAATAAGGGTCTAACATGCAGGAAAGGGGTAGGTGATGACAAACTGATTAGTGGAATGGGGGCGGATGGATTGATGTGTGTGTCAGGAGTTAAAATCAGTGGTGGACTGGAAGTCATGATGGCAGAGTCTTAATTAGGAGATGCACAAATGGCTTTTTATTCAAGGTTTCCCACAGATAGCGCTACTTGATAACTCATTTTTGGAACTCTTGAGCTGGAACCCTGTAAGTAATCAATAAAGGGCAAGGTGAGAGATAGGGAGGATCCCTATAAACCCTCTCACGCCTAAGTCAGAAGATATATAGAGAGAGAGTTTAGAGAGAGAAAGAGAACAATGAGAATATGAGAGAATATAATCAATAAGAATGAGTGATATGAGGTCCTATTTATAGGAATGTTGATGCTTAACCTGTGAGAAATAGGATTCCTCTTTGATGAAAGTCTTATGCCTACTAAGAGAGTGTTTCTTCCTGTCCGGGAGTCTCCTGATTCTTTTTCTATTTATCTTGGATGTCCTTCCTCTGCAAGCAACCTTATATAGGAAAATAAATACCTTAATTAAATAGAAATATGTATGTGGGGTATCAACATATATACACACACTAGTTGTATATCGCGTGTTGCACGAGCTATTTATTAACAAATTATTTATTTATATTTTAATATATTTTATTAGTGAAAATTTTAAATTATAGGATATATATAAATAATAAAATTTACATAGAGTGTTTATATAGATTGAAAAAGAGTATAATAAAAAATTTTAGCATAAATAAATAGTATAATAAATTTTTATTAATAGTATAGAGGTTTACTTTGAGATCTAATGATGTTATACATAAAGTTTTAGGAGTGAATACTAAAATACAATATTAGTTATAAATTTAAATTTTTTTACCGTAACTTTTTAGTTATAATAAGATTAGTTTTTAAAATTATTATATTACTATTAGAGTATATATAGTAGTGTTTTAGTTGAAAAATAAAACTAAATAATTATTATATTATTATACTTTTATTTTTTTTTAAAAAAATTAATAGTTTGAAAAAAAAAACATTTAAGTGATTTAAGGTAGAAAAATATGTAGTATATCTTGAGAATTTGACAAATATTGAGATATGTATAATAGTGTTTTAATTGCAAAATAATACTAAATAAATATGGTAAATATTTTATTTTTATTAAAAAATTAAAATTTTTAATAATTTGACACATTAGTTTTTAGAATGAATACTCAAATATGAAAATATATACTTGTCAAAATTTTGATTTAATTACTTTACGACTCAGGATTTAATATATATATATATATATATTTTAACAAATGTTTTATTTGAGCTATAACACTTTATTTCTTCAATATTTTTAATATTAATACTTTGATTTACTTAAAAATTAATTTAATTTAATTTTTAAAGTTCAACTAATAATTAAATGATAAATATTAATTAATTTAATTTTAAATCTTTTTTGTTAAATTTTATAAAAATATGTAAAAACGATAATTACATTATTTTTCTTATAGAACATATACTTTCAAATAACTTATATACTCTATTTGTTATTCAATAGTTTTTCATCTATAAAAATATCTTTTTTTAAAACAAATTATATACTTATTAAATTTAATAGAATAAAACTTATAGATTTATGTTATTTAATTTATATTAGATAAAATATAAGTAGACCTAATTAAAATAGAAATATATATATATATATATATATATATATATATATATATATATATATATATATATATTTAAAAAAATTATGACTATAATTTTAAGGAACAAACCATCTTAAAGTCCCTGAACTTTTCAATTTTCTTTCATTTGATCCTTAATTTTTATCTTTAATTCAGTCCTCAAATTTTTATTTTTCTAATTTTTACATCCTTAATTTGATGTCCATTAAATTTGAACAGAATTTCTATCAAATTATTGTCATATCATATTATTTTAAATTTGAAGTTTTGTTCAATAGGTCATTAATGAATTATTACATTTAATTGAATTCTCGAACTTTTATTTTTTTTTATTTCCATATTTTTTAGCAAACATTTACGAAATATGTATCAATAAACATTGTGTAATGTAACTATTTAATGAAAATTATACCATGTATAATATTTTTTATTTTAAATTTAAACTCGACTCGAAATTAGCTTGTGAAAACTCAAGTTCAACTCGAAATTAACTTTTTTTATTTAATATTTATATTTAAATAATATAATTGTAATTTACTTTCAATTATTAATAATAGAAATTTTTACATTGTTAACTTCACATTTTTTATCAAAATAATTATATATCAATATCTTGTGATTTATAAACTTATTTTATATATGTTATATATTAATATAGTACCATAAAATTTTAAATTCAATATTTTGCCATATTAATTTTTAAAATAAATTTATGAAATAATTTAAATTAAATTTATTATTTAACTTTATTTATTAAGTAAAAAATTAACTAAATAAAATTTAAGTTAAATAATAAATTAATTTAATTTTTTAAATAAATTTATGGAATAATTTAACTTAATTTTTAAAAATTATATTACATATAAAACTAAATAACTAAAAAATTCCTAAATTTAGTGAAACTCAAGTTTTTACACACCAATCTCGAGTTGAGTTTAAATTCACAAATAAAAAATATTTTATATGGTATAAATTTCATTAAATAGTTGCATTAAATAATGTTTATTGAGATGTGTTTCATAGAGTTTTACTCAAGGATGTAAAAATCAAAAAAATAAAAGTTTAAGAACTCAATTAAATGTAATAATTCTTTAAGGACCTATCAAATGAAACTAAAAAATATGACGTGGCAATAATTTGACAGGAAAACTACTAAAACTTAATAGATGTCAAGTTAAGGATGTAAGAATTAGAAAAATAAAAATTTAAGAATTCAATTAAAGGCAAAAATTCTGTAAAAATCAATTGAAAGAAAACTAAAAAGTTTAGGAACCTCAAGATGATTTGTTCCTAATTTTAATTAATTTAATTTTGTTAGAGATAAAATAAAAATTAACATCATTAAAATATGATTCATACTTTCAATTAAATTAGAATTATATGTTAATTAATTTCATTTTTATTAGAGATAAAATAGAAGTTAACCGAATTAAAATAGGAAATATACTTTCAATTAAATTAGAATTATATTTTAATTAATTTTATATATATTTAATTTTGTTAGAGATAAAATAAAAGTTAACCTAATTAAAATATGAAACATACTTTCAATTATTATAGAAGTATATTTTAATTAAATTAATTTTTATAAAAGATAAAATAAAAATCAATCTAATTAGAATAGACAATATATTTTCAATTAAATTAGAATTTTTGTTAGAAATGAGATAAAAATTAACTTAATTAAAATTGGAAACATACTTTCAATTAAATTATAATTATATTTTAATTAATTTAATTTGTATTAGAAATAAAATAAAAGGTAACATAATTAAAATAGAAACTATGCTTTCAATTAAATTAAAATTATATTTAATTAATTTAATTTTACTTTTATTAGCAAATAATTAAATTATCTAATTTTTATATAAATAATAAGTAAAAACTCTTTCGTAATCTTATTTGTTTTCCATTTGTATGTATATATATACACACATATATATAAGTGGATTTAGATTGATATATATAATCCTTATTTGTTTTTGCTAGTTGATATTGTGTTTTTTTTGTATTCCATAGATTTAGCTATGGAGCTTTAGCTATTAATGCTGATTTTAGCTTTGATAGATACTTCCTCCCAGAGTTTGCTGATATTAGCCTTGACGAATACTTTCTCCCTAAAGTTGTTATGAATTTTCATGAGAAGATGAAAATTATCGATTCAAGATTCCAAATCTGAGTATCTATTGTTCCTTAATGATGATAATTGTTACTATTTGTGAAGCACTAAGGTATTTTTCGCTCTACATATTAAAGTACAATAAGAGTGGTTTCACAAATTATGGTTGATGGTCACATTACGAATTTTTATTGTTCTATCTATAGTTGATAAATTTAGATATATGTTAATTAAAGCACTGTTATTCTTGTATAATTATTTTGTTTAAATAAAATGAAATTTGTTGTGAAATAAAGATTGAATTTCTTAGTTTGTTATAGAACTAAACTTGAATTTAGTAGTATTTAATTAAAAGAGAAATATTTTATAGTAGAATGATTTTAAGAGAATTTAGAGAGAGTTTGGAGAGAATTTGGAGAACTATAATATTGAAAGAATTTGAAGAGTAATCCATCTTTTTCTTAACCTCTCATTAATGAATTTCAATCTCTTTATATAAAGATTTTCTTTTCACTATTTGAGAACTATTTTCTCACAAGCAATATATTATTCATTCACAAGCAATATATTGTTCATTCACATTCATAATACTCCTCCTTGAATAACAATATTTTGCAACTGCCTCGTTAAAACCTTACTAAATAAAACCCAGTGGGAAAAACTTTAGCTTAAGAAAAAAGAATACAGTGCATGATTTTTTCCTTCTCAAGTTAATATGTATAATCTTCTTTCACATAGTATGCAGATGTCGGATTCCAATATCGTGAACGTGTCTTCTAAAGATTTTAGTTGGAAGCGCCTTTGTGAAAAGATCAGTTAAATTCTTACTAGACTGAATATACTTGATATCTATATGATTGTCTTTTATTAGCTCGTGAGTGTATGAAAAGAATCTTGGAGGTATATTTTTGGTTCTATCACTTTTGATATATCCTTCCCTTAACTGTGCAATGGATGCTGCATTATCTTTATACAAAATTGTTGGACTTTTGTTGGCTGGAAAACCACAAGATTCTTCAATATGATGTGTCATTGATCTAATCCACACACACTCTCTACTTGCTTCATGTAGTGCAATAATCTCCGAATGATTTGAAGAAGTAGCGACAAGCGTTTGTTTCTAAGAACGCCAAGAAATTACAGTTCCATTATTTGTGAACACATAGCCTGTTTGAGATTTCACTTTATGAGGATCAGATAAATGCCCTGCATCTGCGTAACCAATCAATTCTTGTTTTGAATTATTAGAATAAAATAAACCTAAATCAATATTTTCTCGAAGGTATCGAAGTATAAGTTTGATCCTTTTCCAATACCTTTTTGTTGGAGCTAAACTAAACCTTGCTAATAAATTGACTGCAAAAGAAATGTTAGGTCTAGTACAATTAGCAAGATACATTAGAGCTCCAATGGCACTGAGATATGGAAATTCAGAACCAAGAATTTTTTCATTTTCTTCACAGGGTCGAAATGGATCAGTCTAAATATTGACTGATCTGACAACCATTAAAGTACTTAAAGGATTTGCTTTATCCATATTAAAGCATTTTAAGATTTTTTCTATGTAATTTGATTGATGCATGAATATCCCATTGTGCATTTGCTCAATTTATAAACCAAGGCAATACTTGGTTTTTCCAAGATCTTTCATTTCAAATTCTTCCTTTAAGTATATTGTTGCTTCATGGATCTTATTTTCTGTTCTAATGATATTTAAATCATCAACATATACAACTATAATCATAAATCTGGATATTGTTTTCTTAATAAAAATGCATGGGCAGATAATGTTACTCACATATCCTTTATTAATTAAATAATCACTTAAATGATTATACCACATGCGTCCAAACTATTTTAACCCATATAAAGATCTATGGAGCTTAATCGAATACATTTCTTTAGGTTTTGTACTTAATGCTTCAGGCATTTTAAATCCTTCATGGATTTTCATATAAATGTCACTATCAAGTGATCCGTAAAAATAAGCAGTTACAACATCCATAAGACACATTTCTAATTTCTTAGAAACTATTAGGCTAATTAGATACCTGAACGTAATTGCATCTATAACAGGAGAATACGTTTCATCATAATCAATTCCCAGCCTTTGTGAAAAACCTTGAGCTATAAGTCTAGCTTTGTACCTTATTATTTCATTTTTCTCATTTCTCTTTCATACAAAGACCCAATTGTATCCTACAAGTTTCATAGTTTTAGGCATAGGAATAATTGGCCCAAAAATATTTCGCTTGTTTAGTAAGTCTTGTAATATCCCGTGTTTTTAAATATTTTTACACTGTATCGGGATATACAGTGTTAATAATTTTTGTATATATCTTACGATATTTTTACAAGTTGATATGTATTTAAAACCTATTTTAATTACTGTGTCTTATTTACAGTGCTTTACGTAAAATTTTCCCGGGACTTGCATTTTTGGGGAAATTTTTACGTAAATAATTTATTATTAATTATTTTAAATATATTTTCGGACTTGCATGAACTCATATGTATTTTTAAAATATTAAACACCGTGTATACATGTAATTATTTATTTAATTAGGGTTTAATATTACCCTAATATTTTATTAATTATTTATTAGTTTTATTGTTATTTAATTATTTTTATTTAGTATAAATTATTAAAATATTAAAATTTATGTGTGTGGTGTATATTTAATGTGTGTAATTTAATATTATTTTAATATATAGTATAAAGTATATATATATACATATAATATGTCAAAAATCAAGTTTTTTGGAAAATTACCATTTTGCCCCCGAGTGCCTCCTTCTTCCTCGATTTGCTTCCCTCACCGTTTCGATCGCTGCCGTGCCGTTCCCTTGCTGTGGGAGTGCCGTCCGGTGTGCCACCACCTTCCCCAGCCTCTTCCGCCGCCTGTGGTAGCCGTTTCCGGTGTCTGGAAGTGGATTTTGGCCGGAGAAGCCGAATTTCCTTCCACCGTCGATCACGCTGATTCCGGCCACCATTTTTGACACCGCCAGTCTCTTTATTCTCCTTGAGATCTTTTGAGTGTGATTCTAGCTTTGGTTTGAGCTTAAATGGTCTAGAATTGCTTAGGTTTCGAATTTTCCAATTCGGTCACATTAGGGTTTTTGATTTTTTTGAGCTTTTAATTGATTGATTCATGAAAAATACCTTCAAAAATGTTGATCCTAGTAGTTTAATATACATGTATGAATTTTTTTGGAATTTTTGGAGATTTTTTGGATTTTTGGGTATTTTTGAATATTTTAATATTATTTTCTAATTTTCGGAAATTAATTATTTAAATTATGAAATTGTGTTTTATGGTTAAATTAGGTGTTGAAATGAATTATAGGAATTTATTTGGAATTTTTATGAATTTCTATGTATTTATTTTGAATTATTGAAGTTTATGTAAATTTGGGAAATTAGGGTTAATTGTGTTTTAAATTGAAATTAATTGGTTAATTGAGTTTAATTATTGATATTATTGATAAATATGTTTAGAAAATTAATTTTGGATAATTGTATAATTTTTGGTGAATTTTTGAAGTAATTTAAGTATATTTATATATATAGGGGTATTTTGGTAATTTTACCTTAAATTGGCTAAAAATGTAATTTAATTGGTTTTAATAGTTATTTAAGGTATAAAAATTATTTCTACAAATTATTTGGTATTTTTAACTAATTAAAACTATTTTTCGTAAATTATTTTCAATTATATATATAATATACGGTTTTTCTAATAAAATGAGTTTTTATCGGTTTTTACAGTGTTTTAAGGTTAATTATGTAATTTATACTTATAAAATAAATTTCTATGTAATAAGGATATTTTTGGTATTTCTGGAATTGTTCTGTGTTTGTGGACCCGATCGATAGACTGTAGTTTGGAGTCCGACCGAGGGGTTGTGGTTGAGTGTTGAGCTTATTTTTCGAAGTGTGTTTCTTTGCAGGGTCGGCTCTACTCTTTTGAGTAGAGAGATATCCGTTTTACAAGGGAGGTTCTGTCGGATTTTCGGTAGAATTATCGTAAAACGTGATATCCGGTCGAACCCTGATATCGATTCTATGTTTAATACTCTAGATCGAATTCTAGGATTTCTGTTAGGTTTATTCTAATATCTGTCGTTATTTGTTTATTTAGTTACGCCGAGACCGAGGGCTAGTGGACCAGGCCCGTCGGACCTGTCTCGTGGAGCGCACTAGGGTGAGTTACTATACTATATATATATGCTTTAGGATGCATGATTTAGAAATATATGTTTTATTTTGATTAAAATGCATAAATAATGTGATTTGTATTTAAGTATATTTTTGGTGTATTTTCGGTATATATTAAATTATATGCATGTCTTATTAATAAATTATATTTAAAATGTTTTTAAATAAATTTCTAGCTTAAACTGTAATTTGATTGAATTTATTTGACATATATATACTCGAAATATACCTGATTTACTTTTGATATATTTCTAGTATATATATGGTTTATGTTGTTATTTTATTAAAATTCATGCATCATTTATTTTGTGAATGAATGTTTTATATTTATTGATGAAGGATATCAATAGAACGTGCTACCTAGTAGGAAACACTAGGACCGAGTACGTACCGGTGCGCCTATAGTATTTAGGCTATATTACTAACTTATTTATGGATATTGATTGAATGTGATTATTGATATGTGTGATGTGATTTGGGTGTGATTGCTGGAGCTCGGTTGACCAAGTGTCTCAGGGCCAATCACACTAGCAGTCAGACTGCTGGAGCTCGGTTGACTTAGTGTCTCGGGGCCAGTCTACTGTCTAAATGAAATAAGTGGATATATTTGGAATAAGTGAGCCTGTATGGCTAGAGTGTTGTCTAACACTATTTCCGAGGTTACGATATCATAGGGTTCTATTTGATCCTTCATAAAAGATGATTTTCAGATAAAATATATAAAAAATGATTTTATTGCATCTGTGTGTAATTGCCTGTATATATATATTAGATATATACTGTTGACTGTATGCATTATCATTTAGTGTGTATGTATATATATTATAGTAATTCACTCAATGAGGTCTGACTCCCCTCCGTTGACTATTTTTCAGGAGAGTCAACATCTTCAGACCTCAGTAGCAGGTCGATATGCCGGATTTCTTCCGCCCCGGCTTCTTTGTGTAAATTACTTACTTGAGTCTTATTTTTATAATCTAGACACTGCAGTAGTTGTGAATTAAAATGTGGGATTTCATGTATTTTATTTAAAGAGATGTATTATATTGAAACTGGATTTGTACTGAAAGATTTTATATATATGTGATGAGATGAGATTTGATTTAAATCCAGTGATGAGAATGTTATTATTATATTTATGATTTTTATTTCCGCTGCATATAATATTGTTATTGTTATTATTGCATGTTTTATTTTATTTTTAGGCTTGCTACGGGTTCCGGATTCGAAAGAATTCCCGTTCCCTAGCGCCGGTCATGGCCCCTGTTTTCGGTCGTGACAAAGTTGGTATCAGAGCGGAGTTCTGTGTCAGGGCTTAGTTGTGTGAGTTGTGGCCCTAGTTTTTGAGTTGTGTTTTCTGTTGAACTACTGCAGTGAATTAGGTTCGAGTATGTCTTGATAAGTATTCCTTGCTTAGTTTTCTACGTTATTCCTCCGTTGTTTGTTTTGTTTGAATCTTTCCGTTTGTCTTTTCAGTATGAGGAGGCGAGCGCGTGTCGCTCCACCGGTCGATGAGGCCGAGGATGATGAGTCTTTTCAGGATGAGGTTTTACCTCCTGAGCAGCCAGTTAGACATAGAGGTCGTGGCAGAGGTAGACCTCGAGGAGCGGCAGGTCGTCGTAGGCAGAGAGAGTTACAGGATGAGGAGCCTGTTGAGCCTAAATTTGATGTTCCTGTTCCTCCAGTTGTTCAGCATGTTCAGCCTGCCTATCAGCAGGGTATGTCTGACCCTGAGGCAGCTTTGTTCTATGCCCGAGTTGGCAGGATTGCTTTCGATGGTACTTCCGATCCGTTAGATTTCCTGCATGTGATTGAGACTAGGAGTCGGACTGCTCATACCGAGTACCAGTGGATTATGATCGTCGAGTTATCTATCGAGGGACCAGCCCTAGATTGGTTCATTCAGATGATCCAGCCCTACATGATGACGATGACCTGGGCTCAGTTCCGAGAGCGATTTATGAGGAGATTCTATCCAGAGCCTCTTCGTTTGAGCTATCGTCTTCGTCTGACCAGTATTTCTTGTGGAGATAGATCGTTAGAGGAGTATACCCGAGAGTTTCTTCGTCTGGGTAGATATGCAGAGGATTTGATGCGAGATCAGTATTTCGTGGTTACTACATACGTTACTGGTTTGGGTTCAACTTTTGCTGGTATGCCTACAGCAGGCCTTACTCTCGAGTCTGTGATTGAGTTAGCTAAGGAGATTGAGCTGAGGCTAGTTAGGCAAGGAGCGATGCCTGATTATTACCAGCTAGGAGTTCAGTTGAGTGGATTGCAGGCTACTCCATATTCGAGTTTTCATGTTGGTTCAAGTAGTCAGCAGCGAGGTCTGACTTAGCAGAGTCAGAGACAGCAGCAGCGAGTGCATCAGAGCAGTAGACATGGCCGTGGAGGTCAGTGTAGATCATTCAGATTTGGGTCAGGTGCTTCGAGCAGCAGCAGTGGTCGTAGTTTTGGATTAGCGGCCAGTGTTTGTCAGACTTGTGGTAGAGTCCATCAGGGACCGTGTTATCTGACACCACTGACATGCTTCAGATGCGGGCAGACAGGACATTTTGCCAGATCGTGTCCTTATTCTGGGTATCAGCAGCAGCAGATTCCGCGATTCCCACAGCAGTCGATTGCTAGTGCTGCACCCGTGCCATTTCAGTTACCACCATCTCAGCATCAGAGTTCCACTCAGTTTGTCCCACAGCAGAGTGATGGTAGAGGTACTAGAGGAGGTGCCAGAGGTGTTGGCCAGGCTTCTACCAGTCAGCAGGGAGGTCGAGGTCAGGCCAGAGTTTTCCATCTTACTCAGCAGGATGCTCAGGCATCTAATGCAGTCATGGCAGGTATTGTTTCTGTTTGTTCCCTGGATGCTTGGGTTTTGATTGATCCGGGTGCCACACATTCATTCATTTCTCCTGTTTTTGCTTCTAAATCTTGTTGGCAAGCTTCGAGGATGGCTTTTCCTTTGTCCGTTGCCACTCCTCTGAGCGATTCTTTGGACACCGATATTGTTCTTTCTGGTTGTCCAGTTCTCGTGGGAGATAGAGAATTACCCGCTGATTTGATTTTGTTGGATGTGATGGAGTTTGATGTCATTCTGGGAATGGATTGGTTATCTCAGCACTTCACCGTGGTAGATTACAGGAATAAGGAGGTGACTTTTAGAATTCCTGATGGAGGAGATTTTAAGTTTGTTGGTGATAGGAGTTCAGCACCTCAGAATCTTATTTCTGCTATTACGGCTAGGAAGTTATTGAGGAAAGGTTGTCAGGGATATTTGGCATTGGTCAGGGATACGTCAGTGGAGAAGTTGTTACTCACAGATGTTCCTGTTGCTTGTGAGTTTCCTGATGTTTTTCCTGAGGAGTTTCCAGGTTTACCACCTCACAGAGAGATTGAGTTCTGTATAGATGTGGTTCCAGGTACTACTCCTATATCTATGCCACCCTATCGAATGGCTCCTGCAGAGTTGAAAGAGTTGAAGGAGCAGTTGTAAGAGTTGTTGGATAAAGGTTTCATCAGACCTAGTGTTTCTCCTTGGGGTGCACCAGTCCTATTTGTGAAGAAGAAGGATGGTACCTTGAGATTGTGCATTGACTATAGGGAGCTGAATAAGGTGACAGTGAAGAACAAGTATCCTCTCCTGAGGATAGATGATTTGTTTGATCAGCTACAGGGTGCACAGTTCTTTTCTAAGGTTGACTTGAGGTCGGGTTATCATCAGTTGTGGATTAGTGAATCCGATATTCCTAAGACAGCGTTCCGCACTCGATATGGCCATTATGAGTTTCTGGTGATGTCTTTTGGTTTGACTAATGCACCAACAGCTTTTATGGGCTTGATGAACAGGGTATTCAGGCCATATGTGGATCAGTTTGTGGTAGTCTTCATCGATGATATACTGGTATATTCAAGGAGTATGGAGGAGCATGTATATCATTTGAGGATTGTACTGCAGACATTGAGAGATCATCAGCTTTATGCTAAATTCTCGAAGTGTGATTTATGGATGGAGAGTGTTTCTTTTCTTGGACACGTAGTGTCTAAAGAAGGTATTCAGGTTGATCCACAGAAGATTGAGGCAGTGTCTGAATGGCCTAGACCTACTTCTGTCACAGAGATTCGGAGTTTTCTGGGTTTTGTCGGGTATTATAGGTGGTTTGTGCAGGATTTTTCCAGGATAGCAGCCCCTATGACTCGCTTGACTCAGAAGAATGTTAGATTCGAGTGGTCAGAAGCTTGTGAGAACAGTTTTCAGTTGTTGAAGGAGAAGTTGACCACAGCGCCAGTATTAGCTTTGCCTAATAGTGTGGATAAGTTCACAGTTTACTGTGATGCCTCTAGAATTGGTCTTGGTTGTGTGTTGATGCAGAATGGAAGGGTGATAGATTATGCTTCAAGGCAGTTGAAGAAGCATGAGCAGAACTATCCTACACATGATCTTGAGATGGCTGCAATGATTTTTGCTTTGAAGATTTGGAGACATTATCTGTACGGGGTGACTTGTAAGATATTTACTGATCACAAGAGCCTTAAGTACATTTTCCAGCAGAGAGATTTGAATTTGAGGCAGAGAAGATGGTTGGAACTGTTAAAGGATTATGATTGCGAGATCTTATATCATCCGGGTAAAGCTAATGTGGTAGCAGATGCCTTGAGTAGAAAGTCCTCAGGTAGTCTTGCTCACATCAGTGTTGAGAGGACACCATTGATCCAGGAATTGCATCTGATGATGGATCAAGGTCTGATGATGAAGATTAGTAGATCAGGTGGACTGCTAGCTCAGTTTAGAGTACGATCTGTACTGAGGGATGGGATTAAAGTAGCTCAGAGCTGAGATCCTATTCTGGAAGAGCTTGCAGGGAATGTTCGAGCAGGGAAGTTCACTGATTTCACACTCGATGATGATGGTGTGTTGTGGATCAGTGGTAGACTGTGTGTTCCTGATGTGGATGATTTGAGAGAGGAGATTTTAGAGGAAGCACATTCTACAGCCTACAGCGTTCATCCAGGTGTTACTAAGATGTACCACAGTATCAGAGATCTATACTGGTGGGATGGATTGAAGAAAGATGTCGCTGATTATGTTGCTAAGTGTTTGACGTGTCAACAAGTGAAAGCCGAACATCAGAAGCCTTCTGGGAAGCTTCAGCCTCTTCCTATTCCCGAGTGGAAGTGGGAAAGGATAGCTATGGATTTTGGGTGGTTTACCTCGTTCGAAGGATGGATACGACTCCATCTGAGTGATTGTAGACAGATTGACGAAGTCTGCACATTTCTTGCCAATGAAAGCCACATATTCAGTTGCTAGATTGGCGAAGTTGTATGTGAAGCATATTGTGTGCCTTCATGGAGTACCTGTGTCCATTGTGTCAGATAGAGGTTCAGTGTTTACTTCTCATTTTTGGCAGAAGTTGTAGGAAGCGATGGGCATTAGGTTGGATTTCAGTACTGCTTTTCATCCTCAGACAGATGGCTAGTCTGAGAGGATGATCCAGACACTGGAAGATATGTTGAGGATGTGTGTCTTGGATTTGGGAGGTAGCTGGGATGATCATTTGTCGCTTGTTGAGTTTGCATATAATAACAACTACCATAGCAGTATTGGCATGGCACCGTATGAGGCATTGTATGGAAGGAAGTGTAGATCCCCTCTGAGTTGGGATGAGATTGGTGAGAGAGCTTTGACGGGACCAGAGATGGTTCAGGATGTTGCAGAGAAAGTCGCCATGATTAAGCGAAGATTAGAGACCGCAGTTAGCAGACAGAAGAGTTATGCGGATCCTAGGCGCAGAGATGTGGAGTTTCAGGTTGGAGATTTCATTTTTCTGAAAGTATCTCCGATGAAGGGTGTAATGAGATTTGGCAGGAAGGGTAAGTTAGCACCGAGATACATTGGACCGTTTGAGATTCTGGAGGGAGTTGGCACTGTTGCATATCGGTTGGATTTGCCTCCGAGTATGTCACAGGTGCATCCAGTATTTCATATCTCGATGTTGAGAAAGTATATCTCAGACCCTTCTCACGTGTTGCAGCCTGACAGTGTAGAAGTGAGTGAAGATTTGACGTTTGTGGAAGAACCTGTGGCGATCGTTGATTATCAAGTTCGACAGTTGCGATCGAAGCAGATTCCGATGGTCAAGGTTCTATAGCGTAGCGATAGAGTCGAGGAGCATACGTGGGAGACTGAAGCTGAGATGCGAGCTTCTTACCCGTATCTTTTTCCTTCTTGATCCTGTTTTTTGGAATTTGGGGACGAATTCTTGTAAAGGGGGAAGACTGTAATATCCCGTATTTTTAAATATTTTTACACTGTATCGGGATATGCAGTGTTAATAATTTTTGTATATATCTTACGATATTTTTACGAGTTGATATGTATTTAAAACCTATTTTAATTACTGTGTCTTATTTATAGTGCTTTACGTAAAATTTTCCCGGGACTTGCATTTTCGGGGAAATTTTTACGTAAATAATTTATTATTAATTATTTTAAATATATTTTCGGACTTGCATGAACTCATATGTATTTTTAAAATATTAAACACCGTGTATACATGTAATTATTTATTTAATTAGGGTTTAATATTACCCTAATATTTTATTAATTATTTATTAGTTTTATTGTTATTTAATTATTTTTATTTAGTATAAATTATTAAAATATTAAAATTTATGTGTGTGGTGTATATTTAATGTGTGTAATTTAATATTATTTTAATATATAGTATAAAGTATATATATATACATATAATATGTCAAAAATCAAGTTTTTTGGAAAATTACCATTTTGCCCCCGAGTGCCTCCTTCTTCCCCGATTTGCTTCCCTCGCCGTTCCGATCGCTGCCGTGCCGTTCCCTTGCTGTGGGAGTGCCGTCCGGTGTGCCACCACCTTCCCCAGCCTCTTCCGCCGCCTGTGGTAGCCGTTTCCGGCATCTGGAAGTGGATTTTGGCCGAAGAAGCCGAATTTCCTTCCACCGTCGATCACGCTGATTCCGGCCACCATTTTTGACACCTCCAGTCTCTTTCTTCTCCTTGAGCTCCGGTGAGTGTGATTCTAGCTTTGGTTTGAGCTTAAATGGTCTAGAATTGCTTGGGATTCGAATTTTCCAATTCGGTCACATTAGGGTTTTTGATTTTTTTGAGCTTCGAATTGATTGATTCATGAAAAATCCCTTCACAAATGTTGATCCTAGTAGCTTAATCTACATGTATGAATTTTTGTGGAATTTTTTGAGATTGTTTGGATTTTTGGGTATTTTTGAATATTTTAATATTATTTTCTAATTTTCGGAAATTAATTATTTAAATTATGAAATTGTGTTTTATGGTTAAATTAGGTGTTGAAATGAATTATAGGAATTTATTTGGAATTTTTATGAATTTCTATGTATTTATTTTGAATTATTGAAGTTTATGTAAATTTGGGAAATTAGGGTTAATTGTGTTTTAAATTGAAATTAATTGGTTAATTGAGTTTAATTATTGATATTATTGATAAATATGTTGAGAAAATTAATTTTGGATAATTGTATAATTTTTGGTGAATTTTTGAAGTAATTTAAGTATATTTATATATATAGGGGTATTTTGGTAATTTTACCCTAAATTGGCTAAAAATGTAATTTAATTGGTTTTAATAGTTATTTAAGGTATAAAAATGATTTCTACAAATTATTTGGTATTTTTAACTAATTAAAACTATTTTTCGTAAATTATTTTCAATTATATATATAATATACGATTTTTCTAATAAAATGAGTTTTTATCGGTTTTTACAGTGTTTTAAGGTTAATTATGTAATTTCTACTTATAAAATAAATTTCTATGTAATGAGGATATTTTTGGTATTTCTGGAATTGTTCTGTGTTTGTGGACCCGGTCGGTAGACTGTAGTTTGGAGTCTGACCGAGGGGTTATGGTTGAGTGTTGAGCTTATTTTTCGAAGTGTGTTTCTTTGCAGGGTCGGCTCTACTCTTTTGAGTAGAGAGATGTTCGTTTTACAAGGGAGGTTCTGTCGGATTTTCGATAGAATTATCGTAAAACGTGATATCCGGTCAAACCCTGATATCGATTCTATGTTTAATACTCTAGATCGAATTCTAGGATTTCTGTTAGGTTTATTCTAATGTCTGTCGTTATTTATTTATTTAGTTGCGCCGAGACCGAGAGCTAGTGGACCAGGCCCGTCGGACCTGTCTCGTGGAGCGCACTAGGGTGAGTTACTATACTATATTGTCACGACCCAAAACAGGGGCCATGACCGGCGCTAGGGAACGGGAATTCTTTCGAATCCGGAACCCGTAGCAAGCCTAAAAATAAAATAAATCACGCCATAACAACAATAATCATATAATAAATGCAGCGGAAAATAAAAATCATAATATCATCCATACCAACTGGATTTACTTCAAAACTCATCTCATCACATATATATAATATTTAATACAAATCCAGTTTCAACATAATACATCTCTTTAAAATAAAGTACATAAAATCCAATACTTTAATTTACAACTACTGCAGTGTCTAGATAAAATAAATAAGACTCAAGTAGACAATTTACATAAAGAAGCCGGGGCGGAAGAAATCCGGCGTATCGACCTGCTACTGAGGTCTGAAGAAGTTGACTCTCCTGAAAAATAGTCAACGGAGGGGAGTCAGACCTCACTGAGTGAATTACTATAATATATATACATACACACTAAATGATAATGCATACAATCAACAGTATATATATATCTAATATATATACAGGCAAATACACACAAATGCAGAAAAATCATTTTTATATATTTTACTGAAAAATCCCAATTTATGAAGGATCACATAGAACCCTAGAATATCGCAACCTCAGAAAATAGTGTTAAAAAACACTCTGGCCATACAGGCTCACTTATTCCAAATATATCCACTTAATCCATTTGGACAGTAGACTGGCCCCGAGACACTAAGTCAACCGAGCTCCAGCAGTCTGACTGCTAGTGTGATTGGCCCCGAGACACTTGGTCAACCGAGCTCCAGCAATCACACCCAAACCACATCTCACACATCAATAATCATAACCAAATCAATATCCACATATAGTTAGTAATATAGCCTAAAGCTATAGGCGTACCGGTACGTACTCGGTCCTAGTGCTGCCCACTAGGTAGCACGTTCTATTGATATCCTTCATTAATAATAAAAATCATTCATTCACAAAAATAAATGATGCATGAATATAAATGAAATAACAATATAAACCATATATATACCGAAAATATACCAAACATAAACCAGGTATATTTTGAGTATATATATGTCAAATGAATTCAATCAAATCATGAATTAAACTAAAAATATATTTAAAAACATTTTAAATATATTTTATTAATAAAACATGTATATAATTTATTATATACCAAAAATATACTTGAATATAAATCACATTATTTATGCATATTCAGTCAAAATAAAACATGCATTTTCTAAATCATGCATCCTAAGCATATATATATAATATAGTAACTCACCTAATGCGCTCCACGAGACAGGTTCGACGGGCCTGGTCCACTAGCCCTCGGTCTCGGCGCAAATAAACAAGAAATAAATAACCGATATCAGAGTAACCCTAATAGAAATCCTAGAATTCAATCTAGAGTATTAAAATACGAAAACAAAAATTAGGGTTCGACTGGACATCACGTTTTACGAGAATTCTACCGAAAATCTGGCAGAACCTCCCCTGTAAAACGGACATCTCTCTACTCAAAAGAGTAGAGCCGACCCTGCAAAGAAACACACTTCGAAAAACGAGCTCAACACAATCAAAATCCCACGGTCGGACTCCAAACTACAGTCCACCGACCGGGGTCCACAAGCACAGAATGATTCCAGATATACCGAACATATCCTTAAATCACAGAAATACATTTTATAAATAAAAATTACATAATTAACCTTGAAACACTATAAAAACCGATTAAAACTCATTTTATTAGAAAAACTGTATATTATCTATATAATTGAAAATAATTCCCGAAAAAATAGTTTTAATTAGTTAAAAATACTAAATAATTTGTAGAAATCATTTTTATACCTTAAATAAATATTAAAACCAATTAAATTACATTTTTAGACAATTTAGGGTAAAATTACCAAAATACCCCTATATATATAAATATACCTAAATTACTTCAAAAATTCACCAAAAATCATAAAATTACCCAAAATTAATTTTCTCAACATATTTATCAATAATATCAATATTTAAACTCAATTAACCAATTAATTTCCATTAAAAACACATTTAACCTAATTTTCCAAAATCACCTAAACTTCAATAATTAAAAATAAATACTTAGAAATTCATAAAAATTCCAAATAAATTCCTATAATTCATTTCAACACCCAATTCAACCATAAACTCCAATTTCATAATTTAAATAATTAATTTCCGAAAATTAGAAAATAATATTAAAATATTCAAAAATACCCAAAAATCCAAAAAATCTCCAAAAATTCTACAAAAATTCATACATGTAGATTAAGCTACTAGGAACAACATTTGTGAAGGAAGTTTCCATGAATCATCCAATTCGAAGCTCAAAAAAATCAAAAACCCTAATAGGCCGAAATTTACAAATCGAAAACTAAGCAATTCTAGACCATTTTAGCTCAAACCAAAGCTAGAATCACACTCACCGGAGCTCAAGGAGAAGAAAGAGACTGGCGGTGTCGAAAACGGTGGCCGAAAGAGGGAGAAACGGCGGGTAGCTCGACTTTCGGCCTCCTAAGCTAATTCCGGCCAAACTCGTCGGGAAAGGGGGCTGTTGGCGGCGGGGAACGGCTGGAGGTGACGGTGGCAAGCCGAGAGGCACACCGACGGTGAAGGAACGGCAGTTGCAGACGGTGGAGGTGGGTGGTGGTCGTCGGGCGCGGGAAGGAGAAGAAGAAGGAAATGTCGGGGGCAATTTGGTAATTTTGCAAATTTTTTTTGATTTTTGATGTATATATGTATATATATATATATTATACTATATATTAAAATAATATTAAATTACACACATCAAATATACACCACACACATAAAAATATTAATATTTTAATAATTTATACTAAATATAATTAATTAAATAACAATTTAAACAATTAAATACTTAATAAAATATTAGGGAATTAATAAACCCTAATTAAATAAATATATACACACCGATTTTATTTAATAATTTAAAAATATGTATGAGTTCATGCAAGTCCGTAAATACATTTAAAATAATTAATAATAAATCGTTTACGTGAAAATTTCCCCGAAAATGCAAGTCCCGGGAAAATTTTACGTAAAACACTGTATATAAAACACAGTTATTAAAATAGGTCTAAAATACATATCAACTCGTAAAAATATCATATAAAATACATAAATCATTAACTCTGCATATCCCGGTACTGTGTAAAAATATTTTAAAAACACGGGATATTACAGTCTCCCCCCCTTACAAGAATTCGTCCCCGAATTCCAGAAAACAAGATCAAGAAGGAAAGAGATACGGGTAAGAAGCTCGCATCTCAGCTTCAGTCTCCCACGTATGCTCTTCAACTCTGTCGCTACACCACAGAACTTTGACCATCGGAATCTGCTTTGATCGCAACTGTCGAACTTGATAATCAACGATCGCCACAAGTTCTTCCACAAACGTCAAATCTTCACTCACTTCCACACTGTCGGGCTGCAACACGTGTGAAGGATTCGAGATATACTTCCTCAACATCGAGATATGAAATACTGGATGCACCTGTGACATACTCGGAGGCAAATCCAACCGATATGCAACAGTGCCAATTCTCTCCAGAATCTCAAACGGTCCAATATATCTCGGTGTTAACTTACCCTTCCTGCTAAATCTCATCACACCCTTCATCGGAGATACTTTCAGAAAAACGAAATCTCCAACCTGAAACTCCACATCTCTGCGCCTAGGATCCGCATAACTCTTCTGTCTACTAACTGCGGTCTCTAATCTACGCTTGATCACGGCGACTTTCTCTGCAGCATCCTGAACCATCTCTGGTCCAGTCAAAGCTCTCTCACCAATCTCATCCCAACTCAACGGGGATCTACACTTCCTTCCATACAACGCCTCATATGGTGCCATGCCAATATTGCTATGGTAGCTGTTATTATATGCAAACTCAACAAGCGACAAATGATCATCCCAGCTACCTCCCAAATCCAAGACACACATCCTCAACATATCTTCCAGTGTCTGGATCGTCCTCTCAGACTGACCATCTGTCTGAGGATGAAAAGCAGTACTGAAATCCAACCTAGTGCCCATCGCTTCCTGCAACTTCTGCCAAAAACGAGAAGTGAACACTGAACCTCTATCTGACACAATGGACACAGGTACTCCATGAAGGCACACAATATGCTTCACGTACAACTTCGCCAATCTAGCAACTGAATATGTGGCTTTCACAGGCAAGAAATGTGCAGACTTCGTCAACCTGTCTACAATCACCCAGATGGAATCGTATCCATTATTCGAACGAGGTAAACCAACCACAAAATCCATAGCTATCTTTCCCACTTCCACTCGGGAATAGGAAGAGGCTGAAGCTTCCCAGAAGGCTTCTGATGTTCGGCTTTCACTTGCTGACACGTCAAGCACTTAGCAACATAATCAGCAACATCCTTCTTCAATCCATCCCACCAGTATAGATCTCTGATACTGTGGTACATCTTAGTAACACCTGGATGAACGCTGTAGGCTGTAGAATGTGCTTCCTCTAAGATCTCCTCTCTCAAATCATCCACATCAGGAACACACAATCTACCACTGATCCACAACACACCATCATCATCAAGTGTGAAATCAGTGAACTTCCCTGCTCTGACATTCTCTGCAAGCTCTTCTAGAATAGGATCTCGGCTCTGAGCTGCTTTAATCCTATCCCTTAGCACAGATCGCACTTTAAACTGAGCTAACAGTCCACCCGATCTACTGATCTTCATCATCAGACCTTGATCCACCATCAAATGCAATTCCTGGATCAATGGTCTCCTCTCAACACTTATGTGAGCAAGACTACCTGAGGACTTCCTACTCAAGGCATCTGCTACCACATTAGCTTTACCCGGATGGTAAAGAATCTCGCAATCATAATCCTTCAACAGTTCCAACCATCTTCTCTGCCTCAGATTCAAATCTTGCTGCTGGAAAATGTACTTAAGGCTCTTGTGATCAGTAAATATCTCACAAGTCACCCCGTACAGATAATGTCTCCAAATCTTCAAAGCAAAGATCACTGCAGCCATCTCTAGATCATGTGTGGGATAGTTCTGCTCATGCTTCTTCAACTGCCTCGAAGCATAGGCTATCACCCTTCCATTCTGCATCAACACACAACCAAGACCAATTCTAGAGGCATCACAGTAAACTGTGAATTTATCCACACTATTAGGCAAAGCTAATACTGGCGCTGTGGTCAACTTCTCCTTCAACAACTGAAAACTATTCTCACAAGCTTCTGACCACTCAAATCTAACATTCTTCTAAGTCAAGCAAGTCATAGGGGCTGCTATCCTGGAAAAATCCTGCACAAACCGCCTATAATACTCGACTAAACCCAGAAAACTCCGAATCTCCGTAACAGAAGTAGGTCTAGGCCACTCAGATACTGCCTCAATCTTCTGTGGATCAACCTGAATACCTTCTTTAGACACTACGTGTCCAAGAAAAGAAACACTCTCCATCCAGAAATCACACTTCGAGAATTTAGCATAAAGCTGATGATCTCTCAGTGTCTGTAGTATAATCCTCAAATGATATACATTCTCTTCCATACTCCTCGAATATACTAGTATATCATCAATGAAGACTACTACAAACTGATCCACATACGGTCTGAATACCCTGTTCATCAGATCCATAAAAGCTGCTGGTGCATTAGTCAAACCAAAAGACATCACCAGAAACTCATAATGGCCATATCTAGTGCGGAATGCTGTCTTAGGAATATCGGATTCACTGATCCGCAGCTGATAATAACCCGACCTCGAGTCGACCTTAGAAAAGAACTGTGCACCTTGTAACTGATCAAATAAATCATCAATCCTCGGGAGAGGATACTTGTTCTTCACTGTCACCTTATTCAGCTCTCTATAGTCAATGCACAGTCTCAGGGTACCATCCTTCTTCTTCACAAATAAGACTGGTGCACCCCAAGGGGAAACACTAGGTCTGATAAAACCTTTATCCAACAACTCCTGTAATTGCTCCTTTAACTCTCTCAACTCTGCAGGAGCCATACGATAAGGTGGCATAGATATAGGAGTAGTACCTGGAACCACATCTATACAGAATTCAATCTCTCTATGAGGTGGTAAACCTGGCAACTCCTCGGGAAAAACATCAGGAAACTCACAAGCAACAGGAACATCTGTGAGTGACAGCTTCTCCACTGACGTATCCCTAACCAATGCCAAAAACCCCTGACAACCTTTCCTCAACAACTTCCTAGCTGAAATAGCAGAAATAAGATTCTGAGGTGTTGAACTCCTATCACCAACAAACTTAAATTCTACTTCACCAGGAATTCTGAAAATCACCTCCTTATTCCTGCAATCAACCACGGCAAAGTGCTGAGATAACCAATCCATTCCCAAAATAACATCAAACTCCATCACATCCAACAAAATCAAATCGGCGGATAATTCTCTATCTCCCACGAGAACTGGATAACCAGAAAGAACAATATCGACGTCCAAGGAATCGCTCAGAGGAGTGGCAACAGACAAAGGAAAAGCCATCCTCGAAGCTTGCCAATAAGATTTAGAAGCAAAAATAGGAGAAACAAACGAATGCGTGGCACCCGGATCAAACAAAACCAAAGCATCCAGGTAACAAACAGAAAGAATACCTGCCACGACTGTATTAGATGCCTGAGCATCCAGCTGAGTCAGATGGAAGACTCTGGCCTGACCTCGACCTCCCTGTTGACTGGTAGAAGCCTGGCCAACACCTATGGCACCTCCTCTAGTACCTCTACCACGACTCTGCTGTGGAACAAACTGAGTAGAACTCTGATGCTGGGCTGGTGGCAACTGAAATGGCACGGGTGCTACACTAGCAATCGACTGTTGGGGGAATCGCGAAATCTGCTGCTTGCTGATACCCAGAATAAGGACATGATCTGGCAAAATGTCCTGTCTGTCCGCATCTGAAGCATGTCAGTGGTGTCAGATAACACGGTCCCTGATGGACTCTACCACAAGTCTGACAAACACTGGCCGCTGATCCAGAACTACGACCACTGCTGCTGCTCGAAGCACCTGATCCAAATCTGAACGATCTACGCTGACCTCCACGGTCATGTCTACTGCTCCGATGCACTCGCTGCTGCTGTCTCTGACTCTGCTGAGTCGAACCTCGTTGCTGACTACTCGAACCAACATGAAAACTCGAATATGGAGTAGCCTGCGATCCACTCGACTGAACTCCCAACTGGTAATAATCAGGCATCGCTCCCTGCCTAACTAATCTCAGCTCGATCTCCTTAGCTAGCTCAATCACAGACTCCAGAGTAAGACCTGCTGTAGGCATACCAGCAAAAGCTGAACCCAAACCAGTAACATACGTAGTAACAGCGAAATACTGATCTCGCATCAGATCCTCAGCATATCTACCCAGACAAAGAAACCTCTCGGGTATACTCCTCTACAGATCGATCTCCACGAGAAATACTGGTCAATCGAAGACGATAGCTCAAACGAAGAGGCTCTGGACAAAATCTCCTCATGAATCGCTCTCGAAACTGAGCCCATGTCATCGTCATCATATAAGGCTGGATCATCTGAATGAACCAATCCAAGGCTGGTCCCTCAACAGAAAACTCAACAATCATGATCCTCTGGTACTCGGTATGAGCAGTCCGAGTCCTAGTCTCAATCGCATGCAGAAAATCTAAAGGATCAGAAGTACCATCAAACGCAATCCTGCCAACTCTGGCATAGAACAAAGCTGCCTCAGGGTCAAACATACCCTGCTGATAGGCAGGCTGAACAGGCTGAACAACTGGAGGAACAGGAACATCAAACTCAGGCTCAACAGGCTCCTCGTCCTGTAACTCTCTCTGCCTACGGCGACCTGCCGCTCCTCGAGGTCTACCCCTGCCACGACCTCTACGTCTAACTGGCGGCTCAGGAGGTAAAACCTCATCCTGAAAAGACTCATCATCCTCGGCCTTAACGACCGGTGGAGCGACACGCGCTCGCCTCCTCATTCTGAAAAGACAAACGGAAAGATTCAGACAAAACAGACAACGGAGGAATAACGCTGAAAACTACAGCAAGGAATACTCATCAAGACATACTCGAACCTAATACACTGCAGTAGTCCAACAGAAAACACAACTTTAAAACTAGGGCCACAACTCACATAACTAAGCCCTGACACAGAACTCCACTCTGATACGAACTTCGCTCTGATACCAACTTTGTCATGACCCAAAACAGGGGCCATGACCGGCGCTAGGGAACGGGAATTCTTTCGAATCCGGAACCCGTAGCAAGCCTAAAAATAAAATAAATCACGCCATAACAACAATAATCATATAATAAATGCAGCGGAAAATAAAAATCATAATATCATCCATACCAACTGGATTTACTTCAAAACTCATCTCATCACATATATATAATATTTAATACAAATCCAGTTTCAACATAATACATCTCTTTAAAATAAAGTACATAAAATCCAATACTTTAATTTACAACTACTGCAGTGTCTAGATAAAATAAATAAGACTCAAGTAGACAATTTACATAAAGAAGCCGGGGCGGAAGAAATCCGGCGTATCGACCTGCTACTGAGGTCTGAAGAAGTTGACTCTCCTGAAAAATAGTCAACGGAGGGGAGTCAGACCTCACTGAGTGAATTACTATAATATATATACATACACACTAAATGATAATGCATACAATCAACAGTATATATATCTAATATATATACAGGCAAATACACACAAATGCAGAAAAATCATTTTTATATATTTTACTGAAAAATCCCAATTTATGAAGGATCACATAGAACCCTAGAATATCGCAACCTCAGAAAATAGTGTTAAAAAACACTCTGGCCATACAGGCTCACTTATTCCAAATATATCCACTTAATCCATTTGGACAGTAGACTGGCCCCGAGACACTAAGTCAACCGAGCTCCAGCAGTCTGACTGCCAGTGTGATTGGCCCCGAGACACTTGGTCAACCGAGCTCCAGCAATCACACCCAAACCACATCTCACACATCAATAATCATAACCAAATCAATATCCACATATAGTTAGTAATATAGCCTAAAGCTATAGGCGTACCGGTACGTACTCGGTCCTAGTGCTGCCCACTAGGTAGCACGTTCTATTGATATCCTTCATTAATAATAAAAATCATTCATTCACAAAAATAAATGATGCATGAATATAAATGAAATAACAATATAAACCATATATATACCGAAAATATACCAAACATAAACCAGGTATATTTTGAGTATATATATGTCAAATGAATTCAATCAAATCATGAATTAAACTAAAAATATATTTAAAAACATTTTAAATATATTTTATTAATAAAACATGTATATAATTTATTATATACCAAAAATATACTTGAATATAAATCACATTATTTATGCATATTCAGTCAAAATAAAACATGCATTTTCTAAATCATGCATCCTAAGCATATATATATAATATAGTAACTCACCTAATGCGCTCCACGAGACAGGTCCGACGGGCCTGGTCCACTAGCCCTCGGTCTCGGCGCAACTAAACAAGAAATAAATAATCGATATCAGAGTAACCCTAATAGAAATCCTAGAATTCAATCTAGAGTATTAAAATACGAAAACAAAAATTAGGGTTCGATTGGACATCACGTTTTACGAGAATTCTACCGAAAATTCGACAGAACCTCCCCTGTAAAACGGACATCTCTCTACTCAAAAGAGTAGAGCCGACCCTGCAAAGAAACACACTTCGAAAAACGAGCTCAACACAATCAAAATTCCACGGTCGGACTCCAAACTACAGTCCACCGACCGGGGTCCACAAGCACAGAATGATTCCAGATATACCGAACATATCCTTAAATCACAGAAATACATTTTATAAATAAAAATTACATAATTAACCTTGAAACACTATAAAAACCGATTAAAACTCATTTTATTAGAAAAATCGTATATTATCTATATAATTGAAAATAATTCCCGAAAAATAGTTTTAATTAGTTAAAAATACTAAATAATTTGTAAAAATCATTTTTATACCTTAAATAAATATTAAAACCAATTAAATTACATTTTTAGACAATTTAGGGTAAAATTACCAAAATACCCCTATATATATAAATATACCTAAATTACTTCAAAAATTCACCAAAAATCATAAAATTACCCAAAATTAATTTTCTCAACATATTTATCAATAATATCAATATTTAAACTCAATTAACCAATTAATTTCCATTAAAAACACATTTAACCTAATTTTCCAAAATCACCTAAACTTCAATAATTAAAAATAAATACTTAGAAATTCATAAAAATTCCAAATAAATTCCTATAATTCATTTCAACACCCAATTCAACCATAAACTCCAATTTCATAATTTAAATAATTAATTTCCGAAAATTAGAAAATAATATTAAAATATTCAAAAATACCCAAAAATCCAAAAAATCTCCAAAAATTCTACAAAAATTCATACATGTAGATTAAGCTACTAGGAACAACATTTGTGAAGGAAGTTTCCATGAATCATCCAATTCGAAGCTCAAAAAAATCGAAAACCCTAATAGGCCGAAATTTACAAATCGAAAACTAAGCAATTCTAGACCATTTTAGCTCAAACCAAAGCTAGAATCACACTCACCGGAGCTCAAGGAGAAGAAAGGGACCGGCGGTGTCGAAGACGGTGGCCGGAAGAGGGAGAAACGGCGGTAGCTCGACTTTCGGCCTCCTAAGCTAATTCTGGCCAAACTCGTCGGGAAAGGGGGCTGCTGGCGGCGGGGAATGGCTGGAGGCGACGGTGGCAAGCCGAGAGGCACACCGACGGTGAAGGAACGGCAGTTGCAGACGGTGGAGGTGGGTGGTGGTCGTCGGGCGCGGGAAGGAGAAGAAGAAGAAGAAGAAGGAAATGTCGGGGGCAATTTGGTAATTTTGCAAATTTTTTTTGATTTTTGATGTATATATGTATATATATATATATATTATACTATATATTAAAATAATATTAAATTACACACATCAAATATACACCACACACATAAAAATATTAATATTTTAATAATTTATACTAAATATAATTAATTAAATAACAATTTAAACAATTAAATACTTAATAAAATATTAGGGAATTAATAAACCCTAATTAAATAAATATACACACACCGATTTTATTTAATAATTTAAAAATATGTATGAGTTCATGCAAGTCCGTAAATACATTTAAAATAATTAATAATAAATCGTTTACGTGAAAATTTCCCCGAAAATGCAAGTCCCGGGAAAATTTACGTAAAACATTGTATATAAAACACAGTAATTAAAATAGGTCTAAAATACATATCAACTCGTAAAAATATCATATAAAATACAGAAATCATTAACTCTGCATATCCCGGTACTGTGTAAAAATATTTTAAAAACACGGGATATTACATATATATATATGCTTTAGGATGCATGATTTAGAAATATATGTTTTATTTTGATTAAAATGCATAAATAATGTGATTTGTATTTAAGTATATTTTTGGTGTATTTTCGGTATATATTAAATTATATGCATGTCTTATTAATAAATTATATTTAAAATATTTTTAAATAAATTTCTAGCTTAAACTGTAATTTGATTGAATTTATTTGACATATATATACTCGAAATATACCTGGTTTACTTTTGGTATATTTCTAATATATATATGGTTTATGTTGTTATTTTATTAAAATTCATGCATCATTTATTTTGTGAATGAATGTTTTATATTTATTGATGAAGGATATCAATAGAACGTGCTACCTAGTGGGAAGCACTAGGACCGAGTACGTACCGGTGCGCCTATAGTATTTAGGCTATATTACTAACTTATTTATGGATATTGATTGAATGTGATTATTGATATGTGTGATGTGATTTGGGTGTGATTGCTGGAGCTCGGTTGACCAAGTGTCTCAGGGCCAATCACACTGGCAGTCAGACTGCTGGAGCTCGGTTGACTTAGTGTCTCGGGGCCAGTCTATTGTCTAAATGAAATAAGTGGATATATTTGGAATAAGTGAGCCTGTATGGCTAGAGTGTTGTCTAACACTATTTCTGAGGTTGCGATATCATAGGGTTCTATTTGATCCTTCATAAAAGATGATTTTCAGATAAAATATATAAAAAATGATTTTATTGCATCTGTGTGTAATTTCCTGTATATATATATTAGATATATACTGTTGACTGTATGCATTATCATTTAGTG